>JAVJIF010001916.1:0-327635 GCA_038442645.1 Agave tequilana | reverse complement strand
TCCAAGTCGCATCAAACACTAATTAAAACAACAACACGGCGACCTTGGTCGCAGTGCTGGCGGCAGTCTTTAACCAAAACAGCAGTGTCGACCTTGGTCGCTATGCATGTTAATCTAAAGGAAAAACTTACTTAACGTACTGCGACCAAAGTCGCAGTCCATGTAATACAACCTTAGATTGCAGTTGCTGGCCATCTTTATCAATAACAACACTGCGACCTTGGTCGCATTAACCATGTACACTGCGATCAAAGTCTTGACTAAGGCCGCAGTTTAAATGTACAATGCGACAAAGACTCTGATACATTATATATAAAAAAATAAACTATAAAGTAGAATTTTATCGCAGGCTGAAAACATTGATCTGAAAAGATTTTATATTTTCAAAAAAAAAATTATCCCAGGCGAAAGGAGAAACTAGATCTTTCAAAAAAGAGGTAAAGAAATAAGGCGAAAAGTAATTTATATCCTATAAAGAGCGGCAAAATAAAAGGGGGGGAAAAAATAATAATAAACAATAAGGAAAATTATCATAAGGGGTATTTGTAATTTAACTTCTCCCTAAAAGCGGGCCGCAAGTCAGTGAAGTGACAAATCGAGACACGTCACCGCAGGCTGAGAGAGTACTCTCAGCCCGCGGGCTGATATACATTTTTCTCTCTATTATATATATATCTATATATATATATATATATTATATATATATAATATATATATTATATATATAATATATAATATATATATATATCGAAATTGGCCGATATGAAACCATGGTACATACAACACACTCAGAAAGGTTTTTATACTGAATAAATTAGACCTCTATTAGAATCAATAGTATTTACCTTGCATGCCTATCAATTCTGATCAGATAAGCATGTGGTGGATAAAAACATGTTTACCATTAATTGGACCCACCACAAGCGATTTGAGGCGCTCTTACGGATGGTACTTGTCTGAGCACATACGGGAAAAAAATATCTTCAAATAGGAGCACCGGTATAGTGCCGGTCTAAAACCCTCGGGCGTAAAAATTAATAAGTGGAATGGGAGAAAGGACCGGCAGAAAAAAAAAACTGCCGGTGCAGTGGAGGAAAGACCGTGCAAAGGGTAACTGCGAGTGTATTAGCATGGGGTGTGTGCGCTTTGAAATTAGAGAAGTGATCCCCTTCTCGAAGAATAATCTATATACCTGACAAGGATGTGGAATGACGGATACTTGTAATTGCACGAACTTCATGTGCTGAATCTGTTATAACGACAGTCATTATTGGATCTAGTTGGTGTGATTGCATGCCGAGAAATCTGCCTCTCCATAACTGCCCGCATTGATAGAGGCACGTTATGAACGTGGGAGAAAAAAGGTTTTGCATAAGTATCGACGGAGATCTTGGATGATCTATTGTTAGAGCTTTAGGTTTGGAGTTGGGGCCTTCAGGTCGGGGAATACCTCAGAGTGGAAAGGACCTCAGAGAGGTGAGCTCTCGGAATGGTGGAAAGCAGCTCCGGGATGGAAGGGTCTTCCGGACAGAGGATAACCTCAGGAAGGTTGGATGTAGCAGAGGCTCCGGGGGTGGACTTTGGAGTTGTGGATTTCTCAGTGGAAGCTCTTGGTAGCTGAGACACGTATCATCATCCTGATGAGAGTCGAATTTTGACCACTACAGATGCCCTCCGGTTTTCCACTTGTCGGAATTTGTGAAAAAGAAGTCGGGGAAGCAAAGATATTCGGATTGTGAATGTTTTAAAACTCATCATGACGCTTGCGCGACGAATCTCTTTGGATCACTGTGGATCTTCTGAAATTAACTGTTGATTGCACAACTGACTGACAGTTGTCATATGGGGCGGCTGGAAGGCTCTGTCCTGTCTCTTCAAATCCTCACACCATTGTGACTTGGATTGTAGGGTTATGATTTGACGGTGACAATTGATCTTCCACCTTTACTGTTGACCGCGAAAATCCCGAGACTGTGAACTGACTTTTCATGGATTGAAAATTTAAATGGGAGGTGGTTGGACTTCTCGTCCAACTATAAATAGAGAGTTTTGTGAGAGAGACATTTTCTTTCTTCTTCAAAAAACCCTTACTGCAAAACCCTAATTTCTTTTCTCACTACGTCGCCATGTCGTCTTTTCTTCTTTTCCTCAAATGGACAGAGGAGAGGGAGGGTGAGGAAATGGTGATCAAGCTCTCTTCTAAGAAGTCTGGAAGGTGCGTCGTGAAGGGGCTGTTATGGCACATTAGTCATCGTAACAGGGTGCTGCGGCCAGAGGCGAAGCGCAAGAAAGACGAATGGGGCTTCAGCTTCTAACCTAAGTCGAGGGATACTGGCTTTTCACCTTAGTAGCTGGAGTTTCTCCACTGGTGATCTAGAGTCTCTCCATTTCATAGTGGTACTTCTCCTGGGCGGTCTTGCCAGAGCCCGTCTCGTCGGACACCACCATTGCTTTCTCGGAGGGCTTTCTAAAAGTCCTCGTCCTTCTCACAACACAAAGGGGTTGTGGCATTAGTATGACTGCCTTGGAGTCATGGGGAGTAGAAGGCAGAGGTGTTTCTCTCAGGGTGAGACATCCTTTCTGAGTCTGGCCACTTGGTCTTCTCTTCGCTGAAACCGGGATCTTTGGATAGTGTCGGTAATAGGATAGAATCTTCCGGTAGATGTCCCCCTATGACTCCGAGTGTGTCCTCTGAGTTCAGAGGCGAGGCGGGACTGGCCGGACGGATTGGAGCGTCTGGACCTGGATCTGTTGTATTT
Source organism: Agave tequilana (assembly GCA_038442645.1). NCBI lineage: Eukaryota > Viridiplantae > Streptophyta > Magnoliopsida > Asparagales > Asparagaceae > Agave > Agave tequilana. Next base: position 324,876 of record JAVJIF010001916.1, on the reverse strand, counting down.
CTTTTTCAAAATTGTAACACAATGATGTAATGAAATTTATTGTATTACTCTTGTTAGATGTAATCAAATAAACATAATGGAATAACATTTCAAATGAAATTATTTCGGAATGAAAATGGTTAATGTTTAGGATTTTCCTGGCTTTTTATCATGGTTTTTGAAATTGGTATGAACATGCCTCTTCAGAGTGCTGATCTCAACCTCTGGTATGGTTGGTTAGATATGAAGTGGTTGAGGAGTTTGCGCTATTATTTTTGAGTGGGGGGTACCTGTAAACTTTCAGCCTCTGAGTGGGAAAAATCCTAACAGAGATCGTCTCTGAGTGGGGGTAATAACCCATCATCACATTGGGTCCGTCATCTCTGAGCGGGAATGGAACCCATCAGCGAAAAGGCAGCCTGCTTGGTCTCCGAGCGGGGAAAATCCCAACAGCAGAGTTGAGTTCACAGTCATCTCCAAGTAGGTGTAATCTCATCAACAGAGCGGTGAACTTAGTAGAGTTCTGAGTGGGGGTAATACCCATCATTAGTTTGGGTTTGTCGCTTCGAAGTGGGAGTGAAACCCATCAGCAAAAAGGCAAACCTAGTTGGCTCCGAGTGGGAGAAATCCCAGCAGCGGAGTTGGCCTGACTGCCTGTAGGCTAACCGGTGGGGTGCTCGTAGGCGGGTCTGCGTTGTCGTCTCCGAATAGGGGACCCCCATCAGCGGAGCGGGCGAACATAATTGGGCTGCAATGGTTCGAGGCAAAAATATAATTTTATTCGATAATGAAAAAATACATGGAATTTAATTGAAATACAGGGGGTATCATGGATGGAGATATTGCCGTGTCTTTATAAGAGATGTGAGATCACTCAATGACTTTGTATTAGACGATCATGTGTTGCGGTTAGGGAGGCGACGGAGCACTCGACTATCTGACCCGGAGTTCGCCTCAGGGGTAAGGATATATTCTTTGAGGAAACCCTGGCAGACGAGCTCTTCCATGTACCTCTGAAAGTTCTTACAGTGGATGGTCTGTGCCCCTTACTGAGGTGGAAAGAACAATACTCTTCTGCTCCGGAGAGTGCAGGGTTGTATTGGATCGGTCTTGGATGCCTGACCCACAGTTGGTTCTTGATTGCGTTGAAGAAATCGTAGATGGGAAGCCGGAGCGGGGTGAAGTGCTCTGTCGGCTTAAAGGTCTGGAGCGAACTCGGTAAGGGAATAGGGAGCGCCAATCTCTCATAGGGGGGCTGCCCCTAATTTGGGTTCCTAGCTCCGGTAGTAGTTTCATACTGCGGCTTGGACTTTTCTCCTTCGTCTTCGTGCTTGGCGGAGCACTTCATCGCTTCCTCCAACTGGATGTAGGGGTGAGTTCAGGATAGGACCCCTCATCCGAATGACGTCAATGCTTCAGCAAATGTTTGTACAGGGGGTTAGACACTTGTAGCCTGCTGCAGAAACATCCTCACTGCAGTGAAGAACTTTGGCTAATTGGCTTTGGAAGTAGCCGATATAAGACTTGAGGCTTTCACCCCGTCTCATTTTGACGGCGAGAAGGTGGTGGTTGTTCTTCTTGGCCTCCCAGCAAGAGGCGTATTGAGTGAGGAACGCTTCGATTATCTCCTCGAAGTTGTAGATAGAATGAGACGGCAGAGAGTAGAAAATCCAAGACCACGCTTTTTAAGCTGGACGAAAAGGTTAGTCACAGGAGCAGATCGTTGTGACGCTTCAATGCCTCTTACTCGCGGACAACATTCTCGCGATCGAGAGCAGCTTGCTCTCTATCGTGATCTGATTGGATTTCTTACTCCTTTATCTACTCCATGTCGGTAAGCATCTGAAGGATCTGACTTCGAATAACGGTGTCAGTTGGACGCTGGCGGCTACCCCTTGAGGTGAGGAGCCAGTGTTCTCGGTAGCATGTTATTAGTCGTCGGCAAGCGAGAAATCATGCCCCGGCGGTGCTGTTGGTTTTGTGTTTTGACGGGGAGCCGTTGAGGTGACGGTCTATTTTCTCGAGGCCACCGGCACTAAAAAAAAAGCTTTTAAGAAAGGTTTTAGATGGAGAAGATTTTGAGTGTGGACTCATATCTCAATGAAAGCACCAGTTTGTGGTGGATAAAAACTGACTTATCATGACCCACCACAAACAATTTGAGGCACTCCCTGGTGCATGTTAAAACGCATACGGGAAAAGACACCTTTTAGGTTAAGAGTATTGGTGTGGTGTCGGCCTAAGACCCTCAGGCGTGAGAATCAGTAGGTGGAATGGGAGGAAGGACGCCAGAAAAAACTGCTGGTGTATTGGATGGAAAAACCGCACAAAGAGTAACTGCGAGTGTACTGATATGGTGTGTGCTCTTTAAGGATTAGGGAAGCAATCTCTCCTAAGAGAAAAATGATCATATATACCTAACAAGGATGCAGTGTGGAGGCGGAATTGACGAGCTGCTTGTAACTGCACGATCTTCACACGCTGAATCTGTTGTAACGGCTATGATCATTGGAGTTGATTGGTGGAATTACATGCCGAGAAATCTGTCATTGGCCATAACTGCCTACATTGATAGAGACATTACACGTTATGAACATGGGGGAGAAAGGCATTGCATAAGTATCGGCGGAGATCTTAGATGATCTATTGTTGCAGTTTCAAGCTTGGAGTTAAAGCCTTCAGGTCAGGGAAGACCTCGGAGTGGAAAAGACCTCGGAGAGGTAGAAGCCTCAGAATGGCGGAAGACGGCTCCGGGATGGAAGTGTCTTCGGGATGGCAGATGACTTCGGAAGGTTAGATGTGGCAAAGGCTCTAGGGGTAGACTCTGGAGTAGTGGATTTCTCGGTGAAAGCTCTTGGTAGTTGGGACACATGTCATCATCCTGATGAGGGTTGAATTTTGACCACTACAAAGCCCAAAGGCCAAAACCTATTTTACTATACAAGGATAATGATACAAATAATAACACAAGTACATGTATACAAAGAGACAAGGGTCAAAAAAAGTGGTGAAACCATGAAAACTTAAGTTAGCATAACGTGGTATTGGGAAAAGATCTGAAGAACATGCCAAAACCTGTGCTTGTGACACCACACATTGACTAAAATAGGAATATTTGTATAACAGATTCTTAATGTGGGATCCCCAAAAAAAAATTTTTAGGGCAACACTTGACAGTTATTACTATAGTGCATTTGATTTAGTTTTCAAACATCAACAGATGCTTAATCTGCACTTGTTAAGCCATAGAATGCATGTGGATCAAAATAATCTACTCCACCAAATCCTGCCTTAATCCCTTTTTCCAATCCAGATGAAGATCCAGCTTGGGTCTAGATTTATAATCTGCTTCTGATTAGGGAAGGGATTGGGTCATATAAAAGCCGACCATAGTTTCCCAAAACCCAGCAAAGCACAGGTTGACAATTTTCTGATCTGATACAGCCATGAAAATGAGCCTACATCCCACCGATAAAATTGCCTTCTGCCTAGTAGCCTACCCCTTCTTTCCTTCTCAAACAGGAGATGGTTCCCCTTCCCGCTACTTTCTCTGCCCTTAAAATACAATGACGTTTTTATTTATGGATTTTACTATCCATTTTGGTTATAACTTGTAAGGTGTGTGCAACTGGAACTATGGTGGCAAATGAATAGATGTTAAAATATTTGTTGGGCAAGAATATATATGGAAAGGAATACAAAGTCAAACGGAGACCCAATTATATGGGTTGGATTTGGATCATAAAAGATACTGGTCCTATCCAAAAGATCCATCAATTATGAGACATATTGCAAGCCCAATCCTATCGGAGCAAATGTTTATCCAATATAATAATTTAAATTACAAATGGCTCCCAACAGTAACCTACATCACACAGAAACTGCATGCAGTCCTAGCGCTTTGCAAGGGCAATGCTATAATTATAATAATCAATACGGCCACTAACGAGTTTACTGATTGTAACTCATGAGACAGTAAGAAAATACAGCGAAATGATTCAAGATAAGTACAGGAAGAAGGGATTTGATGAAGATTGTTAGCTATATACACTTTATATTCTCTTAAAAGTGTTTAGTGAATTACCATTCTGGGATGCATCAAGAAGTCCTCAAGCTCAAATATCCGATTTATTCCCCCAGAAAGTTCAAGAAACTTCCTATGCAACTCGAGAATGTCACCGAATGCTAGAAAGCTTTGTGATACCACAGATGCTAAAAAGCGCAGTGCATGTGCTAGCTCTCCTGGAAAAATTTGAACATCGTTAACAACATGCAACAAGTACATAATCCAGTAAAGCTCTATGATCATAACATATTGTTAACCTTGTGTAGATGTTAAAGCACGGTCTCCCTTATGCTCCATAGCATATAATAAACTCAGTCCCCATGTCACATTATGGGGCAGTTGCTTTGTAATGAACTCATCCAGAATTCCATAAAGCCACTTCTTTCTCAACAGGATCTTAGAGTGATCAAGCAATTCCCTGAATCTTGAATCCACCATCTGTTAAAATGACAAACATAGTCAAAGGATCAAGGAATAGAACAAATTAGATATCAGGTGACAGATATTTATTCGATTGAGAAATATGCACGGAGAATAAATGAAATGACAAGATAATGGGGCAAACATTCAGCAGAATAGGCTCATAAATATGTTAACATCATCAAATCACTATGGGTAAAACAGATGTAATCATTTAACATATTAAATCTCTACAAGCTCTCATGAATCCTATTGGAATATATGAAATATATATCAAGTGTCCCCGAACCATTCAATAGCTTTTGCATTTTGATAATATAGACATGCATTTAATTGCGTTTATCATTTAAACCTAACCAGAATATCAAATCAAGACAGGAAAACATTGTTCAATCTGTACACATAAATTATATTGTAATTCTTTTTATTGCACAATATTCTTACTTACTGGTGATAGGTGATCACATACGTCAAGTTGCATACAAGCAATTTTACCCAGGACAGCAATTGTCCCTATTGCATCCAAAATAAAAAGAGAAATAATTGTAACTTATCAGCTGCAAGGTGATTGAACAGATTATACAAAGATGACTTCTGCCAATCATAGATGTATAATGTAGGGTAAAAGCTCAGGCATATAGGTAGCACAAGCTAATAGCCTAATACAATAATTTTCAGATTATTTTGTTGTGAAGGAGCTTCACTGTCTTTGGTGATCTATGATTATCTTCTTAGACTAATTTTGTGATCCAGAAATGAAGTGGTAGAGCCATGCAAAATAAGAAAAGGAAATAATAATTTCAGATAATCATGCCAAATATTATCATTCTTGTCCAGTATAAATAAATTGCTAGATCAACTCCCAAACTTACAGCTTTTCCCGAGAACCACCACCAAAGAAGCAATAGATTCAGCATGCGTACGGAGCCTTGAGTGCATAAACCTAGGATTACGAATTACCACCCACTAGTCAGCTCATAATGATATAAATTGAAATAGTTATAAATCAAGATAGGAAAAGACCGCAAAAAATCTCCCAATTTTGCATAGACAACAGCATACAGTGTTTATTACCTAAAAGTCCCTTCCAGTTCTTGTTCTCTGCTTGCTAGGTCACCAAAATCGGGGGCAACACTTCTCAAAAGACCTAAACCCAGTAACATATAAGCATACAATATAGCAACTCCTCTTCGTCCAGTCAAGAGCTTCATTCTCCAAGTAAACCTACAGCATTTGAGCAAAAGATAAGGGCATGCTGAGGAATGCAACCTTCTAAATCTAAATAACTAAGTATTGGAAGAAAATGTTACTCCAGATAGGTACAATAAAAGATGACTCACCAGATGATGTCAACAGAAGGCTTTACCATCCAGTAACTAAACTTGATAGATCAGTTGTCAACTTTTCAACATCACGTGTTATCCTCTGATCTGCATCAATTTCTTTACCTGACATGGAACACCTGGAACAATGACAATTCAATTCAGAGTTCCACAAATTGGCTTAAGATAAACAACTTATTGGAGTATAAGTGGTGAAGCAAGTGCAGGTAAGCAGCTAAGTGATTTTGCATGGACATGTATAACAACAGATACCCATAGCGAGTAATAACTACAAAAGGAAAATGAAACTCAGAAAGGCAAATGACATTTCGGTTCAAAAAAAAAAAAAAACAACACACAACACACACACACACAAAGTGAATGAATAGTGAAACATAAGTGTGACCAGCAGTAAATAAGTTTATGAAATAATTATGAATGAACTTAATGCAAATCAAGTAGATAAAAGTTATATATACCTTATAAAAAGCATTCTTTTTAAATAGTTCTCAAGTAAATGTTGAGTCAATCGAATTCGCCACCCCAAAGCGAGCTTTGATGTCAAGTGCCTGTAAACAAAAGAAGGGAAATATTAGGGCCCACATAACAGACAGTTAGTAATCCCAACTTTATCAACAAACCTTGCGCTTTACAGGCTATGTAGCACGGACGCTCCTATCATAAAGCCGTGTCTTGTCCGAAACGTGTCATGTGTATTTTAAAGAATTTGCCATGTGTCCACGTGTCGTGTCCATTTCAATGTTGCTGTCCATGCAACATAGTTTATAGGGACCATATGACACAAGTGTACTGCATACTATGTAAGATCCTCTAGAGAAATTATGTGCAGGCACCCACTATGCAATGTGGTTGGGTTCAAGGTTAGATTAGGGTACCATTTTGTTTGGGTTTAGAGTTACAGTTAGGGTTACATCTAGGGTTAGGGTTTCATATTGTTTGGGTTTAGGGTTACAGATAGAGGGGGCAGTAAGGGGACAAACACATATATTGCAGTCATGCATAAGTGAGCATCATTATTGAATTTTTAAACTACACAAACACAAAAACTGCATCTTATGCCAAAATTATGCATGTTTTTCTTTTTCAAACATAAGCTTTAGATGGTACAATTTAATCCCTGCTGCCCATTGATAAGAGACTATGTATTGCTAATATAGAATATGCTTAGATATAGACTTATAGTTGGCTTAATGAGAGGTGGTCGCTAGAGGAGAAAAGGGCAAGCCAGAGGAAAGAACCTAACCAACTCTGGAAACAAGAGATCAGCAAACTATGGATAATCTTAGCTAACAAACACTATAATAAACTAGTATACACATTACATCTAGATACACAGTGACACACTGACACTAGAACATCTAACAAAAGAAAGGTCATTAAAAAAGAGAAACCAAATGATCTGTGATAACGACAGCAATAGTTTACTTTAAACAAAGTTGCTTCAATAAGCTATACTCAACTTCGAGAAAATAGGCTAGTTAAACAAGTACGTTGCTCCCTTCTTTTTTTTTTAATTTGTACTTTTTAACCAAGGCTGCAAACTGGTCTTGAGCCTGGGACCTCCCATAACCCAACCCAATCCTTAGCAGTGAGCCAAGGCTCACTGGCTGCTGCCTAGTTAGTTCATTATCAAAAGAAACCATACCTGAGAGAAGGTGCAACAACAGAGTTTGCGGCACTTTGAAGCACACTTATACCCGTTAGCCGAATAAATGCTGTCTTATCTTGTTCCAACACATATTTAAAACGCTGGTACCTTAGACACGTAAGAACACTATAAGAAAAGAGTACACAACATTTCTCTAATATTTTTTTTAATTAAGCAAACCATTTAAAGAAGCGATGCGATCTGAGATCCATGTCCTGGATACTACAAGTAAGGCAACTGCAAGTAACTTTGCACCCTGTTTATCTAGCAAGCTCGGCACCTAGATATGGAGCAACAACAAAAGAAAAAAGAACAATCAGGATAATTCTTATGCTAGATTAAGTCTTTTAAAAGGGTCCTAACAGTCTTTCAAATAAATGGGTAATCATAGTGTTGAATAGCAATTCAGAATCTACTTGAAATCTACAATGGACATTTCTTCACAAAAAAACTAAAGATAAGAAAAGATCAAGAAGACAAGGATCTAGCTTTTAACAAAGGTAGAATTAAATCAATTTGACATAGGTTGAAAATGCTTACCAGCACTTTGAACATTGCAGATACTCTTAAAGGCAATGCTCTTGGAGTATTTTTTAGTTGTGGAAACACAGGCAAAGGAACTTTGTGCTCTATGATCGGAGATGATGCTATCACATTTGTTGAATAAGAAAGCTCTTTGGAATTAGGAAAAGAATTTCTCTGCCAGATTGAGGGCATCAATAAAAGAAAATAATTATAAAGCAAAAAAACAAAGTAAATGTGCCTAAAACTGCAGAACATAGTAAAGCTCAAACCTTTCCAGTGGTAGCAAAAGCTCTCTGCACAGTTAGTGCATCACTTTGACGATCAGATTCTGATGATTTTTAACAGAATATGACTGTCTTCAGTAGAATATTGTGAATCATCCCTGCAAAATTCAAAATGGTAATTTGAAATGTCCAGAATTATAGATCATATAGAACCAAAGGAAACAAACAACCAATGTTAACCTCTTATACTGAACACTCCACCCTCCTTCTCCATCTAAGGACAGAACCATGTCATGAAATGCGACTAATGCAGGGCGGTGTGATATAGTAATACATGACGTGCCCATTGCTCGAACCTTAGCACAGAACCTTTCCTCCATATCAGTTGTGACAGCACTTGTACACTCATCCAGTATAGCAAACTTAGGCTTGTGATAGAATAGCCTGGCCATCCCAGTCTCTGTTGCTCACCAAGGGAAAGTTCATCACCCCAGTTTATTTCCTTATCCAAGGGGTAACGTTCCAGCAAGTACTCAAGGTCAACCTAGCAGTTGAAAATGGATAGGTAAATTTTTAGTACATGGACTAGAAAGCAACTTATTGCAAACACTGTTGCAAATTGAAGAAAAGAAAAAAAAATATCAGGAGTTTATCAGCTAACAAAAATTTGGAAATAATATTTACATTTTTCAACAACTCAACCATCCCTTCATGGGTAAGTGGTTCAGTCTCCTGATCTGCTGTAAGAGGATAAATAATTGGTCGCGAAGTGTTCCAAAAGCCGTATATGGACGTTGCGGTACATAAAATATTCCTTATTAAGATAAGAACCAATCCCAGGTTTCACAATGTAGCCAGACACCAAAGGCCAGAGGCCTCCAAGAACTCGGAATAGGGAGCTTTTCCCGCTTCCATTTGGTCCTGAACAAGATATAAAAATTGATAAGAGAAGCTTTAATATAAATAGAGATGAACAAGTATCACAAGATGCTGATACAAAAGAATATCCTTCACATGGCATGCATTCTGTAAAAAGAATGCCATTTATCTAATATGTAGCATGCAGGGCTCAACAGATGAATGCCTAAAAGAATAAAAGAAGATCGGATAATAAAAGACGATCATCCATCATAGCATTATAATCCACAGTGAATTAGTTAAGTGAAATAGCAAGCTGAGGTGAGATCACACAAACAGTCACCCAACCCCACAAAGACAACTAGACAGACAGCAGACAGACAGAGGTACACAAAACTGTGTACCTACCCCGTAAAGATGAATAGACAGACAGAAGACACAGACAGAGAGGTAGGCGAGCGCGCGCAGAGAGAGAGAGAGAGAGAGAGAGGAGAGCTCTGGTTTGTTAGGGGGGCATTATCATAAAAACTAAGAGTAAATCAATCCAAATGGAAAAGAAATATATAAAAGATCTGTAAATTGATACAAATGCATAAAATGATACTAAATAAAAAGAAGGAGAAATTATAAAGGAAGTTAAGATGGGGGTAAAATAAGAATTCAGGGAAAAAAAAAAACACAGGTATGGACACATTTTTCCCTTCATAATATCAGCTGACTTGTAGGTAAATGTTGAAGACTAAAGAACTTGCTCTAATTGCAGGCTCTTGGGATAAAGAATATCTTTTACATGCAGCCTACTTTCACTGCTTTCTAATTGTCTGCTTTCATGAGTGTTCATGTAATGGAAATTTTAGCCAGTACTTGTGTACTAAATAAAGAGGAAGGCCGATTTGTTATTCTCTGTTTTTTTTCTACTTCTTCTTCTGGTTTTTTCCCCCTTTTTTGAGGGAAATAAGATGAAATCAGTAAGATTCCAGCCCAGCATTCATTTCATTAAAAAGAAATAAATAGAAAAGTACATAAATGTGAGGAAGCACAAAAAATTTTTTTTTGACAAGATACATCCATATCCTCATTTCATAGCTCCCTTGCCCGCTGGTGCAGAGGTGCAACTGTGTGCCTCATGCTCAACCCTCCTTTTAGAGTGACCTGTCCCAAAATCAATATATGCATTAATCTCATGAGAGAGATAAGGTAAATTTAATAGCAGAATTAAAAGTTCTCCTATTCCTCTCTCTCTCCAAAGACCCCAACAACTAGCCATGATAACCAAATCCCACCTCCCCCTCAAATTAGCTGGGATGTTCCTACCACGCCAGTCAGTCCAAAAGTCCAAACAATCCCTAGGCTCTACCTTAATCCCTAAGTTATGCTGCCATGCCCCCCAAAGCCCCTTGGCAAAACTGCACTACTAAATCATATGTCGAGCAGTTTCATCTTCCTTGTTACACAAAACACATGTATTACCTCTGTCAATGACTCTGGCTTGAAGAACATCCAAGGTAAGGAGTCTTCCTTTGCATAAGGGCCACATATGGATCTTAGCCTTACCTGGAACATAACCTTCCAAATGGGCTTAGTGAAAGCAAACTAAACTCCTCCCATGATAGAGACCAAATTGAAGGATTTCACTCTAAATTGCCCATTATTTGTGAGTCCAAGTCCATCTGTCATTCCATCTTAGCAGCATCAAAATTCCCCAGTAAAGACATGAGCATCCCTACTTCCTCCTAATGATCAATAATAATAAAGACCTAGATTTTGGAGCATAGCACCACCATTGGCTTGTAAGCTTCTTCTGAGACCACACTGTGGTTAATTGGATACATGCATAAGCACACAGCTTGGGACGGAGGAGTTTAAGGGGCACAAGAGCAATCCAAATATCAGACCAAAATCTAGTGGTCTTTCCATCTCCAATATCCATCTTCACCCACAATTTGAAGAGAATGAATTACCCGGAACTCCTTTCCATAATTTATAAATATCTCTAGGGGGAAAGATATCCCAGTCCCAAAATCCCTTAGAAACATAGTATGAGTTCCCCATGAGATGATACAAAGGCAGTCCTGCATAAAGGCAATTCCACAGCCATCTAGCCAGGAGGACCCTATTCATTTCCTTCAAATTCAGCTCCCTGATGAGTCTAATATTTTCTATTATTTGATACTTTTATTGAGGAATGTTATGGATAAAATTGTGCAAGGAAACGATGATGAAGTGATTTTATGACCTACATGTTTGATTGTGCACAAAGACAATTTCAATTTATCAAGAAGCTAAGGGGCAAGAACAAGACAAAGTAGCTCAAGACAAGGGACAAAGTTCAGAATTTCGTTGGACAAATGAATGAATAGTTGGCGAACACGCAACAACCAAAGACAATATCAGTTCAACCGACCCAACCTCAATCCAAGTCGACACTAAAAATCAAATCCCAAATCTATAAGCAAATCCAAACCATTCCAGTTCAAGATCAAATCTCAAATCCATAAGCAAATCCAAACCAATTTCAGTTCAAATCAAATCCCCAATAACCTCAAATCTTAGTCACAAACACACAAATGCAGAGTTGGCTAAGTTTAGATAACTAAAAAGGAAGAAGATCCAAAGAGAAAAACAAATCCCAACTAAAATTCAGCCGGATGAACAAACCTGGTGTATGGATAAGAGTGACAACAAGCTATAAAAAGAGCAGTAATGCTTGCAGAGAGGGAGAGTTAATTTTTGAGATCATCTCTGTGAATTTCTACTGAGAAGAAGAGGCCAAGGCTGCAGAGGAGAAAAAACCGCACATGGAGTCATCAGACTATATATATCTCTCTTTTTGTATTCTCATCTTTATAACGACTTGATAATATTTTAATAAAGATGAAGATTTTCTTTAACATGAGCGGCTAAATTTATATTCTTGAATTTTGATGATATCTTTGTGAATTGACAATACTTAATGAATAGACTATGCACTTTTATTTTATGAATGCATTTGATTTAGATCCAAGATAAACTATGCCTCTAGGATTTATTCAAGGGACAAAATTTTGAATTAAACCTAATTTTAAAAATAATTTTAAAACTAAACCCCCCCAAAAATATATCTAAAAACCGACCGCTCTCTGGCCACCTTGGCGCCACGTCGGACAACGGTCGACTGTGGGCGCCAGCGTGACCCAGTGATAGAGATTCACAGAAGTTCGGCTTTGGCAAGGTCGGACTTAGTGACTCATTAAAAGTCTAGGCTTGCCAAGGTTGGACTTTTTTTGTAACATTGACAAAAAAGTTCGACCTTGAGAGGCCAGTCTTCTATCACTTAAAAAAAAACAGCTTGGCATGCCATCAACACTCTGAAATTGAGCGAACTGGACATTTACAGAGTCCGGCCTTAGCAATTGAGCGAACTGGACATTTTACAGAGTCCGGCCTTACTAAGGCCAGACTTTTAATGTCAAAATAAAAAAATCTGAACCGCCGCTCTCCCGACAGCCACTGCCGCTCTCCCTAACAGTCGGCGCCTCCTCCACCTCCAGGTATCTCTTTCCCTCTCCCTCAGTCGTCCATGTCTCCCTCTCTCTCATAGTCCTCTCTTCCGCTCTCTCTCAGTCTTCTCTCTCTCTCCCACTCTCTTAGTCCTCTCTCCATTTTTTTTATTTTTTGTGTTAAATTATTAAATGTTAGATTGATTTGTGTAGAATTTGTAATTAGATTAAAATTAAAGTAAATTTGAGTAAATTTAGAGTAAATTGTCTGTAAAATTATTTGTTTGTAACTTGTCTGTAAAATTGTTTTTGTAAAATTGTTAAAATTGTTGTTTATAATTTTTTTGTAAAATTGTAATTGTTAATTAATTAGTTGTTGTGATAAATTTTTGTAAATTTGTTAAATTTTAGAAGCTCGAGCAAATTAATAATTCTTTGTTTCATCTATTAGGTACAATGTCTAGTGATCGTGTCCCTCTTCTTTATTAGTTTAATGGTAAACTAATAATAGATAGGGATAATAACCCAGCTATGTTAATGGAATAGTAAAAATCATGGTTGTTAGAAAATCATTTACAAGGTGTGAATTTATAGAGAAAATTCATCGAATTATCAAAATTAATCCAAGCGAGCATCAGCTTCACTTGACATGCAAGTGGCCAGTATCACATGGGAACTATCAAGCAGTAAGGATATTGGATGATGATGACTGTCATGCTATGCTTGAATTGTGTTCTTCCGAGCACATCATAGAATATACGTGAAAAAAATATGTGATTCATCAAAAACCTGAAGATCATGGACAATTCACACGTATGCTCGATTTGGATAGTGAATCAACAGGCTTCATGTCACCGGTTTATAACACGTAAGTATCCATGAATTTTATTATAATGTATCTTTTTCTACTAAGTGTTTAACCAATCGTAATTTTTGGATGGTTGTAACAATGTGGCACAAGGAGATGGGATGTGTCACAATATAGAGACATCATATATGAACTTTAGAAATGATGCGTAAATTCAATCGTATCCGGACACAATGCATTTCTTTCTTGTTCAAGCGCCACACGTTGACTCAACAAATCTCTCTCCACTTGAAATAAATATTACACAACAGTTGGTGGTGATAATATGGTGGTAGAGCCCGAAGATGATGATGACCCTGATGCTAGTGAAATGTGCTGCATGAGAATAGCATGCAAGTAGCAGCGCAAGGTCTTGAAGATGATGATGAAGATGTTAAGGCTGGTTATGCCAACAATGAATATGTAGAACCCGAAGACTCACACCCCGATGAGTTGGAGGGTGATGTTTGGGTCCTCTCTACATGTGTGGAGAATATAAGGGCTGAATTCAACTTGTCTACAGTAAGAACTGCGATCGATGATTTGAAAGTAAGAGATATCTTTAAAACAAAGGTTAAATTGTTAGAAGCAATTATCGAATGGTCCATTATGTGTGGAGTGTCATTCACGCAAGTGGAGCAACAAAATGAACTGCACAACAGTTTGTGCTTCCAGGGCAGAGGGAGACAACGCTTCTAAAGATGCGTGCCATGAGACTGCATGCCTCTGTTCTAAAGAATTCATGTGGTTACTTTATGATCAAAAAATATATAGGAGAGCGTACATATAGCCAATCTTCACTAAATTCCAATCACCGCAAAGCAACTACATCTTTTGTGTGCAATGCACGATTAAAAGACTCGGCCGAGTTGGAGACGAGTCGGCCGAGTCGTATCCGTCTCGGCTCGCTCCGAGATGAGTCCGAATCACGAGCCGGTCGACTCAACTCAGAGGAGACTGACTCGGCCGAGAATCGATCGTGACTCGGTTGACTCGGCCGATTCACGGCCAAATGGTCATGACTCGGCTGAGTCGACTCCGATTCTCGGCCGAGTCAGCTCGAAACGTATATTCACCCGTGACGAACGGGTATAAAGAAAAAAAAAAAAAAGAAAAAAAAGAAACATCTCTCTCGCTCAGATCTGGAGATCGCCGCCGCTGTTCGATCGTCGCCCGCTCAGATCTGAACTCCGCCGCCTCCCGATCGCCGCGGCCGCTCCCTCCCTAGGCCCAGGTGATGTTCCTCCATCTCTGTCTCTTTCCCTCTCCCTCCCTTTGTTTCTCTCTCTCCCCCTCACCCGCTCTCTTTCTCCCTTTTTCTCTCCCGTCTCTCTCTGTCTCTTCCCCCTCCCTCTCTCTCCCTGTTTCTGATCTCTCCCCCCTCCCCCTCCGAGGTATAGGATAAGCAGATGATGGTGGTGGTAATGAAGATGTGAGGGTTTTATTCAATTCTAGTAGTGATGATGGTGAAGATAGTGATGATAATGATGACAGTGATGGCAGTGATGGCGGCAGTGGTGGTGGACAATAATGAGGGCAACAATAGTGCTGATGGAGGAACTTATAGTCTTGTGCAAATATTGAGTTTGACATCAAGCCAATATTATGATGTGACATATGTCCATGAATACAGACCACAACTTGAGAGATCAACGAACACTAGTATCGGTTATCTACTTACCGCAGAGATGATTATGATGATGATTTTGTGCCTCATAGTAATTCAATGTGAAAATAACTACATTAGCATGTAATTATGAATGTAGTTTGTGTAATTTACTATATTATGCATGTATTTTGATATGCTTCTACCAAAGACGTGTGTATTTATGCTTTCGCTTTATATTTAGTGTGCTAGGTGATATGTTTAGAATATGTGATACATAAATGTGGATGTCTACATTTTTTTAAGATTTGTCGTGATTTTTTCAAAAAATTTTGAGCTTTCTATGTAGCGTTTGCGCATATCGCCCGAGACCATCCGAGTCGCCGAGACCGATCCGTCTCAGTGCCCACCGAGTCGGCGGCCGAGTCCGCGACTGTGAACCATGGTGCAATGTGATTCTTCCTGTAGTGACGAAAAAGCTTTATTGACTCCTGATTATATTATAAATTACATTGAAGCCAAATATCACATCACTATATCATACAATAAGGCATGGAATGCTAGAACGAAATACTGACGAAAATATTTGAAGATTGAGAATCGTGAAACACTACCTCAAATTTTCATGCATGTATTTATATTCTTCATATCATCGGCACTCAATTGTTCCCGAATTACTCCAAAAACAAGATATATCTCCGATGGTTACCTCTGTTGGAGGACTTCGATGTCTGCAGTGCTATATCGTAGGGTAGCCTTGAGCTAACTTATTTGTATCGGTCTCTTTACTCGATTTCAATGATGCACACTTCTTTGTTTAGCGGACACAGTGAACTTTTGCACATACTTCGAGTATTCTATTAATATATGTTTATATACTACCTATAACATGTATGAAATTAATTTAACACTCTCACATTGTTTCATCAGATATAATGTTGGGAGACTCTATTAGTCGGCCAACCCTACTTGAGACCGTTCAGCTGCATGATGAGCTATCACTTAGATGCAGGTAAAATTCAAAAAGTTAAATTTATATAGATTTGTTTTTTTTGTTCAATAGTCTTTTGTTTAATCGTATAGTGTTGTACAGGTGGAATGTAGACAGGACTTGGGATCAGACTTCATAAAGGGACTTACAATTTTACAGAAATGAGCTTAATATCCTGGACCGATCAGCAGTTGTGTAGGAGTCATATCCTGTCGAGATCCTACAGATTTTACCTCTAATTTGTCGGCATGGATCTCATATCTGGAGAGCCAGGTTCCATTGATTTGTTTAAAGATTGTGGAGATGCATATTTCCAACAGAGTGCTCCATCAATTCAGGCTCAATCAACATATCCCTGAGCCCGTTGAGCAATTAACTAGGGTGGACCGCAAGCGTCAGATCGATTGGATACGCTTTCCCACGGTTTATTGACCAATGAGCAGATCGAACCGATCGAATTCAGAATCAAAAACATCCATTAACCGATGCATCTGAGTACATGAGGGGCTGGATTATTCGGAGTGCGGATCCGCTAGCCACTTACCAGCTTGTGGGGGTGTATGAGCGGGGAGTGGTAATATTTTTAACACAAATCTTATACAAGTTTATAATTGTTATATATATATATTAAAATGCATGATACAGATTGAGGGTTATATCACCATGAATACTATGGTGTCGGAGGCTTTAGAGAACGAGGGTCAGAGGGTCTCAATACTCCGTAGGATGCAGATTTTCATTGAGAGGGTGGTAGAGAGGAGTCGGTATGCACGCCAAGCACATCCGCCGTGACAGCAGATTACATATACACGACGTGCCAGACATCCATCGGACGAGGCAGGTGCTTCTCATCCCGTTACTAGACGTACACAGTATCGAGAAAATGAGGAGGCGAGACCATCACATACACAGCCTGACTCCCAGACTACCCTTGCATGTAGTCGAGGCCGAGGACAAGAACGAGGTCGTGAAATTAGACGTGCATTACTTGTTTGTATAATTGAAATACTTGCGTTAATTTGATATATAATGTGATACATGATATGGGATTGAATGACAGTTTTATATGACTTAGTTTGTGTATCGATATGTTGTGAACTTGAGTTTGTGTATTAGAGTTTGTGATTGAGTTTTATTGATGTGTTGGATTTGTGTTTGAATATGTGTTTTGATATATTGTATATATGAGTTTGTGGATTAATATGTTGAGATTGGATTAAGATTGTGATCAGATATATTGAAACTGAGATACGTTGAGATTGAATTGAGTTAGGATATTGTTTTTTGTATTGTACATTAATCGTAATTTACAGCCGCTGTGTGGTGCTGTAACTGAAAGTGCGGCCTTACCAAGGCCGCACTTCGATATGGTCATTTTTATTGAAGCCCAAGAAACCGGCTTGGGAAGGCCGGGACTTTTTGCCACTGGAACAAAAAAGTAGGCCAAATTTTTATGCACTGAAATTCTAAGTTGTGAAGGTCAGACTTCTGTGAACTTCTACCCCTGTGTCACACTGGTGCTCAAAGTCGACCGTTCACCGACGTGGTGCCAACGTGGCCAGAGGAGGTTGTTTTTTAGAAATATTTTTTAAGGGGTTTATTTTTATAATTATATTTAAAATTAGAGCTTAATTCAAAATTTTGTCCTTTATTCAGGAGGTAGTTTATACTTGAGACTAAGTTTTTGTATCAATTTTATCTACCGCTTCATTATCATCGAGATACTTTATGTCTATTAATACTTTTGGAGTATAACGAGTAGATAAGGTATATGTCTAGATGAATAAAGCAATCTACATGATTTACAATTTCAAGCCACAAAACTTAGATTGACTTTAAACTCAAAAATCGTTTAAAAATTGTGATCTCTTCAAAAGTAGAATATTTACTTAGATTGATCTAGGATGAATTTTTTACATGTTTACTTATAAAAAGTAAATATAAAAAAATTGTTTCATCATCTTTAATTAAGAATTTTAACACAAATCTCCTTGAGGATTCGACTTGGTGTTGCGGCTTTACTCTTTTTAGTAGTTTAGATTCAATTGTAAATTTGCATCGATTTGAAGATTTAACGACAATTGTTTTCAACCGATCAATTTTGACGCTGTTGCTGGGAAATTTTTTTCTTGTTGTTCTTTATTAAAGATAGAAACTATTTTTTCCTTTCTTTCTCAGGTACAACAGGAGCAAGGAAGCGCTATTAGAGAAGCAAAAGTAAATATTCCTGACTTTCACAAATCCAGTCAAGCCTTCCTCTCTTTTGTTATTTTTCCTTTTCTTTCATTAATTAAAAAAATATATCATCACAATTTACACCAAATTAAAAATGGCATTTCAAGAGTAGAGACTAATCTTCCTTAGAGTATGCATCATTTAGTTTGCATTTAGAATTTTTTTTAATTGTACTAACTTTTGCAGGGCTGCACTACTGCAAAAAAAAAAAAATCTTTTATCACAATTTCATGTATTTCGTTAAAAACAGACAATTGACTTGTCGCATTTGATTTGTTGCATAACTAACACATCTTAGCGCATAACCCATAAACAACAAAAAATCAGCCACCTCATTTATATTGACCTAAGTCTTTTAAATAAAATTAACTAAAGATTTTCGAGCTCAATTAGGTGGACCCATTTTAGGATAATTTGTGAGCACTTTCAAGCTTGCAAGAGATGACTTTCTTGACTAGAAAAAGTGACTTAGTCATTGCAGCAGTGCCTGACCTGAAGGAAGGACTGAGGAGCTTCTTTGTCTATAAAGGGTGACAGAAAATAATAAGTACTCGGCCTGAAGGAAGAACCAAATCGCTTGTTTGACGGGCTTAATCGGTAAGCTGTAATCTGTCCAAACCGGTTAGAAGCTATCTAGTTGTGTTTAAGATTAACCTTAGTTCTTAGGAATTGATTATTAATTGCTAATTTTTGTGAAAAAAAAAAAGTTAATTGTTTGTGGTTGCGGCATAAAAGTTTTGATTTTAAAGAGTAAGGATGTATGATGTGTCAAATTTCTTTGATCAATTTGATACTTTGATTGAATAGGAAAATCAATCAGTTATATCACATGAGCAACCACATGTACTTTGCATTCGAGAACCATACCCCACATGCGACTGTCCAAGTCATTATATCTTAGAGTGCCCACGTGCATATTAATACCCTGAAGTTGTTCAAAATCATGTAAACAAAACACAATTTTATGCTCAAACAAATAATGATCATGTCGCTAGCACTTACAATCATGAGTTGTAGAATCACTCAATTTTTCATGGCATGCACCGAACCAGAGTGTTCCATCCACCCCACATTTTAGCGAATACGAGTTTGTTTATGAACATGTTAATAAACTTGTTTGTGAACATGATTTCCACACCCCACCCCCAGGATTTCCAACGACATGACATGCTTTACCAATTTTCACAACCCACGCGAACAACAAAATTTGAAGATAAAGTCTTGTCTATACTTTAAAATATTCAAACCTCAATGACAAGCATTCAAACCACCATTGATCAATCACAAGCTCAATTTGAGCAATCAAATGCTGAGCTAGAATGGCAAAAATAGAACTAACTGATGCACTCATTGCAAAGATTCAATTTAGAGATGAACAACACAATGTTTTTATTGAACATATGGGAAATGAGAGTCAATTCGAAATCTGGGTTGAGGATGATGAAACAGAAGAAAAGAATTAGGGTCAGACAATTTTGAAGACGACATACCTTTACAATATACCTATAGGTAGCAAAACAAAGAGGAATTTGTTTTTTTTTTTCTGAATCTTTTATAGGATGGCCATTTGAGACTACCAATTGAAGTATCTTGTGTACCATGTGCTTTCTTACCCCCAACGTTTAGATTAGCCCTTCTTTTTAAACGGAGAAAAGATTAGATAGAATGGATCCACTTTTAGGAATATCTAAGCAGAAGAAATTTAACATTCAACTCCTAGATGCTCTAAAACAAACACTGCTTATGTCACATTGTTCAAAGACCTTTACACTCCACGTTACAAAGCTTGGATACACATTTTTGTATTCTTGGATGGATGCACACCATTATTCGACTTCATGGATCACAAATGGAAACAATTTAATATTCTGGTGCAACATAGGAAGGCGATTCTTAGAGATTGAGTATGTAGAATGTCTAATTGAAGATATTAAACTTAGCATTTGTTGAAAGGCAACCCAATTTTGTTGAGTCTTTTATAATTTTGATCTAACATGTGTGCCACTACGAATTCACATGTGTATTCATTTCAATTTTAGGTAGCATCTCAAACACATTTTTTCACTAATGCTGCAAATTTGATATTCTCAATCAACTTTCCTTGCCTTTGTTTTTATCAGACCACAGTGTTTGATTTAAGTTTGGGGGTGTAAGTAGAATTTAAAATTATTGAAATAATGCTAGAAAGTGTCAATTTATAGATTAATCCTATGTTTTGAATATTACCTTGCGCAAATCGAGTATAAACTAGAAAAACGTGAGATGAATATTTATGAATTGAAAAAATAAAGTATAACCCGTTAAAGTATGAAATTTAAATAAGAGTTTTTTTTCTGATTAATGGACACTTGAACTCAATTTTTTGCTTCACTATTTATAGCTAGAGAGATTATTTTAATTCTTTCTTAACAATATGCGAGTCTAAAAGATTTGTGCGATTAATCACATTTGATAAAGAGGCTATAAGATGAAAAAAAAAAAACAAAGTTCTAATTAAAAAATATATATTTGAGTTCAAGACCACAAGGGGGCAAATGCGTGTGGATATTCTCTTATTTTAACCCAGCCAAGCAAGTGTCGTCCTGAGGTTAAAAGTCCTCATGGTTCCAATAGGGTGAAAATCTTGGCCTCTGATATATATTAGGAATACGGGTGGTTAAAAAATCCGTATGATTCCAATGGGAGTTACCGGTTCAGAAAAGTATGGTACTTTGAATCAGATAATAATAGAATAATGCCTGAATTAAAGTAGCCTCCAAGTCAATATGCAATTTAATTAAACAGTGATCTTGAATAAGCTGTTATAGGATTGAGTTGATTAAAATCTCTTAATTATAAATGATGGGCATGAAATAATTGAGTTAAAGTATTATACGTCAGAAATTTTACTTTTACTTCAAATTTTCTAAAAATTGGGGAATACCGAATTTCTAGAAATTTCATG
This sequence comes from Agave tequilana, assembly GCA_038442645.1. Taxonomy (NCBI): domain Eukaryota; kingdom Viridiplantae; phylum Streptophyta; class Magnoliopsida; order Asparagales; family Asparagaceae; genus Agave; species Agave tequilana. The sequence goes on along the minus strand of JAVJIF010001916.1, from coordinate 303,711 downwards.
ATATTGCTCTTGGATAATATTTTATACTAACATTTATGTGGGGTAATATGATTCATAAGAATTTAATTTGACAATTGAACAAATGACACAATCTGATATTTAAAGGTAATATCATAGCAAACCCTCACGAAACTATAACTTGTCACGCAGTGTTACCTAGAGGTTTAAAGACTTGTTGCATATACTCAATGCAATCGTGTTCTCCACAAAAATGACAGTTTTATTTTAAAAATAATGATAAAGAGAGTTTTCAAAAGTTTGCTTGAGGACAAGCAAAGAGTTAGTTTGGAGTATTTGATGAGTCTAATATTTTCTATTATTTGATACTTTTATTGAGAGATGGTATGGATAAAATTGTGTGAAAGAAGCAATGATGAAGTGAGTTTATGCTCAACAGATTTGATTGTGTGCAAAGGCAATTTCAATTGATCAAGAAGCTAAAGGGTAAGAATATGACAGAGTATCTCAAGACAAGGGACAAAGTTCAGAATCTCGTTAGGGCAAATCAACGAATAGTTGGCGGGCATCCAACAAACCAAAAGACGACATCAATTCAACCGACCCAACCTCACTCCAAGTCGAAACTAAAATTAAATCCCAAATCCCCAAAACCCCAAATCTTAGCCACAAACACACAGCTGCAGAGGGGCGAATTCAGATAATTGAAAAGAAAAGACGATCCGAAGAAATAAAATCCAAATCCCAACTGAACTTCAGTCGAGTGAACAAACCTGGTGCATGAATAAGAGTGGCAGCAAGCTATAAAACGAGCAGTAATGCTCGCAGAGAGGGAGGGCTGATTTCAAAGATCGTCTCTGCGAATTTCTGCTGAGAAGAAGAGGCTAAAGTTGCAGAGGTGAAGAAGAAGCTACACACAAAGTCATCAGGCTATATCTTTCTCTTTTTGTATTTTCATCTTTATAACTTGATTATATTTTAATAAAGATGAAAATTTTCTTTAACATGAGCGGTTAAATTTATATTCTTGAGTTTTGATGATAACTTTGTGAAGTGGCAATGCTTAATTAATAGACTATGCACTTTTATTTTATTGATGTGTTTGACTTAAATTCAAGATAGACTATACCTCTAGAATTTATTTAGGAGGTAGTTTATACCTAAGAGTAAGTTTTCACATCAATTTTACCTATCACTTTATTATCATCGAGATACTTTATGTTTATTAATACTTTTGGAATATGACGAGTAAAGAGGGTATGTCTAGATGAATAAAATAATTTGCAAGATTTAGAATACCAAGCCACGGAACTTAGATTGACTTTAAACTCAAGAATCGTTTAAAAATTGTGATCTCTTCAAAAGTTGAATATTTATTTAGATTGATCTAGGATGGAATTTTTTACATGTTTTTACTTAATAGAAAAATATAAAAAAAAGATATTCTTTTATCATCTTTAATTAAGAATTTCAACACAAATCTCCCTGAGGATTCGACTTGGGTCTGCTGCTTTACTCACTTTAGTAGTTTAGATTCAATTGTGAATTTGTATCGGTTTGCAGATCTAACGACAATTGTTTTCAACCGATCACACCCCAACCCCCTGCCTTTAGGTTTACAGATCACATCCCAGTTCACCAAACAGTCTAGCTCTGAGACTTTTTCCTTGCCTTTCTCAAAAAAAAACTCTTCTCATAAATCAATTCTAGCTCTCACCCAGCCAGGCATGACAAAAACGACATCATATATAGGGGAATAAAAGGCAAGACAGAATTGATCAGCACAATCTCCATCTATTGAGAGACGGCTACTTACCAGCCAACTAATCTCTTGCAACCTTATTTAGCATGGATGTCCAATCTTCATTAACTGGTCCAAGGGATCCATCATCAAATACTGGGGGAAAATTCCCCAAACTACAGTAGACTTTTGTGCAATTCCAGGTTATCTCTAATCATCAACAATTGGGTTTTCCTAAGATTCACATTTTAAGCCAGAGCTAGCTCAAGCATGATAATAAGAATTTAATAATAGCAAGCTCAGTTAAGAAAGGTGAAAAAAAATTGAAGTGTCATTAGCATAATACAAGTTAAAAGTGCCTCCTTGACCATCAACCTTACCCCCAACCCCTCCAGCAACCCAGTAGATTTGACTATGTTCAGCATCCTGGCTAGGACATTAGTAACCAACACAAACAACTGAGAGAGAAAGAGGGGGTCCCCTTGTCTCAATCCTCTCTTACATCTAATAGTTCTCTCTTTCACCTAGTTCACCATATGAGAGCAATGTAGACACTGAGCAAGATCTACTTGTCCTCAAAAACCCCTGGCCTGAAGCATCTCCAACACAAAATCTCTAAGAAACTAGATCATAAGCCTTCTCCAAATCCACCTTCAACATCACCCCAGCCTCCTTTCGCTCTCTTGTAACAGTGTAATAGCCTGGTGTGTAGCAATGCAATCCAAGATAGACCTTCCTTTGATGAAAGGAGGTTGGCTCACACCCACCAGCTCCTCCATTTTGGCCTCAGCCTATTAGCAAGCACTTTAGTGATGATCTTAAAAATGCCATTCAACAAGCTAATTGGTCTGAAATTAGTGACTCTCTCTGCACCCTCAACCTTTGGAACAAGGACAATTTGAGCATGATTCAATTTGTCCATATCTAAGATACCCAAGTGGAATTCATATAGAATTGCCAACACATCAGAAAAACCACATCCCAAAATTCCTGAAAAAAGAACATAGAAACCCATGAGGACCAGAAGCTTGATCTCTAGCCAAGTCAAAAACCGCAGTCTTAACTTCTTGATTGTGAAACCCTCATATAATCCATCCTCATTCCCGTCATCATCCTCATACAAGTAATTCCACTTGCATTTGGCAGAGAGAGTAGGCTTTGTAGCAAAAATGTTCCTGTAGTACCCATCAAAAGCCTCAGCCATTTTATACTGAGAAAGAAGTTCTACATTCCATCACAAGTTTTGTTAATCGTGTTAAATCTCCTCCTAGCATTTGCCACCCTATGGAAGAAAGCAGTCTAGTTATCCCCTTCCTTCAGCCACGTGACCCTAGAGACCTCTGTCTCCATGTACATTCCTCCTTTTGCAAGATGTCTTGCAGCTCCAACTGAAGAGAGAGCCAGGTAGTGGGTCATCTAAACTGGAAAGTGTAATCTAACATGAAGTCACTTCAAAATAAAGGTGTTGAATAACCAACTCATCATTTGCAAGGCTCTAGCTTCCTCCAACTGATCCAACACCATGATCTGATCCAACAGTTCCTTCTTCTTTCCACAATATTACCAAAACGATTCCTTAGCCCAAACCTATACTTTTTCTTAAGATGTCACAATTTAAGAACCAAATTTTTTATTAGCACCCCAAGGCACATCCTCCCAACATTACTAACGAAGTCTCTGAAGCCGTCATGCAATAATCACACTTTCTCAAATTTGAAGACTTTAGGCCTAGCAATACCATCAAAAATTCTCAACGTAACAGGGATATGATCAAAAACATGAGAGGCTAGACACAGGACACCTGAATCAGGGTAAGCTTTATCAAACTACAGAGAGATAAATCAAGCTTTACCATGGATGGGTGAGCTCTTCTATTGCAGCAGGCGAATCTTCTACCAGACATAAGCATATCAGTGAACTTCAACTCCCTAATAACATATTGAAAGTCCAAAGAAGCATAAAGATCCCCTTGCCTACCATTGCGCTCACCATCATCAAAAGTCACGTTGAAGTCACCCCCCCACAACAGTACCACACAGTTCAGAAGCACATCTCAGACAAGTTCTCAATTCTCTTCAGAAGTTACCCCAATCCCATCATCATTGGGCCACAGACAGACAATACACCATTCAAACCACTACACGTGGGTTCTGAAGAGGCGGTGGGCTCCTTCATTACGTGAGCAGAAAGGAGGGCATCAGGGCTCAGAGTTATGGTGATAGTGACAAGAATGACGAGGGAGGTTGGACTACAACTCTCTCACCGAAAAGACGAGTATTTTTCCTCTATACCTACACTTTTTTCCATGGGATCGTTGCCTTGGATGCACCGAAAAAGGTCCTATAGCTAGATCTTATTCTGCAACACCTGTGTGTGACAATTATACTAGCAATACTTGTATCCAATCTCACTTTTCATCTTCTCCTCTCCGTAAATCTTCTTCTATGGTGAAGCAAAGCCAGACTTCCTCTAGGAAACCACAGTGGTGGTTCCTTTCACAAGTCATGCTCAAGGAGTATCTAGAGTTGAGAAAGAACGTAGTGATTGAGGTGATGGAAAGCAAGGCTTCAACGATCAGAGATAGACTGCGTCAAATCTGGCATAGGGAAGAACGAGTTGTTAAGCCTTTTGGAAGCAACATGCTTATGGCCCAGATGGAGTCGTTTGAGCTCATGGACTCGTTGGGGAGGCAGCAAGTGATTGATCTTCGTCCATGCAAATTTCGGATCAAACAATACTACATGTCCATGTGAGCTTCAAGGAGGGTGCATGACCTTCAGATCTGGGTGAGACCCTCAGTCTTGTGACCATTTTGCTGGAATTTTATGATGCTCTCAGCGATAGAGAGTCACAATGGAGAAAGGCTCACTCAGAACCACAGTCGTGGAAATTGCAATTGAGGGGAAAATTGTTCAAACTGAATTTTTCTACATCACTGTTGGGCGCAAATGGGAGATCTTGATCATTGAGCTGGGGAAGGAATTCAGGCCTCAACGCTTGTCAGGGTTTGGTCCATGTCTGCCTCCAAGCTTTTTGTAGGAAAATGACCGTAGAAGTAATGCAGATACGAGACTAACTTAACTCCCATCACAAAAGATCCTATCCCTTCATAATCTGCGTAAGAAAAAATGAACAAGATTAATGCATGGGTAGGATCTTATGTGATGGGAGTTAGTCTCGGATCTGCTTTACTTCCATCGCCATTTTTTTTACAAGAAGTTTAAGGCCGACAAGGACCAAACCCTAGGTCCCTAACTAGCATTAAGGCCTGACTTTTTCTCTCAGCTCAATGACATATTTTCCATTTGCGCCCGAGGCTTAGCTTGTGGCGATTAGAGATAGATTGTGTAAAATTTAGCCTGGGGAGGAATGATATGTTAAGCCCTTAAGACGCAACATGCTTATGATTATGATGAAGTCGTCTGTGCTCATGAACTTGTTGAGGAGGCAGGGAGTGATCGATCTTGGTCCATGCAAAATTCGGATCAAACAGTCTTATATGTCCTTTGAGCTTTAAGGAGGGTGTATGACCCTCAGATCTAGGTGAGACTCTCGAGCTTGCCACCATTTTGTTGGAATTTCATCATGCTGTCACAGGCGGTGAGGTTTTTAGCGAGTTAACGGTGGTGGTGGTGGGATCTCTTGGGAGGCCCACGAAGGCCCTTCATTGTTCCATGTTCACTCTCCCTAAATCACCCTCTGTTTTTCGGCCTCTCATTTTTTTTCCTAGATTCACTCTCGAGCTCATTTGCTTTCATTTGTTTGTTGTAAACACATAATTTTTTACTACAATTTATTCTCTGTTTAATTTTTGTATATGATGACATTTTTTATTTTTTATTTTTTTCTGAGTTTTTATGCTAGTTGGGTTGGTTGACTCATTGTTCTTTCTAGTTGGGTTTTTTTCTTCTGTACTCCTTTTCTTTTATAGCATGTGGCTATGGCCCCATATTTTTAGGTCCCAGAAAAATGGCCTAAAGTATGGCCCAATTTCTATTAATTATTCTCCATTTTAAATTTTAACTGTGCATTTTATAGATGAGTAACTTAGCCCAGACAAGGCCCATACTAAATTAATCCAACAGAACAGATTTTATTCGGTTCAGACTGAAAATAAGTTATGTTAGGTTCTGCAATTATTTTCGTTGTGGGTTGGGTTAACGAAAAATTGGAAAACTGAACCAATAACTTGCTGCATAGGCAAGAAAACTCAAATTCATTTGTATTTTGGTTTTTAGCCACTCTAAATAACATGGATAAACTTGAATGGAGTGGTTTTGCCATATAAATGGACTATCATTGAATTTAACTGGGAAAGATTTGGTTCAAAATCATTTTTAGAAGTAACGAAACATAACAAAACACACGAGTGTGTTAAGTAAACTTGGATCCATTTGGAAAGTTCACTTATTAGTTATTAGGCCACTTGATACTTTTGGTTGTCCATTTTGTTGCTATGTAATGAATAGGCAAGAAAACTAAAAATCATTTTATTAGGCACTATGAATGATGTAGTTCAACTTAAATGGAGGGGATTTCAATTTGATTCGTGTCATCAAATTAAAATGTGAAGGATTTAAGGGACAAGTCCTCTCTCTCCCCATATATACAGTCCATCCATACACTTATATCATGAAGTCATATAATATATTCGATCAGTCTCATTGATACACGTGTCGGGCATCAGTGCTTCTCAGACACTCCTCGAACACACGCATCAGAAAGTTCCCAAACGTGACCTTGATTATGTATAATTTTAATCATGACACTTGGTGGATACTTCTTGGACACACGTCCTACATTTATTATATACTTCTTTGATCACATTAAATGTTTAAATATTTATCTATTTTAATTTACATATAAAAGATTATGTTTTGATGAAAGAGGCTTACACGTTTAGATATGTTTCAATAAAAGAAGTGAGATTCAAAAAGAAAATATAAGAAGTGAGATATATTGAGCAACTCGATAGAAATTTGAAGACCAAGAACTCCTCCTGCAAAGTCGTAAAATGTAGAATATGTTGTAATTCTTGTATGTCATTATATTAGATATGCTTGACTAGTGGATGCATGAACATGTCTATGCATGTTTACACACACATGTGCAGTGTTTATTATTTATTTATATTGCAATGTCATGTTGTTGTGTCCCCATGTCCCACTTTTTGAGGAATCGTTGTCTCGCATGTTTATGCTGTGTCTGTGTATATGTCCATGCTTCATAGTATATACCATAGGTACAACACATAGGGTAGAGATACAATGCACGTAGGCGTAACTAAGCTTAGTTACTCCTACCACTTTCCACCACATATTTAGCTTAAAAAGCACTAAATGTTTTAGTGTAGAGAGTAAACATACACACACTCACACACACACTAGTTGTGTTACACCTGTCACTTTCCCCCCACACATTTTAGCTTTAAAAAAGCTTAATGTGTTCGCGGAAAGTGGATCCCCCCCCCCCCCCCGCAACACACACACACTCTCTCTCCCCCAAGAATTATTTTTCCAAGATTCCGGTGGAGAATGTAAAAGTATGGTTACTCCTGTGAGTGTGCGCATGCGTGCACTTCCATGTTTTGAAGGCACTCAAGTCTAATTAATTGGGTGTGCAAATTGAAAATCCATTCTGTTCAAACTATCTACATCATTTAGAGTGCCCAAAAGCCAAAATAAACGATTGAGTTCTTGAAAGTTGCAAGTTGCTTAGATCTATGCTCTAGAGTGTTTTGGTCTTAACAAACAATTGGTGGGCACTGGTTCAGAAATGTTTAAATCATGCAGATTTTACAATCCAACCAAGATTGGTGAGCAAGAGTTTTTAACTATTTAGATTTATGATCTAGAGTGTTTTAATCCCAGCCGAAAGTAGCAAGCTGCTTAGATTTATAGTGTAGACTGTTTCAACCCTAACCAAAATTGGTGGGAAATGATTCTAAAATATTTAGATCATGAAAAAATTTACAAGCCCAGCCAAAACTGATAGGCAAGGGTTTTGAAATATTAAGATGGTGAACCCGTGATCAGAGGTTTGGATTCTCATTTGTGTGCCCTAAACCATAAGTCCTAATATCTTATCAACTTACTACTCTTGGATGTCCATTTGTGGTGACATGATGTACGGAAAAAACCATAATCATTTGATTTTTAGGTTAGGCACTTTAAAGGACGTACTTCAACTAGGATGGAGTGGAATTTTAATTTGCATTGCCTATCATTAAGTTTGAACGCATAGGATTTGTTAATAATTCCTTCCGGAAGGAGCTTATCTGTGAGTGTATAGATAAAATGTCAAATTTGTTTGTCCAACCTACCCGAGTAAAGAGCTAAAGAGGTTCTAGTTTAGACTCCTCCCGTCTATAAGAGTTGACTGAAAATCAACACAATTAACTTGAATAACCCAACAAACCATTGCTTAACATATACCATGTTTCCAGTAAAATACAAAAGCCAAAATGGTAGGCAGTAATTTGTGAGATGCCAGTGCTAGAAGGCAGTGCAAAGCACATCTATTTCTGAAAAGTTGCACTTCTTACTTTGCAGTATGATACACATATAGAAAAATGTACAATTTCACACAAAATATAAGCAACTATATGAAATCTAAACCTCAAAAATACATTTCAGAAGTGCACTATAGTGATCATTCAAGACAAAAAGAATGTCAAAAAAACATAATTAATTTTTAAAGATACATCACTTAAAGACTAAATCTATAGGAGGTAGGATTATATTTCAATTCAAGACCCCATTATGGCAAATTACCATCACTTAATCATTTCAGATTATGCAGGATAACAGAAAATTAAAGAAATTACCTGTAATCAAAAGATTAGAACCTGACTCTACCCGAAGAGTCAAGTTGTCCACTAATACGTTTTCAGTTGGCGTAACTACCTGGAAGAATTTATAAACAGTATTAGGATATCAGGCTAACAAAACACGAGCTATAAAATCTTTAAAATAATAAGAAATAATAAATTATATTCCACAGAATTTGGAATACCTTGACACCTGCAAACTCGATATAATTTGCTTCACTAATATAATTCCTACTTGAATTCTTTTGAATTGATGATTTGTCTGGCACCTCAGCTAGCTCTCTTGATACATGCATTAGCTCATGAATGCGATCAGCATAACCACTGTAACAAGAAAATTTTGTTTGAAGTTTTCCAGAAAGGAAGCTTAGCAGCTAAACATGTTATGCACATCCAAGCAATGACACACATCTCGCAGAATAATAAATAAACTAGGAGACAGATTTTTCTATTAAAAGTACTTGAAAATACATGCAAACTGTATACCATGCTAATAATTGATAATTACGTAAGAAAGAATTCAAGCAACCAAAGCAAAGTGAAAAATGAATTCCATATCGATATCTGTATGTGTGTGTTCATGTATGTCTGTAGGTATTGAAGAAAACGTTGATCTCAGTTCAAAATAAAGAGGACCAACATTCATCTTAACTCCTGGCACGAAAACATTCCGGCACAACTGTGTGGCAAAAGACATCACAAATACGATATAGTGCTTCATGCCAAGCGTAACCTTCTTGTAGCATTATAAAAGTAAACAGAAAGATATTCATAACAGAACCAGTAGAATAATCTGAAACTAGGTCGGTTTATCTTACAGTTTAAGGGTATTCCCAGAAAGGGAACGTGGGAAAGGATAGGAGGGAAGAAAGGATGTGAAGATGAGCTAGAATGAAATGACAATAAAGAAGAAAAATGATTAAAAATAGCTCATATATCAGACAGTATAACTATCGGCTATATACAAGTATAGATGAGCTAGGGGAAAAAAGGATGAAGCAGAAAGCAACCACATGTAAAAAAAATTCCTGGTAGGTGTGAAGCAACAAAGAATGAAGGTCAAAGGTTGCACTTAAGGCTGCCAAACAAGCATGCAAGGAGAACTTTTCAGCAGGCATGCAAGGCTTTGGTTAGAAATTACTTGAATGAACTCACTTAGGATAATGACACTAGAAATGTCTATTGCATAATCCTGAAAAAATAAGTGATAAGAGAATACTCTTGGTTCAAAAATAATACTCTTGGTTCAAAAATAATGATTACAGCCACAACTGAAAGTAGAACATGTAAACTGTTTGACATTTGAGATTGTGGAGCCTCCATGATATCTAGTGAATGTCAATAACTTGTTGGAATGCCAAAAATGTGATTCCTTTTAGCAATTTGGCTTAATTTGTGCCAGGGAGATAAATGCAGTTCCCTAGAGAAACTCATATCCCCTAAACTATTCATCTAGACTATTCCTTGATCAAGGAGGAATCTCAAGGATTGCTCCTTGATGGCAGGAGCTTTACTGAAAAACCAACTCTCATTCTCAGCAAACTTGCATTCACCTAGATTTTTGCACCACCTGCATGGTATCGAGGTTGACAGGTGGTTGTAAAAACTTTGTCTTCTTTCGGTGAGCTTTCTCAGATATGAACTGTGTTGCACAGTCAAAACCCCAGACTGACAGGAAAAGCTTAGATAAAGAAGATATTGACATTCTCTTACAGACAAAATCCTATTGTTGCACATGAATGCACGCATGAATGCAAAATATGCATGTATACTTGGAATATGCTACTACGAGACATCACAGACTCAAACAAGGGCTGTAGACAACTAGACATAATCAGCACAACTGGTCCAAGGAATATTGTTCTGCATGTTCTGTTATGTTTCTGGACATGCCAAAAAGAGAACATAAAGAGATAAAGCCATCAAGGTTGAAGTGGTATCAAAATGCAGAAGATAATCAAACGAGTATTAACCTAATGCAGTAACATGTCAAGGGTGAAAATAGTCCAAATGCATATGCTGGGAGATTTTGAGAGCATTATAATAGCATCAGTTTCTGCTATTCTAGCAAACGAAAAAAGGCTAAGCATCTGAGAGTGATGATGTAGAACCCAAGTTCTTGGGACTTTTTAGCCAAGACATGTTAAGCAGTATTATGGTTGGGTAATTGGCACTCCTCATTTAGAGTCTACAGTGTTAAAAGATTCTTAAGAAGCACCACATCGAGTACACCTAAAAGCAACATGAATAGTAGATATTTAAGTTGACGCGATGGTTGTTGTGTGGTCTGAGAAAAACAGATAAAATCATGCCATATATAAAGTTTTAACTCATAAACGCTGACCTAATATATATTAAGGCTAGAATGATCAGCAATGTGCTCAAAAATTAAGTAAATAAGCAATGTTCTAAAGGAAGTGGATAATCCAGTTTCAGGGAATGATATAAATAACCTGAGTCGATTCAACCGTCTAGAACTCATAGAGAGTGTCCCAAGAGACTGAAAGAGGGAAATTATAACACTTGTATGATAACGGAGATTGCTCAACATTTCTGCTCTTCCTAATGTTGAAGAATCAGGTCTAAGGTTGCCACAAAAAAATGGCTCGATTATGAGGATAACTCCTACCGTGGCACCTAGATATTTCAATAAGAAGTCTTGAATCATTCCAAACCACCAATGCTCATGAAGAACAAGATTCAAGTGCCTAACAAGAGTCTTGAATTGCTGCTTGATGTATGATGCTTCTCTATTCTCTCCCCATAAAAGGCAACACTTTCAGCATGGGTCCTTAGGCGTGAGTGAAGCTGCCGATATTCCCCTTCCAACTGTTGCTCCTTGGACATCAATTTCCCAAATGCAGGGGTGAAGTTTCTCATCACGGACCCAGCCCCTATTACATATGCCTGAAAGAAGAATGTTTTGTTCAGAGCTTAGTGTATCTTATATAACTGACAGTGTAAATGTACCAATCAAAGGAAAATATAAGAATTTCATTCTAAAAAGAAAAGAAAAGAGAAAAACATGTTAACAAGAATATATAATGTAACACCAGACAGAATATTATTATGCAACTCATCCATACTCACTACATGAGCACACACATACGGTGGGATATCATAGGAACGAGACAATAAAGCTTGTTGTACATGTTTTGGATATAGGACAAAAGAAACGCCTTAACAATGAAACAGATTTAATAACGAACAGATATGGAAGATAACTATCCATTATCAAATTAATCAGTGCTGCCAGAGGAGGAAACATCAATACCAGTATCCAAAACACATATTTTGGACTTGCATAAGAACAGAGGCGCCATGTATAAAGCAAGCCATCAGCAACTGCGGTGAGATCCTCTTGTACAAGGTCACTCAATTCTGAACAAAATCTTGGTACATCACTTGCGATCCGCTGCTCTGGGTTGGTGATTCGGTTATCCACATGTGATATTTTATAGTATGCCATATTCTGCATTATTACAGAAGCAAACTGTTTAGACAATAAGTTCAAGGATAATAACAAAGATATAGTGGTAGAAAAACCATCCTTGCATCTCACCAAATGAGAATAACCTTATATAGAGTTTGTAGAAAAGGCAAAAGTGAAAAATGAAAAACTGTCTATTGCAGCATGATAAATAAGTGACCTTTTAATACTAAACAAATGAGGCAAAATAGATGAATGCAAGAGTACTCTCATGGGCCATAAGAACCATCATTTGTTCATCTGAAAATAGTCTTGTGTCCTGTGTTGCACAGACTTACAATACCTCATATACTTGGACACTTGGATACTGTTGGGTACTCCTATTAAATATTTGATAATAATAATGTATCCCAAACATATCAGAGATGTCTAAGATGTAAATCTGAATTTTGAAATTAACAAACTAATGCATGAATGGTACGTTCACAATTCCATTTGACTTGTAGATTTATCCACTTCCTTAACAAAGAATTATCATTATTCTGGCAACTATTAATTTATATAACTTGGAAATCTTATACTAGTTGGAGTATTCCGTTCTTTAACCATTATGACATTTAGCTCAAACAAGCAAATGATTTTATTATTGGCACATCATTACGATGTATCTGTATACTGAACTTTCAGGATCTATGTACCCATGTTGTGTAATCTCTGTTGTATCTATGTACCCAAATTTTGTCATCTCTGTATCTCTTATCCATATCAGTGCAACTTAGCTCTAGGGATGCAATTGGGTCGGGTTGAAGGCCAACCCGTGTCCGAACCTCAACAGAGTTGTAATGCCCAAACCCGAAGCAATTCGGGTATGGGTCAGGCTGAGTCGGGTTAAGACACGGCGAGGCAACAGAGGGCGGAGAGGGGAGGGGGGAGAAGGCGTTGAGGAGATGAGGTAGCGGAGGCAGCTCAGGGAGAAGATTTAGATGTGGATGGGGTCGAGATGTTGAGGCGGAGAGGACGAGGGAGACGATGTGAGGAGAGGGAGACAATGCGACGGGAGATGCGAGAGAGATGAACTTCAATAATGGGTTGGCATCGGCGAGCCTACAGAGGCGGCGAAGGGAGAGAGGTGAGAAAGGAGGAAGAAGAGCTTGGCTTCGGGTTCTAGATCTGGGGAAGATCTTGAAATTTAGGGTTGGAATTTGATATTTAAGTATATATGTATATATACTATTATATTGTATACAAGTATACAACAACGTATATTACATGTTAGTTACTCGGGTTCGGGTTGCGTCGGGTTGCCCGAAGCATCAACCCGAACTGAATTCGGATTGAGAATTCTCAACTTGTGACCAACCCAACCCAACAAAAGTCAGGCCCATCCAAACAGAATTTTGGGTTGGTCACGAGTTGGCATTCGGGTTAGTCCGACCCACTTGCCCCCCTACCTAGCTCCCATTCGAGAAAGGACCACATTCCTCTCCCCGTCATCCTCCTTCCTTTCTTCCTTCTTTCATCTTTCCTATTGAATGCAAGGAAGACGCAACTTTCTGCCAGCTTGCTAAAACTTTGTAAATGAATGGATCCTGAGTGCAAGAAAAGCAAGAATACCGGAATCCTAGCACAGAAGCCCACATCAAATGTTGTCTCTTACATAAATTTATTGTCCAATTTAAAAAGACGCTGAGCACATATCATCAGAAACTTGCTCGCTTGAAACTATTTACTTTGCAATTATCCAAAAGACCCAGCAGGGTTTAGTATCTGCTTCAAAAAAGTAGAGGAGTTATTTTCAATCGAAATGATGAGATTGCTACGCAAGAAGTCCAGTGTAATATCATTGGGTTAAACATATTAGCAGGCCAAGGACCTTCCATCAAAAGATAGACATATTGCCAAAACTTTTACATGAATCATGCCTCTCCAGAGCAGTTGGTAATACAATCAAAATTTCATTGACAATCTTCAGGCCATAAGAAATACCTTCAATCAGAAATTCGGTGAATACTTGTAACGCCCATGGTAGTAATCCAGCAGAGTGTAACATATTGCCAAGACTTTTACAAAGAATGATGACCATCCTCTTTCCTCCACATCTTCCTCATCTTTACGTTGTTCTAATTTTCTTGTCTCTTGGACACTGCTAAATGTGGTTAAGATTACTCCTCTAATGAAATATGAAGTTCCAATTAAAATGAAACATCATCAAAATTCCATCATAGTGATTTATCACCATCCTACAGCTGGCTTACGACTGCCAGTCCAGGCAGGTGTATGTCAAGACAGATGCAGGATATCCAAAGTCTCTACCCATATCCAAAGTCTCTGGATATCCAAAGTCTCTACCCTTATCTTGAACGACGACGGCTCTACACAATTCAACTATAATCCATCTCATAGACTAGTGGTTTCATTCTGAAAGTACATTATAGATAACTTATAGGACTACCACATTATCGTCATGCAAAGATATTTTACGATACAAACAAGAACAAGTACATGTTTATGCAAATAAAAATCTAAACAAAGGCCTTTTTGCGTTTGCAAACAACTGTATTGGAATTCTTGTTTCCATCAACCACACGTGTGTGTGTGTGTGTAACAAAAACATGTGTACCAAGCACCCACAAACAGATTTGATATTAGATACATTAATTTTGAAATACAAAGAGGGCAAACGTGTAAAGCATAGAGCATGATGTTTGTGAGGACATTAGTACTACTATAGTTATTGCATAATTGTGTGAGGACAAGGAAATACATGAAAAAACATAATATTCGACAACAAAAATTCTAAGCTAATTTTATTTTAGGGTAAATTACAAAAAAAAAACCCAATTCAATTATATCCTGTTTTTAACTAACCTCCTCATTAAAAAAGTGAATAAATAACCCCCTGAACTATTTGTGTCAAGTAATTTGTTAAATTTTAACCATCATTATGGTCTTTTGATGGTGATATGCCATCATTTTTGATGTATTCCACATTTATCTTTTCATATAGTAATAATAAATTTTAAAACAATTATTTCTTAGCAAAGGTTATCAATATTAATGAATAAAATGAGTTTTGAATAGTTTAGAGGGTAACTTATTGAGTCTTTTAGTTCAGGGAATCGGGGATTAATTCAAAATTAGAATATAAATGAAATTGGTTTATTGTAATTTACCCTTTATTTTAAAATATAATTTTGTAGGATTATTTTATGCAATAAGCATAATTTAGAGTATATGCACACACACACACAAAACTTCACTTAGTGGTAGAAACATAATTAAGTGAGAACTCATTTAGGCCTATTACAGTTATACTTTATGTAATGTCATAATTACATAACACATACTATTTATACCTATGCGGAAAATCATTAACTATATAATTCGTATTAAACTCACACTTAATAGCTAAGGTCAGATAATTCTTGAATTCCTATACATTATTCTTAATTTTATCATGTGATCCCTCAGAAGTTATCTCGTTTGCACTGCAGCAGTCATCAATAATCAATTCAATTCCAGCATTTGCCCTACCGAACTTTCCATTATTGATAGTCTCTTCTCTTCATTTCTTCAACTCCTAGGTCACTAATCTATTATCATGGTAACTTGTATTACACCTAGATCTATATACATTATACAACGAACCATACAAGATAACTATATTTCTTGAACATAGACGGTGGACTGAGCGGAACTATCCAGGAAAGCGTTCAGCGTAAAACAAATGATAAAGATGAAGAGAACTACAATGAACATGAAGAAAAGATATGTTTCAACAATCCAAGTATATCAGAAGAAAATAAAGCAAATTTACCTCAAAATAATCAGCATGTATGAGCTCCGTCAATGTTTTTCTGAACCGCAAACCTAAGGCCCCTGTCAAGTACTTTGAAGTGGAAAATAATGTGGACTGGAGAAAACACAAAAGAAGATTTTCTACAATAAGGCGTAAGAAAGTTGGTACGCGCCGTAGAAAAGCAGCTCGAAACAAGAATCCTTGCACTTTTGCCAATCTATTACTCAAGGCAGTTCTCATTACCTGTAACAAAAATAAAAGTTTGACATAAACATCCGTCTCATAAATGATCAGCAGAATGTAAATATGATAATGAATTATATTCACTTCTGAATAAGTTCTGCATACAGAAGCAACAAGGCAAAGGACAGGATATTTCACAGAAAATTATACCGTTAGTTTTTATGCGTATCCAACAACAGAAGACAATGGTATCACTGAAGCAGTATCAAATTTGTGGATAGAGAGGTCATGGTATCAAAGAAGTAAGTCTAGCATCAAAAGGTGTTGCTAAACAGGAAATAGATTAAGGATCAGACACCAGGTCCAAAATTGTCGACTTCATGCATCTCTTTTCCAATAAATCATCATGCATCCGTAAAGCAATATGTAATGATGTAATTGTTATGTTTTAGAGAATAAACGACATAACTCTACATTGGGGTTGCCTCTCTTTATATAGATGATGAATAAATAAGAAAATACAAAAATACCCTTACACACTCATATTCCCCCTCAAACTGGAGCATAGATAACAACCATGCCTAGCTTATTACAAAGACTAGATAAATATTTTCTAAACAAATCTTTTTAAACAAAAAAAGAAAAATTAAGAAACAAAGAAATGTTGAAATTGTTGAAATTGTTGAAAACGATTGAATTGCTAATCTTATGACATTGTTGAATCATTGATGTCAATGCTAGAATTGCTAATCAAATCAAGTCGAATCTAATACTTGTGTGCGAAAATTACACGAAAAATCAAATATTTATCTTCTTAGATAGAGTTAGAATATTAGAGATTCTCAAACTCACTAAAAGTGAATGTTTTAGAAATCCTTACTCGGTAAAAGTGGAGGTTTTGATAGATTCTCAAACTAAAAAAAAGTAGAGGTATTGCTAGAATCCCAGTAAAAGAAGGTTTTCGGAGAACTCAATAGTAAAAACTGTCAAATCTAAGTAGAATCAGATCAAACAAAACCCAAAAATGCCTTTAGATTACCCAAAAATATAGGAAACAACTCTTAAATTATTAAAATTAGACTTCAATACACCAAGATATGACCACAACTATTTCAGCAGTCAGATTAACCGGTGAAACTGTTCATCGTGAATTACCACTGCTAGAACAGTAACTCTTTATTTTTGCAAATCTGAAGAAAAAGAGAAAAAGAAGATAATAAGAAAAGATGGTGGCTAGGGGTCCTTAGGTGACGGTTAGGTTTTGATGGCATCTGCAGTTAGAAAGTTGATAGATAATGATGGAGGCATGGGGGTGATGGAAGAGGGATCACTCTAATACCATGTTAGATTTTAGAGAATAAATGACATAACCCTAGATTGGGGTTGTCTCTCTTTATATAAAGCATGTTTGGTTGTCGTAAGTGGTCGTAAGTCATTAGTAAACTCTTTTACAGTTATAGGTGAATTACATTAGTTTTACAATGTTTGGTTGGTAATGTAAAATTGTAAGTGAGAAAGTGTATTGTGTTTTACGGCATTTGATTGTCGTATGTGTAAGTTGTAAGTGAAAAAGTTGATCACAAAATTAACTATTTGGTGATTTAAAATATTTAAAAATACCAATAAAAACTAAAATTAGTAAATATTAAATAATTAAAATTAAATTAAATATATAAAAATAAAAAATAAAAAATAGTAAATATTAAAAAATTAATCTAATAATCAAAACTTATTAAATTTATATTACATACTGCTAATCTATAAATAAAATAAGAATTAAAATTAAGTGAAATACATTATATTAATCTAGTAATAAAAAGATTAATCTAGTAATAAAAAAGATTCTAATATTAAAAATTATTAAATTATTTATAAAAACTTCAATCTAATAATTATGTTTAATCTAATAAATAAGAAAGATTCTCATAATTTAAAAAGATTAATCTAATAATAAAAAATATTAATCTAATTACAATTAACTGACTGCAATACAGATTTGCATGACCACAAAATTAACTGTTTGTACCGCAAGTGGTCTATAAATGGGATTTGCATGACCACAAAATTAACTATGTGTGTTGCAAGTGGATCGTAAGTAAAATGCAAGTGCATTTTATGCCTTGCGAAAAAAAAAAAACACCGTAATTCGTAAGTCGTAATTACCACTTGCGACTTACGGACTTTTACGGTGAAACAAACACGCCCATAGATAAGAAATGAATAGGAAAATACAAAAATACCCTTACATACTCTAATAGTAATCATAGCTTATAAAAACAAAGTTATCTAGAAAAAAAAAACCCTTCATTTAGAATTTAACTGCTACTGGGAGGGGACATAGTTAACTCAAGTGAGAATTTTAACAGACATGCATATCTTGCTTACAGAAGCCATTTATTTCCTTTACAAAATTGATATCCTGAACAGCACAAGCTGGTGCCTTTTCTTAGGATCAGCTCAGAAAGTTTCATAGCCAGCCGTTGCAGTAGTTCGCAAGACTTGGCTCTCTCTACACACATCATAAAGTTTCATAGCCAGCAACTCCAACAGTTCTATTCAAGATAATGAGAGAAAAGAAAATAAAAATCTCTCCCACGCAATACACACACACAAAGCAGGCATCCTTTTAAGTCTTCAGACCAAATAACTAATCCCCTTTTTTAACAAGAATTCAGCTTTACTCTATCCAAGTGTTTAAAAAAAAATTGGATTGATAAGAACAGTACAACGTCACTATTATGCCCTTGACTAGAAGCCAATGATGTAGTAGCATCCAATAATTGATGTCCATAACCCAATAGCCCAAGAGTAAAACAGAGATATTTATTCTCATTCTTAATTTCATGAATCATGTTGCCCCCCAACATCAAAGCAGAGGTCATAATCTTGCCTCAATTGTTCAGAAAGCAGTGATGACCAGCAGCAGAAGCTACTTCCTGCACAGAAAATAGTATCCACCCTTACTGTTACCAGTTTCCAAGGCAAAGCAGCCATGATTTGCACTAGATGTTGCGTTTCCCAGAACATAGGGCCAGATCTAGCAAGTGTTTCACATCAGATCTGATGTCAAGAATGCTAAACATTAAATATAAAATCTCCATGTAAGTGTCCTTACGTTCTCTCCAAAACCATGTGGTAGTTGAAGTGGTGTGGTTTTTTTTTTTTGGGTGGGGGGTGAGGGGAGTAAGGTGGGGGGATATAGGTTGATATAATGGGAGGATAGGATACCAGAACTAACAGTCCAAAACAACTGAACATATATTTCATATCAAATAAACTTTACTCCAACAAATAGAAGGTACTGAACCATAACATATTAACACCTAAGATAGACCTCTGTCAAATATGTTCAGGAGCAGCAGATTAGAAGAGACAACAGTCTGACCCTGTTTGGATAGTGAATTATCTCAAGTCACTAACTACTGAAAGCACATCAAACTGTGGGACATGCATGCTATTGTCCATTGGATCCATTTGAAAGGGATGACTTTAAGAAATGAAAACACCTTCAGTGAGGATAAGGCATCATAGACATCGTGATACAATGATAATCCTGCAGTCTGCAATTATGCTGTCACTAACAGCAGAGCATATCAAACTGCAGGGCAAACATGCTGCAGTCCATTGAAAAAGCATCATTTGATAAAGGATGACCTTTAGAAAAGAAAACGCCTCTCGCTGGGTTAAGGCATCAGAGTCTTTGTATTGAGCAAAATAGAAATATTGATCTTGCAGTCAGCCAGAATGTTAGATGACTATCAGATAAGTTTACAAGTGCAAACATTTTGAGTGACACAGGTGTGCTTGCAAATGTGATAACAGACTTGATGTTAGTTTGCATCTTCAGTATGTATTAATTCCTAATGATGTTTTAAATTACTTTGATAAATATGAGTCCTTGAACAGTAACAATATATAGGAAATAATAGAGCCACATGCATTTTAATAAATTGCTCCCTTTTGATCCACAATATCAAGTAAAAAAGGTTTTTAAAACTAGAAAACATCAAAATCAGAGGGACAAATCAAGCAGACAACATTTATAATTTATTTAAAATTTCCCTGCATACACACACACACACACACACACACACACACACACACACACACAACACACACAGAGAGAGAGAGAGAGAGAGAGAGAGAGAGAGAGACAGAGTGTTGGACCACACACTTTCTATTAAATTTAGGTCTCCCCCCAATAGTTCCCTTTGGGATATGGCCTTGTCAAAATTTCCAAAGGCGAATTGCAGGTAGAGAATAAAGTAATGGTGGGTCATTGGCCCATGTGCGGTGAAAAACTGTTAAATCTACTTTTGTAGATTTAATGAAAGCGTGTATTGGCTCCTTCAGGAAGGATTGGCACCCAAATCCTCACTATTCAAATTTATCCTTACTATTCAAATTTAATAATAGGAAAATCAACTTGAACTTCCACTCCATTCAAGTTAATCTACATTTTTTAGACTGCCGAAAAACCAAAAATCAAGTGTTTCCAATTTTTTTGGCTCTGCAGCAACCAAGGAGATAGATGGCCAAACATAGCCCGTCCTTCAGTTTTAACAGTGTAGGATGTTTGAGACCTATCAAAATCATGCTTGTGAGGGTTTTAAAGCGTTTAGATCATGATGAAAGATTTGAAATTCAGTATTTGAAAAGGCTTTTTCGACGCTCGCTTCATTTCAAGGCTAATCGCCTCGATGCGCAAAAGAAACGCCATTTGTCCCAAGAGGCACACGCATCATTACTTGAAGCACTTCTAAAGTGTACACTTCATGCCCCATGAAGCGCTTCTCTATTGAAGCATACGCTTTAAGAGAAAAAGGGTACCAAAAGAAAAATTAACTTAAACTAAAAATGAAAAAGAGTAGACCTCATACGTATTCTTTTTATTTTCTTTACCTATTGGAAACGCTATCATTCAGCGCTTTCACATCTATGACATTTGGTGTTGCAAGTAACCATATTCTTTTTGTTGTCGCAAGTTATCGTCTACTTTGTATTTTTTGGTGAATACCTGTACTTTTCTGGTGTATTCAACTTATATTGCGGCGATTTTAAATTTACGATTGATATCTGATTTTTTCGTGTCAATTTTATTTGTAATTGAATCCTCTCTTTGAGAACTAAGTATCACATTTGTTTTTAAGTTCTTTCATCTCCATGTAATTTTTATTTTGTTGTTTGTGTTTTTATGTGAACTCTTTATCCATGTCGTCTAAAGCAAGAGCATGTGACTATAATAAGATAGGTGATTTTTAGCTCTTCACTATCCAACTTATTTCATAGTTGATTTAGTTTATAAACTAAGCCTAATTCATTTTTTATTCATTTGTAGAATACTATAGTCACTATACATTCCATATAATTTCATAATATTTATAAAATTTGTATTAAAAAAATCATGAGGCATACGTGTTGGAACATGTTTCGATGAAGACATTTGTGAAGCATTTCATTTGGAGCTCTAACACACGACGAATCAAGAGTTCTTCATAATCAAGGCTTCCCAAGAGAGTTGATATGATGTGTTTTGTAATTGTAAAATAGCATGTCAAAAGCCTTGATGCACACACACATATCTTTGATACATAGTCGACTTATAGTCCCATATAGTCGACTAATACCTTATGTAGTCGACTTGACCAAATCCTAGTCGACTAATCCTGTGTCTCAATTTATACCCAACTCTCTATTGTCAATTAGTCGACTTGACAGTATGTGTAGTCGACTAACCCTATTCCCCTAGTCGACTAATCACTGGCCTAGTCGACTTATAAAGTAGTTGCAGTCGACTTGGTTCAGTTATCCAGAAACCTATCACTTGAACTTATCATGACCTAGTCGACTTGGTCCTCACTATAGTCGACTGCCCTTTGGAAATTTGCCTAGTATAGTCGACTAACTCAAATGGCAAGTCGACTATAGGCAGTTTCTGACTGTTGGACAGTTTCTGTATTCTGATATTTTTTGCAGCGTTCTTCAACGTTTGAACATTCAAAAGGCACCTATTAACTACCCTAACTACTCCTAGAGTGCAGTTATAAATAGGGTTGTTAATCTAAGGCAAAATACCAATCCTAATCTTCAGTTTTCTAAATCAAAAATTCTGCCAATCCTGAAAACTGTTCCCACTTCAGTTCTTCACCAAATTCCAACTCTATAGTGAAGTTCTCTGAAGTTTTCTCCTATACTAGACCTTGTCCACGTTCATACACAGTACCAAGGCTTATAGGAAGTGTTGTAATCTTCAAAGATATCATTGTACAAGAGGGTCTTCTTGGTGTAGAAGCAAGTTGTACAAGGTGGTGATTGTTATCTTGGTTGAAGAGGTGTACACATTTGGCAAAGGGGATTTGTCAAGTGGTGTGCATGGTTGTGATTTTGAGTGTACAAAATCAAGGATAAAGGAAAATCTCAAGCGGGTGGCTTGGGGGCTGGATGTAGGTCACGAGGACCGAACCAGGATAAATCTCTCGTGTTTGCGTTTGTCTAAACTTTTCTGAGATTTGATTTCCTTTATTGCAAGTTTATTTATTTGTTTAACTTTAATCCTTCTTTATTTAGTATTTGTGTTGACTTCGTATTTTAGATCCATAAGTGCCAACAGAGAAAGTTCAACAATTGGTATCATCTCGGGACCAACAATTGGTATCAGAGCCTGAACCCTGAACCGGCATATAAGCCCTGCATACCTAGTCAACAATAAGCAAGGATGGCAACGGAGTTCCCTTCGTCACAATTCAAAGAAGGACATTCTACACAACGTCCACCGCTATTTGACAGATCCAACTACAACTATTGGAAGTGTAGAATGAAGATCTACTTGCAATCGCTCAACTACGAACTTTGGAACATCGTAGAAGCACCGAACACCAAGTCAACAACCAACTACAACGCTTGGAGTAATGATCAAAAGAAGAATGCGAATCTTGACGCCAAACATGGTTCACAGTCGCGGTCTCGGCCGCCGACTCGGCGGGCACTGAGACGGATCGGTCTCGGTGACTCGGATCGGTATCGGGCGATACGCGCAAACGCTACATAGAAAGCTAAAAAATTCTGAAAAAATCATGATAAATCTTAAAAAAATGTAGACATCCATATTCATGTATCACATGTCCAAAATATATCACATAGCACACTAAACATAAAGCGAAAGTATAAATACACGCGTCGTCGGTAGAAGCATATCAAAATACATGCACAATATAGTAAATTGAACAAACTACATTCATAAATACATGCTAATGTAGTTATTTTCACATTGAATTGCGATGAGGCACAAAATTATCATCATAATGCCGAATCGACCGAGTCAATTCCGATTCTCGGCCTAGTCAGTCTCCTCTGAGTTGAGTCGATCGACTCGTGACTCGGACTCGTCTCGGAGTGGGCCGAGACGGATACGACTCGGCCGACTCGTCTCCGACTCGGCCGAGTCTTTGAACCATGACGCCAAAGCAATGAATGCCTTATTCTGTGCCTTAACCAAAGAAGAGTTCAACCGTGTGTCAACAGCCACTTCTGCACATCAAATATGACATACTCTTCAGGTAACACACGAAGGCACAGATAAAGTTAAGGAATCTAAAATATTTGTTCTTGTCCACAGGTTTGAATTATTCAAAATGGAGGAGAATGAAACCATATCAGAAATGGTTACGAGATTCACCGACATTACCAATTCCTTAGCATCCCTTGGAAAGGACTACACCCAAGTCGAAAAAGTTCGCAAGATCCTTCATGCACTCACACCCATGGTTCAAAGTCTCAGTCTCGGCCGCCGATTCGGCCAGCACCGAGACGGATCGGTCTCGGCGACTCGGATCGAACTCGGGCGATACGCAAAAAACGCTACATAGAGCGCCAAAAAAATTATGAAAAAATCATGACAAATCATAAAAAAATGTAAACATCCAAATTCATGCATCATATATTCAAAACATATCACCTAACACTCAAAACATAACGTGAAAGCATAAATACAAGCGTCGTCGGTAGAAAAATATCAAAATACATGCATAATATAGTAAATTGCACAAAATAATTCATAAGTACCTGCTAATATAGTCATTTCCACATTGAATTACGAGGAGGCTCCAAATCATCATTATCATCTGGCCCGCGATAAGTTAACTAAACTAATTTAAATTAAATTAAATTCAATTAAATGAAACTACATTAAATTAAACTAAACTAGTTTATACTAGATTAACCTACACTAACTTAATTACCTAACTTCAATAAAATTATTAAATTACCTAACTTAATTACAAAACTTTATTAGATTAAATTAACCTAAATTAAGTTAAATTAACTTTACCTAAACTAAACTAAATTAAATGACATTAAATGCAAATTAATTAGAGAGAGGAACAGAGAGAGGGAGAGAGATGGAGACAGAGGAGAGAGAGGGGAACACAGTGGAGGAGAGAGAGAGACGGAGAGAGAGAGAGGGACAGAGAGAGAGACAGAGAGAGACTGACAGGAAGAGGGAGAGAGAGACAGAGAGGGGGAGAAAGACTGAGAGGGAGAGGGGGAGAGAGAGACAGAGAGAGAGAATCCGGCAGAGAGAGATACAGAGTGAGAGAGAGAGTCCGACAGAGAGAGAGATACAGAGTAAGAGAGATACAGAGGGAGAGAGAGTCCGACAGAGAGAGAGACAGAGAGTCGCTGCGGGTCGCTGCGGAGAGAGAGAGCCGGGAGAGAGAGTCGCTGCGGAGAGGGGGAGAGAGAGCGCGCGCGCCGCTGCGAAGGAGAGAGACAGAGAAAGAGAGGGAGAGAGAGGCACAGAGAGAGGGAGAGAGAGAGACTGAGAGGGAGAACTTACCTGCAGACGGACGGCGACGGCTACGGCGACGCGGGAGGACGGCGAGGGCGTCGCGGGGGGGACGGCGAGCGCGAGAGAGAGAGAGAGAGAGAGATCAGATCTGATCTCTCTCTCCCTCAGCGCGTTTTAAGGGAGGAGTCACGGGCGCCGAGTCGCCCGAGTCGGGTCCGAGTCGGACCCGATCCGGGCCGAGTCGGCGATCCTCTGTTGACTCGGGCCTCCGAATTGTACCGGAGGGGGCCGAGTCGGATACGACTCGGCCGAGTCGTATCCGACTCGGCCGAGTTTTCGATCACTGCTCACACCAGAATGGGAGAAGAAGACAACCGCTATTGAAGAAGCAAATGATCTCTCAACTTTGTCGTTAGAAACCTAATTGGTAATCTAATGGCATATGAAGTGCAACTAGAAGAAAGAAAGAAGGAGGAACGACAACACCACTCAAAAAAGAAAGAAATTGCTTTCCATGCATCCTCAGACACGGACGATTCCGATGACGATGAAGAGGAGATGGCAATGCTTTCAAAGAAATTCAGGAGATCCCTAAAGCAAGGTAAATTTAAATGCTTTAATTGTAACAAAACAGGTCATTTGAAGAAGGATTGCCCTTTGCTCAAGAATAAAAGCAAATACAAGAGCAAAAAGTTCAGAAAGGTGAAAGACTATGAAGCCTCATGGGAAAACAGTGATTCCTCGTCCTCTGACGAAGAAGAAACCACTGAACGTGTCAACCTTTGTTACATGGCCCTAGAAGATGATGAGGTATCATTTACTGAACTTTCTGATGCATTTCATGAATTATTTATGATCTGAAAAATGAAAAACTGAAAAATAAAGTTTTATCAAAAGAAAATAAAAAACTTTTAAAGGAAAATTCATGTTATGTTGTACAAGTTTCTTGCATAAACTCTCAAAAAGATGAATTTGAAAAAATAATATCATCTTTGAAAAATGATAATGAGAAGTTTATAAAAGAAAATGTTTTTCTTAAAAAAGAAACTATGTCTTTGAATGAAAGGATTTCTATATTGGATAAAGACATGTTAGTTTTCAAAAGGAAATATGAAGATATTTTGAAAAATGTGACTAAGTTCAATCAAGGAAAAGAAAAATTGAATGACTTGTTATCTTTTCTAAAGTTGTCACATAATAATTATGGTATTGGATATATTGAAAAATCTTCATATGTTAGTAATCCATATGATTCTTTTGTGCAAAGAAAATCTAATAATGTTTCAAAAAGAATTAAGACAAAGTTTATATGGATTCCTAAGAATTTAAGCATTAATGATAAAAATACATATATTGCATCATACATTCATGATATATGTAATTCATGCAATTATGTGTATATTAACAGGTGGAAACCAAATTCAAATGGATTTGGACTCCTAAAGGTTAATGTGTTCTTTTATGTTTGGTACCATCTAACGTTTATCTTGCAGGTACCATATAAGAAAATTGATAAGAACATATATATATACATTCCAATGATATATTTGTTACAAGGGGAGAACAAAGTATTTCTATATCTGTTATAACCCATTTTCTGCAGGGAAAAAATATAACCTATTTTCTGCAGGGGAGCATATGTGCACACAAAGTGTCATCATCAAAAAGGGGGAGAATGTTGGAACATGTTTCGATGAAGACATTTGTGAAGCATTTCATTTGGAGCTCTAACACACGACGAATCAAGAGTTCTTCATGATCAAGACTTCCCAAAGAGAGTTGATATGATGTGTTTTGTAATTGTAAAATAGCATGTCAAAAGCCTTGATGCACACACACATATCTTTGATACATAGTCGACTTATAGTCCCATATAGTCGACTAATACCTTATGTAGTCGACTTGACCAAATCCTAGTCGACTAATCCTGTGTCTCAATTTATACCCAACTCTCTGTTTGTCAATTAGTCGACTTGACAGTATGTGTAGTCGACTAATAGACCTTGTAGTCGACTAACCCTATTCCCCTAGTCGACTAATCACTGGCCTAGTCGACTTATAAAGTAGTTGCAGTCGACTTGGTTCAGTTATCCAGAAACCTGTCACTTGAACTTATCATGACCTAGTCGACTTGGTCCTCACTATACTCGACTACCCTTTGGAAATTTGCCTAGTATAGTCGACTAACTCAAATGGCAAGTCGACTATAGGCAGTTTCTGACTGTTGGACAGTTTCTGTATTCTGATATTTTTTGCAACGTTTTTCAACGTTTGAACATTCAAAAGGCACCTATTAACTACCCTAACTACTCCTAGAGTGCAGCTATAAATAGGGTTGTTAATCTAAGGCAAAATACCAATCCTAATCTTCAGTTTTCTAAATCAAAAATTCTGCCAATCCTGAAAACTGTTCCCACTTCAGTTCTTCACCAAATTCCAACTCTATAGTGAAGTTCTCTGAAGTTTTCTCCTATACTAGACCTTGTCCACGTTCATACACAGTACCAAGGCTTATAGGAAGTGTTGTAATCCTCAAAGATATCATTGTACAAGAGGGTCTTCTTGGTGTAGAAGCAAGTTGTACAAGGTGGTGATTGTTCTCTTGGTTGAAGAGAAGGTGTACACATTTGGCAAAGGGGATTTGTCAAGTGGTGTGCATGGTTGTGATTTTGGGTGTACAAAATCAAGGATAAAGGAAAATTTCAAGCGGGTGGCTTGGGGACTGGAAGTAGGTCACGAGGATCGAACCAGGATAAATCTCTCGTGTTTGCGTTTGTCTAAACTTTTCTGAGATTTGATTTCCTTTATTGCAAGTTTATTTATTTGTTTAACTCTAATCCTTCTTTGTTTAGTATTTGTGTTGACTTCGTATTTTAGATCCATAAGTGCCAACAGAGAAAGTTCACCAACTGGCATCATCTCGGGACCAACAATACGCCTTATAAAGGGTCCAACGCTTCGCCTTGCGCTTTCACCTTTTAAAACTTTCTTTTGGATCAAGAATTTGTATGCCCAAACCATAGATTTAAGAAACATAATAATTTCAGCTGTTCATTTTGTACCACTTGATGCATAGGCAAGAACGCTCAAATACTTCTGATTTTTGGTTTCTAGGCATTCCACATGATGTACATCAACTTTAACAAAGTAGATCTTCATCTGAATGGTGTAACTTCAAATTTGAAAGGGGAGAATTAACCTCTAATCCTTTCAAGGGCAGCCAAGTCTTGGACACACTTTTTGCACACTTAGGTTTTAGTAGAAATCTACTTTCCCAAGTTTTGCTAGAGATATCTAAATTATGTGATTTTTGCACAATTTAGGTTTTAGGGATGGAGATCAAGATAAACATATTGTCCAAAAATTGACTCACTTAGTCTCTACAAGCCGCCCCTTCACGCGACTTGCGTGAGGTGTCAGCTTTCGTCCTGTTTCCCCATATATATGTCTCTTTGTGTGATACTACTATAGCAAAATGTGGCACAATTTCATTAAAAGATAAAAGGCATGCAAAAATCAAATAGCCCGACATCCCATGTCCAGCTGATCTGTCATGAAAGTGAAGGACGGTACATCAAAGAAGGGAAAAACAAAGAAGAAGGAAAATAAAGAGGGCAGGATAAAAAGGAAGTTAGAAAAGATCAAAATTTGGAAAGAAATGAACAAAATTCCTATGTAAAAGAAACATGAGAATAAACATGAGATAAATGTATCTTATATACTCTATCTTTTGCCAACTCCAATGGGACAGCACTAGAAAGTCATTTTGGGGTCCTGTGTAATTTGCAATAAAGATGGCCTAGCATGACTATTCAAACTATGGTTAACAAATAACAATCAGCATGTAATATCTAAAGAAATAAACAAAAACTATCAAAATATAACAAAAAATTTTGCAGACATTATATAAAACAATATCTGCCATGAAATAGTTGGAAGAAGTAATCAACTAACCGCTGTGGCAACTAAAGCAATGAGGTTGCGCATGCCATTTCGCCCCATCTGTGAAAGCAAGATGGCAGCTAAAACATGTAGAGATCTTAATCCACTTCTTTTCCGCCTTGACTTTCTAATGGACTTATCATTTACACCATTTTGAGTAGATTTTTCCTTATCAACAGGAGTGGTAGAAGAGTCAGGTCTGATCGACCTTTTCTGGTGTCTTGATCTTAGATATGCAACAGTTCCACCAGTGACTAAAATGCCCGCGAATGCAGCAAGCGTTCTCCTGTAGGGATATACTGTTTAGAGGAATTTAATGGTGTGACAAACAAAATTAGATAGAGGTACAAATAGCTCACACGTAACAGTCATTCAACATCATTTAAGGACAAAACAACTGCATATCTCTATTTACACAAAAGTTTGGGGTTATCTTGTAGCATAGAAGAACAATAGCAGGACACAGCTCTCAACGATAACCTGAACCAAAATAATAACCATAGAACACTCTTTTACATATTCTTGGCAGCTTTATTCATCATCTTATCCATCATTGATTTACATTCCTCATCAGTTGGACCTGTTTAAAAACCTTTTGCAGATATTTTAGGTAGTTTTATTTATCATGTACTCTGATCATTGGTTTAAGTCTCCTATATTAATCTTTTTCAAATCCTTTCCGCACGCTCCGTCAGGTTTTTTCTCATTTAGGATCTGTCCTCAATCTCTCCCAACAAAAATGCTCCGCACAGGTTTCCTGGTATTTGTTACACATTAATGAAGTAATTCTTGATCGGTTTATCCTTAATTAATGATCTTAGAACAACTGGATCAATGGGCACACACGTGTGTGAGTTCTTGGGGAAAGAGGGAGGATATCAATTCAAGTTAAGAAACTCAAGCAGCAAACTAAAGCTGACAATCACAATCTACATTGTTCAGAGGGAAGTTAGCATTTTTTTATTGCATCTTGAAGCTGCAAAAAGGAGAAAAATTGTAACAGGCTGTTTCAATCTATATTACAGAATTTAAAAGCCCACAACAACTGGCATTCGCACAACCTAAGAAGGGTCACCCGTCATGC
Organism: Agave tequilana; assembly: GCA_038442645.1. Taxonomy (NCBI): domain Eukaryota; kingdom Viridiplantae; phylum Streptophyta; class Magnoliopsida; order Asparagales; family Asparagaceae; genus Agave; species Agave tequilana. The sequence goes on along the minus strand of JAVJIF010001916.1, from coordinate 273,960 downwards.
AAATACGAGCACGACAAGAAACCAGAAACTGACAGAGAAATTCTTTAAATTATACATAAAACACCAACCCGACAGCAAGAAGTTTTGCTATGATACGGTCCCCGGCACAATATGGCTTCACAATAGATTCACAATAGATGTGTACCCGTAACTTTCATGTTTTGATCATATTAAAAAAACTGTACTAATATTGGTCCCTGCGAAAGTCTGATTTTGCTAGTTTCAATAGTTCATGTCTATAATGGTTCTGCTAGTTTCAATGTGTTATTTAGCTTCAGTATTTTCCAAAAAATGATAATAGGATTGATTGCCTGTCACTTTTCTCTTCTTATCTTGACACCACCATGAAAATCACCCAGAGGGGGGATGAATAGGTGATTATACTAATCTAATGAACTTAATGCGGAATTTAAAAACTAATTGCAATTAACAAGTGATGCACACTCAAACAGGCAAGCAAATAATTATGAATGAACAATATGAATTTATGCAAGGCACAATATAGAAAGAGAGAGAGAGTAAGAGCCAAGGGATCAAGCGCAAACAACAAGATATGTTTCGAGGTTCGAGCACCTAGCTCTACATCCCCGCCTTCACCCAGAAGGATTTTAAGTCCACTAGCTTGTCCACAAAGGACTCCCACAAAGGGAACCTCCACCGAGGATTTGGGGCAATAACAATTACAAGGAGTACCCAACTCCTCTCCTTACAAACACAACCTCCTCCTTGAGGCACAACTCCAAGCTAACACAAGGATCACCTCACAACTTGAGGGATACAACCCAAATGCACAACCTCCTCAACACAATGAGGGAAAGGCACAAAGCCAAGCAAATGAACGGTTTACAACTTGGTGGTCTAAACAACAACCACAAACAATTTCTTTCCACACAAAGATCCTATAAAATGAGATAGCAGATGTAGCTCAAGTGTGGAGAAAACCAAAGGAATGGAAATCAAAAACTCAAAGAAAATCTTTGAAAAAAGCTAGAAACCAAGATGAAGAAATTGAATCAAAATCTTTTCCTAAAAACCCTTTCTTGATTTTCCAAACCCTAGCAAAAACACCAAATAGATTGTTCAATTAAAGCCCAAAAACTTCTTTTGATTGCTCTGAAAACACTAGAGAGTCAGGAAAAATTCGCACAAAAAAATCTTAGAGAAAACTGGCCATTAATGGGGTATTTATAGCCCCCAAAAAAATATAGCCGTTGGCAGCAGAAACTGCCAGAAATGACCTACCGGTCGACCGCTCGGTCGACCGTCCAACGGTCACATTTTGACCGTTGGCAACTGACGGTCGACCGCCCGGTCGACCGAAAAGAACAGAGAGCACTGCTCTCTGGTCCGGTCCGCCGGCCGGCCGGCCGACCGTCCCACTGTGCTGCCAGACGTGCACAGCTCTGTGCACGTCGGTCGACCGCTGGGTCGACCGGCCATTGGTTCGGCCAACCGTACGGTCGACCGACCTGGCCTGTCAGCCAGTGTCCTAGGTCAGAAAATTGGATGGAAAAATATTTTAATAAATCCATAAAACTTGTAAAAATTACACAAAAATAGTTTTCTCATTTTATATTGAAATATAAACATGTGATAAAAATTTCATCACAAATAACAAACATTTTTAAACATTTTTGTGTCTTATCATTTTTACCAAAATCCAAAACTTGTATTTTCTAAAACTTGAATTTTTGAATAGAAAATACATTTTGTCCAAAACTTATCCAAATACAAAAACATGATATTAAACAACATTTAGGCATGATGTATATGGATATAATCCTATATACATGAAACATATATATATCCATGTTTTTGTCATTAATTCCAAAATATGTTTTGTCAAAAATACCAAAACATAAAACACATGAAATAGACTATTAAACTAAGTTTGTCTAGAAAGTTAAGCATGCATGTATATAGAACAAATCTAATATACATTAAACCAAGTAAACTTGTTTTGATCTATCTATTCATGAAACCAAGATCGGTTAAACCAAAAGCGGAAAAACCGAAAATCAATATTCAAAACATGAAACGTGTGTGTTGTGAACTTGAGCATATCATACTATTCTAATCTTTACAATTTGGATCTAAACACAAAACTAAATTATGGTACCGATGTCTTCTTGTAGAGCGCAATCTCCAAGCCGACTCGATCCAAAACTCCTTGATCCACCGAGCAAGTGCTATATATGATCTTTGACGCTCGGGCTCTTGAATCAACATGTGAAAGCTTCCAAATCATCTTGTTGAAGCTAATCACCTACTAATAACTTGATTAATGATCTGAAACTAAAATCACAAGATTATTAGTACACATAACTACATGAGTTAATCATCATCAAAACTAGAGTGGAAGGCCTCTGGGCCAACAATCTCCCCCTTTTTGATGATGACAAAACTCATGGAGTTATATATGCATGGATCAAAGTTAAGCTTCAAAGAAGCTCCCCCTTAACTCATGCATAAAACAAATACATAAATATGCAATGAATGACAATGCATAATCATGCATAAACAATAAATGGCTCTAGATACCAATGAAATGTTTAAAAACAAAACATGCTCAAAACATGCTCTAGATACCAATTAAAATTAAACTAAATTAAACTTAATATATGCAAAACATAAACATGCATATATAAAACTTCTCAAATAATTCTCCCCCTTTTTGTCAATCATCAATAAAGGGGTAAAAACCAAAACAAAACGAAATCTTCTCCCCCTTTTTAATACAAAGAAACACTCATCAATAAGGGGTAAAAGTAAAACCAAATCAATAAATTTTTCTCCCTTTTTGTTCGAAAACATGAATCAACAAAAGGGTTAATAAAGACAATGTTCTCCCCCTTTGTCTAAAACAAAGACAAAACCAAATAGGGGTGACTATCAATTAAGATATCAAGTGAAAATATGTCAAAGTAGCATTTTGATACCAATTTAAGGTAAACATAAAAACATTTATACCAATTATAAGAAAACAATCTTGATACCAATTGAAATTAAACATAACAAATTTTGAATTTCTAAACAAGGATTTTGATACCAATTGTAAATATTTTTCATTTTGAACATATGATACCAAATTGAAATTTTCAATCATAAAGTATGGGAGTGGAAATCAAATACCAATTAAAAGATGAAATACAATTTTTCTCCCTCTTTATGAATTACCGAATAAAAACATGCAAAGCTTGTATATGGATACCAATTGAAAACTAGTTAATTGAAACAAGATAGTCATTATAAAACAAGCTTTATCATGATCAAAATTTGTGCTCTAAGATATATGAATATAATAAGCACAAGTAAAAACATATATATGTATGAAAATTAGATACCAATTGAAATTGATACTCTTTAAAGTGAAAGCATACATACATACAAACATATATGAGTATACAAAAAATGTCAAGATTGATATCAATTGAAAGAATTCAATGATACCAATTGAAACAACAATAATATCAAGTGTATATCTCATATAACTACCACCCAACCATATTCAAGTTTAAAATGATTTTCAATATAAAGCATACATGAGGCATGGTCTTCCATCCAACCACCCATGGAAGGTAGGGGTTTTCAAAAATATGTTTGAAAATAGAGTACGTTTGAAAATCTCTACCATAAGAAGAATACGAACTAGTTAAATGGGAAATCTTGTTAACTAGTACGAAATCCTTCAAGGAATAAAACAAAATTGTTTTTCATGAAACACATGTAATTCACATGATCACTAAACACTCAAAATCCATAAAGCCCACATCATAGTCTCATGAAAACAAATCATGAGTAAACTAATAAAGTGAGTGTACAAGTATAATGTGACACATATCAACATGAAAATATTCAATTAAGCTCATATGAAATTCCTTAAAAACATGAAAACATGAAAAACTAGATTTTCATTACCAATTGAGATTACCTAAAAACATGAAAATCATCAAAACGATTTAAACTTCAAGGTATATGTATGTCATGTACAAACTAAAGTATACATACATATCCTAAACATAATGAGTCCACAAAAGTATATGCATGAAGGCACGTGGCTCAAGGATGTACATGTATAATCAATAGTTTGGACAAGATAGACATATACATGAAGTTAAAACATATGATCATAGAAACATATTCAAGATGAGGAATACAAGTTAGAATGCATGAATCATCAAAACTAGACTATACTAGCACATTTAATGGGTACAAATAGGCATTCAAGCACAAACATAAAAAGATTTACTTGTCGCCCATTCTATGTACAAGTATAAATCCTAACTTTTATGAAAACTAACATCTAAACATATATTCAAATCATGAAGCATAAAACGACACATAAATCAACTGATAGACATAAAAATGATCATGAAGAAAATCCACATGCTGTTAGAATCATGAAATACATAATAGCTAAACAAATGGTGAGGACACAACAAATGGGTCCATCTAAACATGGGTGATCTCAAAAGCTATACATGTATGTCAAAGGTCTAATAAACATGGCATTCAACATACTAAACAAAATATGATTCAACAAAACAAAAATCATAAACATCCACATGATCATTATGTATATGTATGTGCATTAGATCTAGGGCATACATATTAGTTTAAAAACAAAGTGAGAACACGAAGATAGGTCCATGGGTGTCTCAAATAACTAAATATGTATATCACTAATCTAAATCACATGGCACAATCATAATGAGCTTTAAAACATGACATGCTATAAATCAATAATGTGAAAGCATGTAAATAAAAACGGGAGTTAGAGATCGATACCAAAACCGATGAAGGCGCCTCTCTAGTTCTCCAAACCAATGGTGGTCCTCCTCCACCAAACTTCCCTTAAAAGTGATGCATCCAAATTTGTTTTCTTTTAAGCACGGAACGCATCCACTTCAAGGCACCGCTACTCTCACGTGATGCGAGAGCCCACACCTACATCAAATTTTTATGGGTGGTCTTTGGTACCCATTTTCTTTTGGGTCCATAAGGGTTAGTATCTCTCCTAACCCAAACAAGATTATTTGCTAAATTTTCAATATGTAAACGATCATAGCAAAATCTAGCAAGGTGGCCTTTTCGACCACAATGTGTACATGTGTACACATGAGCATACATGTTATGGTTGTGTCTGTGATGAGCATGTGTATGCCGTGATGGGTGTACATGTAAAGATGGATCTTGTTTCTTGCGAACCAAGGTTTCCAAGCGTGTATAATTCAAAGTACATTGGCTCAAGGTGGAGCCCAAACATTCAACACTTTTCTTCAAAATATTTATATCATTTTCAATAGTAGAAGATTAAGTGGAGCATGCAAAAGATGTGCAAGAAGAAGAAGCTATACTAGCATGGCACACATGAGAATCAATATCAGTTTTCAAAGATTCATTTTTCTTTAAAACTAAATCCAATTCTTTTGTAATGAAATCAATTTCATTTTTCAAAGCAAGGTTATCTTTTAAAACAAAATCCAATTTTGAAGATAAAACCTCATTGTTTTTCACAACATCATCACAATCATTTTTGCTTTTTAAAACATCAATCTCTTTTAGGGCAAGGTCTAGTTGAGATCTTAGTGAGTCACGTTCACTAGTAATCTCTTCCTTCTCTTGCAAAACCGATTCAAAAGTTGAGCACAAATCCTTCATTTCTTCTTTTAAATCAAAATGATCCTTTTTCAAAAGATTATGTTTTTCCAAAAAAATTTCAAGTTTTGTGACAAGTTCCATATTTAAGGTTTGAGCTTCTAAACAACCATCGCAATAGGAACTAGAGCAATCATCTTGTTGAGTATCCGATTGTACCTCAAGGGAGTCTTTCCCTTGGACCATGAGGCAATGCTCGTCGGACATGTCTCTCCTAGATCTTCTCAACTTGTTGATGATCCTTGGTAGTTCGGGAGAAGTCAATATGTTCCAAACTGCAAAAGCCGAATCATAATGATCAAACACCGTAAAAGATCTTCATTAAGAGATGCTCTAAGTGTTTTAAGTGCTAATGCATTTGCCTTCTTATGCTTGCTATGATTTGGGTAGGATTCATTAGTAGTGGCTTGATAAACTAGATGTCCTAGGTTTTTCAAATGACTACTCATATTGGCCTTCCAAACATCAAGTCTAAAAAAGTCAAACATAGGAGGGCTATCCATGAGTGCAAACTAAATGTGTGCAAATGAACAATGCAAATGAAGATTAGCAAACCAAGATCTCACTCCTAGGTGGTTAAACCTAAATATCAGGAGCGGAGGCTCTGATAGCAATTGAAAATCACCTAGAGGGGGGTGAATAGGTGATTATACTAATCTAATGAACTTAATGCGGAATTTAAAAACTAATTGCAATTAACAAGTGATGCACACTCAAACAGGCCAAGCAAATAATTATGAATGAACAATATGAATTTATGCAAGGCACAATATAGAGAGAGTAAGAGCCAAGGGATCAAGCGCAAACAACAAGATATGTTTCGAGGTTCGAGCACCTAGCTCTACATCCCCGCCTTCACCCAGAAGAATTTTAAGTCCACTAGCTTGTCCACAAAGGACTCCCACAAAGGGAACCTCCACCGAAGATTTGGGGCAATAACAATTACAAGGAGTACCCAACTCCTATCCTTACAAACACAACCTCCTCCTTGAGGCACAACTCCAAGCTAACACAAGGATCACCTCACAACTTGAGGGATACAACCCAAATGCACAACCTCCTCAACACAATGAGGGAAAGGCACAAAGCCAAGCAAATGAAGGGTTTACAACTTGGTGGTCTAAACAACAATCACAAACAATTTCTTTCCACACAAAGATCCTATAGAATGAGATAGTAGATGTAGCTCAAGTGTGGAGAAAATCAAAGGAATGGAAATCAAAAACTCAAAGAAAATCTTTGGGAAAAAGCTAGAAACCAAGATGAAGAAATTGAATCAAAATCTTTTCCCAAAAACCCTTTCTTGATTTTCCAAACCCTAGCAAAAACACCAAATAGATTGTTCAATTAAAGCCCAAAAACTTCTTTTGATTGCTGTGAAAACACTAGAGTCAGGAAAAATCGCACAAAAAATCTTAGAGAAAACTGGCCATTAATGGGGTATTTATAGCCCCCAGAAAAATATAGCCGTTGGCAGCAGAAACTGCCAGAAATGACCTACCGGTCGACCGCTCGGTCGACCGTCCAACGGTCACATTTTGACCGTTGGCAACTGACGGTCGACCGCCCGGTCGACCGAAAAGAACAGAGAGCATTGCTCTCTGGTCCGGTCGGCCGGCCGGCCGACCGTCCCACTGTGCTGCCAGACGTGCACATCTCTATGCACGTCGGTCGACCGCTGGGTCGACCGGCCATTGGTTCGGCCGACCGACCTGGCCTGTCAGCCAGTGTCCTAGGTCAGAAAACAGGATGGAAAAATATTTTAATAAATCCATAAAACTTGTAAAAATTACACAAAAATAGTTTTCTCATTTTATATTGAAATATAAACATGTGATAAAAATTTCATCACAAATAACAAACATTTTTAAACATTTTTGTGTCTTATCATTTTTACCAAAATCCAAAACTTGTATTTTCTAAAACTTGGATTTTTGAATAGAAAATACATTTTGTCCAAAACTTATCCAAATACAAAAACATGATATTAAACAACATTTAGGCATGATGTATATGGATATAATCCTATATACATGAAACATATATATATATATATATATCCATGTTTTTGTCATTAATTCCAAAATAGTTTTGTCAAAAATACCAAAACATAAAACACATGAAATAGACTATTAAACTAAGTTTGTCTAGAAAGTTAAGCATGCATGTATATAGAACAAATCTAATATACATTAAACCAAGTAAACTTGTTTTGATCTATCTATTCATGAAACCAAGATCGGTTAAACCAAAAGCGGAAAAACCAAAAACCAATATTCAAAACATGAAACGTGTGTTGTGAACTTGAGCATATCATACTATTCTAATCTTTACAATTTGGATCTAAACACAAAACTAAATTATGGTACCGATGTCTTCTTGTAGAGCGCAATCTCCAAGCCGACTCGATCCAAAACTCCTTGATCCACCGAGCAAGTGCTATATATGATCTTTGACGCTCGGGCTCTTGAATCAACATGTGAAAGCTTCCAAATCATCTTGTTGAAGCTAATCACCTACTAATAACTTGATTAATGATCTGAAACTAAAATCACAAGATTATTAGTACACATAACTACATTAGTTAATCATCATCAAAACTAGAGTGGAAGGCCTCTGGGCCAACACACCAGTCTTCATGAGCTCATATATGCTGGGGCATGATACCGCCCCAGCGAGTGCTTGCATGACTAGGAATCCATCTGCTCATGCGAGTCGTGCTACAGCCTCTTGAAGTTCACCTATACCTTCATGTTAATTGAATTAGATTCTGCCACAATTGGATAAATGAAATTTGAAATCCAAGTCAATCTAAACAGTACCAAATTCAAGTTTTAACTAACCCAAATCTAGGCTGAACTCAAATCTATCAAACTTGTATTGTTATCTCCAAACCTAGTCCCACAACCTTCATCACATGACCGCAACATCTTAGAGAAAGACATGCAAAGCGGACAAAGCCCAAAGACTCTAACAAAGTAACATTAAGATTCTAACCAGTTAAGCTTATACTTCAACGGAAATGTCTAGCCCTTTGTTTAGGATGTCTCTACTCTCTAGGTATATGCTGGAAACCCATAATTCAGTTTGGCCCAACTTCTGATTGGGAATCATAAAGATTCTAACCAGTCAAGCTTACACTTCAACAGAAATGTCTAGCCCTTTGTTTATGATGTCTCTTGGTACATGTTGGAAACCCATAATTCAGTTTGGCCCAACTTCTGATTGGGAATCCCCGAAAACTGTAAGAAATGCTCAGAAAGGAATCAATTTTGTACGAAATGAAAACAAAGATAAAATTATGAACAGTAATTTGATTTCTTTGTCTATGACTACGACAAATTCAGCTATTTCAAATACATTGTACCAGTTAGGCAGAAGTTAGTCAGTTAGATGCTTGGCTATGATAGGAGGGAGGGATCAAAGGTTCAAGGATTGGGGATTACCATCAGAGGAGAAATTCACAAACGCGCGCGCACACACCATCCCGCGCACACAAAAGAGAAAGGGGAACGGGTTCCCTACTTTACCCTCCACCGAAAAAAAAAAACAAAACAAAACAAAACAAAAAAAGAAAGAGGCAACAAGGCCCAGCTCATTGCAGTCAATCCCACAAGACAATATCAAAAAGGACTTGGCACTCGTACATCGCCATTATGTAAGATTTAGGGGACCACTGGCACTAACACAAAAACTGGGTGAAAAGGCAACCAAAAAAATAAATAAAAACAAACACAAACAAACAAAGCGAGAAAGAGGGGACGAGGCCCAACTCATTCAGTCAATCCCACAAGATAATGTTGAAAAGGACTCAGCACGGGTACTGTCGTAAGACAAATTGGAAGCTTTAGGAACCAATGGTGCTACTCACAAAACAAGGGTAAAAGGCCATTCCACAACGTCGCTCTATGTCTGAGATACCCCGAAGCATTACCATATAAATAGCACACTTCCCCCAATTACACTTTCTCCAAAATTACCATAAATCTCATACTAAATTTAGCTCTTATACTCAAACTAACTTGAGCATGTCCCAACCAAGCTACTCAAAGTTTCAAGTACTCTCCCAACCAGGGTTCAAAGAATCGACTGACCCGGTTACGACTCGACCGAGTCGTAACCGGATCGGAGGCCTCCGTGACGAGAACGAGACCCAATCCACCCGTTGGCCCCGAGTTTTGACCGACTCAGTGCTGACTCAGCTTGACTCGGCCGAGTCAAGATACAACTCGGATTGACTTGGCCGAATCGAGCGAGTCAGCCTCAAATCGGGCTCGAGTCAGCAGATGCATAAAAGAAAAAAAAGAAGCAGATCGGAGGTATATAGGGCTTACCTCGTTCGCCCGCCCGTCGTCGTTCGCCTGCCCTCTGGCGCTGCCAGCCATCAGGCTCCAGCTTCAGATAAGTCTCCCTCCCTCTCTCCCCCTCTGATCTATATTTGTCTCTCTCCCTCTCCCTCCGCTCTCTGAGTCTGAAAGAGAGACCCGAGTCTTCTCATCGTCGCCCGTCGCCGTCGCCGTCGCCGCCGCCCACCCGCCTCCAAAATGAGAGAGAAGAGAGAGTGAGCGGATGAGAAGAAAGAGAGACAGAGAGCGGTAAGAAGAAAAAGACTTTTGTCCCTCTCTCTGTCTCACCAGCTCACTCTCTCAGTCTGAGAGAAAGAGTGAGTGAGAGTTTGAAAGAGAGACGGAGAGACAGAGAGCGACACAGAAAGAAAGAGAGAGAGTGAGTGAGACAGAGAAAGAAAGAGGGAGAAAGAGAGACTTGAATAGACTGAGTATCACCCTCTCTTTATGTTGAGTATGCTAGGTGATATGTTTTGGATATATGATACATAAATATTAATGTCTATATTTTTTTTAAAATTTGTCGTGATTTTTCAGAATCTTTTGAACTTTCTATGTAGTGTTTTGCGCGTAGCACCCGAGTCTGTTTCGCAACGCCACGACCGATGAGTCCCAGTGCCCGCCGAGTCAGTGGTCGAGACCGCGACTTTGAATCATACTTCTGACATCCCAGTTTACAGTCAAACCCTCTTCTAGATTCAGCCTGCAGCCCACGGCTTCAACAAAAAGGTTCAATTGTGAAGAGAAAAGTTCAAATGGACCATGCTACGAATATTAGAATGTCATGAATCATATCTAATGGGACAATTTTTGTTGTAAGCATGATTTTCAAATAACGGACAATTCCAATATATATTGACAATGTCATATGTATCAGGTTTTGAGGTACCAACACGATATTAACCCTAATATCGGCCGATATGAATCAATATTTGACGACATTGATGGCCAATATTGATATATCAATACTAAAAACCATTGACGAATACCGATAACGAGAAACCATGGTTTTAGGTGATTCCTATGTATTCCAGCTAAAGGGCTATTTGTTTGGACGTAAAAGGCTGTAAAAGGCCATAATTCGTAAATGACTTACAGCCCAATTACAACTACGGTGTTTATTTGGACTGTAATTCGTAAAAGACTTGCGCAACTCAACTACCACTCACTTGCAACCCAATTACCACTCACTTACAGCACATTTACAGTTAATTTTGGGTTCATGCAAATCTGTATTATTTTTTATGTTAATATTAATTTTTTTAATATTTAGCATTTTTCGTATTTATTTACAATATTAAAAACTGTTAAATCACAAAATAGTTAATTTTGTGGTCAACTTTTTCACTTACGACTCACATTACGACAACCAAACACCGTAAAACACAATACACTTTCTCACTTACAACTTTATATTACCAACCAAACACCATAAAACTTACATGCATGTAACTCATTTACAACTGTAAAAGAATTTACCAATTACGACTTATGAATTACGGCCAATTACGACAACCAAATAGACACTAAATAGCATCTGTATCAAGATACAAGTGATTTAATGGCTTGATTATACTACTAAAGTCAAATATACGGAAGCAACTACATAGGTTTGCGCTATAATCATGAAATTGCTATTAGAAAAACCTCAAAGAAAACAAAAGGCATTGGCAAACATCAACCAAAAAAAAGAAAAAAAAAATCCTAACATCAGATAAGAAGATGTAAATATGGAAAAAAGAAAATGTACAGAAATAGCACACTGAGGGGAGCATCCTCATCTTCCCAAACACAATTAGGAATATGTAAGTATTTAAAAACAATGTTAAGGAAGAACAGTAAGGGGTATTTTGTTTCCCAACTGCAGCTTGATTAAACCAATATAGTACTCTCAATTGAAGGCTCTCACAGGCTAAATTACTATTTGATCCACACGGGATACGACCTGATGCAGCCCAAGGAAGTGACCAAAGGCCGCCTCTTGTGGAGAATACATAGGCTGGTCAAAGGGGCAACAAAGGAAAGAGGTGATTATAATATTCAAATGTGGAACCAATCTGTAACTTGGAACCATTAGTGATATGAGCCACATAAATTGGAATTTATTCACAGAAGTTCTTGCTACAACCAAGTAATAAAATTGCATTGCGGTGTTAAAATGTTTTGACAAAAGTTATAGATTAGTTTTAGAATAGTCCATCTTAAAATAATGATGTTACACTAGAAATACATGAATGCAGATGAGCAAGTCTAGAATAGATTCACATACCTTCTAGAGGCCAAAAGGTTACGTCCATGCTCCGTTAACGGCAATGACTGAAGAGAAGGCATGACTTATATATGATTTCTCCCAAAATAATACAGGATTATCAATCAATGACGTGAATCCTTTCAAATATTACAAAAACCAACTCTCATGGCCAAGCTAAGTCTGTCCCTGCAAAAACAGAAAAAACAAAACAGAAGATCAAAACACCGTCTCTTTCCAGCATAACTACAGTCTCGAATAGAATATTTTAAAAGTCAAGCAGATATAGGAAACATCATATAACAAGGTGATCATTGTGTCATATCACAAGGTGATCACTGCATCATTACACAAGGTGATTATTGATCATCGGAACCAGCAACCTAATACATCTTATAAGGCCAACAAGGAGAACCCTGGATTTCTCTATTGATATAGAAATGAGGGAGGGGGGGGACAAGGAAAAGGAAAAGATAACAGAAACAATGCATCATTAACAATATAGCGAATAAGCTTAAAGCTTAATCCTGAACATATGCATTCACATTTCCAAAATTCCAACAAAAAACATCTATTGTAAAAGCAAACAGCACTGGCAATAAAATTCTCTGAGGAATTATTTATAGCGCAATCAGGATATAGAAGTAAAAATGGGGATTGAGAAGAAGACATTCTCAAGACTAAATTGGAATGTTTTTACTTTACTTTGTCAATGGCAGGGGGAACTCATCCATGCGATAATACTTGAATCCTCAAGTACAAGCTAAACTCTCATCACTTGTATCAAATGGCAAAATGATTGTTCATTGAGCGATCACTCAATGTTATTTGGGTCTATTCTCCCATCCATGGAGATTCAGTTTCTAGATACTATTATCCATCGAGTAGTGAGAACTATTGCCATAAGCTTCTGTTTGAGTTATAGCCCTTTTGAAATTTTCTAATCCCCAACAGAAAATCCAGTGGGCACTTCATGGAGTACTTCTAAATCAATTCTTAAGTACCCTTCCACCATCTTCAACTTCAGCATGCAGCCATCCAAACAGCCTCTGCTTCATGATGCATCTGCTTCATGATGCATTTGGTATCAGCTGCAGCAGGTAAGCTATTTTCTCTTGGAGGTATACAAATCTTTTCTTCAGGCTGAAATTTAGATTGCTTGCATCATTTGAAGGGTGTACAAACTTTAAGTAGAAATCCCTTAAAACTTCCGTGTTTATGACTCACAAAATCAGAATGAATAATACATGAGAATCACAATGCCAAAGACAAAAAAATAGATACAGCTATGACCAGGACTTAATAAACAATAACCACAAAATTCCCAAATTATACGTATTATCCTAACATGATCAACAATCTGGCTCCACTCCATAGAACTTAGAGACAGGCAAGAATGCCTTCATTGAGTAGTTATTCCGATACCTGGACCAGCTTAATGAATAGAAGAATATCACAAATAACAATTCACTTCTCATCTGCTGTGAAATGTGCCCTAGCATCTTAACCCTGTTGATTTCATGATTTTGCAGACACCTGTTCAGTAAACAAGAACGTGAAAGGATCGCTTACGAATTGTTGATTCTATAGATACTAACATGTGCATCCATGCATCTATCGATCTGTCCACCCATTCATAAATATGTGAGTCAGAATAGCCTGAAAACACTGTAAAAGGATGAAATATAGGACTATAGCGCATGCTCCCATTCATAAAGACATGTGAGTCAGAATAGCCTGAAAACACTGTAAAAGGATGAAATATAGGACTTGGTGCATGCTCGTGAGCGGTAGAGGTTGAACCCACATGGGCCCCTTCAAGCTAAAAGAACATGGAGCTACACCTGGCCAAGAGAGAAGGAGAAGATAGAAATAAGCATTACCAAGAATGGTGATAATGAGGTTACATATTTTCCATTTTGAAAGATATGTCATTCTCAGATGGTGGAGCGAAACCTAAAGATAAAAACCAACTTAATTCTTATGCAAAAACTATTCCAACAGTTCAATTAAAGCTTTAAACAAATAACATTTTGCATCATGCAAACTACCTTTTTCTCCTAAATATAGAAGTAATATTATATCCATAAATTTTTTTTTATCTACCACAACAAAAGATGAAAGATCCATTTTACTATATACATTTCATTCTATTTAAAAATTATGCAATAAAGATATAGCTAATTAGGCAACGATGGCTACATGAAGTGTAATCAAAGGGGAGGGTGGACAAGAGGAGTACTACTGAAGTTAAGACCCTCCTTTTCCGAAGAACACAGTAATAGAACATTGAAATTGAAATAAACTTCTCATATTTAACAATATAGATCAAAAAAAACTATGGCAATAAGAAAGATAGATAGTAAAAAATTGAGGCTAGCTTTCTGTATCTATTCTTAATCCAGGGGAAGAAATTCCTCGTACAACATCCATGAAAAGAAAAGTATCCTAATTCAGGCAATTTGGAAAGAATATAAACATAGAATAAGAATTAGAAAGTGACGTTCTACCCCACAATTGATTAAGCACACTCAAACTTAAAGCTAGTGTATAGAAATATCTATCATCAACAGACCAATTTGACAGAAAATTGAATTAAAATACAAGCTTAAAATTAGAAAATTACATGAGGCACATCAAATTTATTACATAAGATGGGGCCATTGAGAATGAGATCCAAATCTTCTTGAGAAATTCATTTAGGTTCTTCACAAAGTGGCAAGTGGCAAGGTAGAGTTCGGAAATTTCAATACGAAAGAGGGAGAAGTACAAAGGGGCCAGTTAGAGGGCAAAAGATAACAAGGAAAAGAATGCAATGGAAAATAATTAAATAATTCATATGAGAAGACTAGAATAAATTTTTTTGCATGGTTTTATATGATACAATTGTCCCAAATGATGATTAAGCTCATCTTGTACTTGTTTGAAAGAATAGGCCGTAGCGTAAAAGCTGGGTTAGAACACCAGATCTCTTACCTATGGCAACAAGCTTTATAATAACACTTGCAAGTCCTTGGACCACTACTCGGGATGTAAATAATAACAGGAGCCAAACTAGAGGGCCACCCTCTCGATAGAGAATTTGTCAATTGGTTGAGCTAGTAGATGCTACAAAGTTAGGTGTAATTGTTTATTTCTTTGGTAATATGATCAGACATGGTAATCTATAAACACATTACGTTGCTTGAAAGCTAATATTGGGTTATGATCAATGTTACAAAATGTGGAAAGCAAAGAAGGCAGCAGGGTGCCGCTCAGTGCTAGAGCGGTGAGCTAATAGACACAAATTAAAAAGATAGAGAGGTTGACGGGAAAACATAAATTACAGAAAATTACCATAAGTCACAAGACAAGCAAACGAAATGCCATTGACCAGCAACCTATCCAACATACATCATCAACATTCGAGCCCCAAAATTTTAAAGGTCATAGATTCAAAAGTCACAACATTCAGCTAAATATCAAATAACCCAATCTTTATTCTTATCTTCATTATTGTCTTCCACAATATTACCCGACCATCACCAAAAGGATCATCAACAGCATCTGTTCAGGCTCTTTGGTAAAAGTGGGTAAGGTTATCAAGTAGAGAAGATCATAGTAAGATAAAAGAGAAAGCAAGCAGCTCCAAAGTAAATTTGTCTCTACAATGCTCACTTCAACTGTATTCGACTTTTTCAAGCCACTAAGGCCAAGAGAAGCAGAGTATATAGCTTGCATCCCTATAGTGCCGCATTTAAGAACACAGAACGTGATGATAAATTTTGAGATCTCATTTTCTTTTTCTTTTTAAGTCAAGCTAATAGTTATTTCTAGTCTGTTCAAAAAATAGGTAAAAGCTTAAAAAACAATCATATTGATAAGTTTTAAAACAACCATTGAATCTCAAATGCCTTTGTGGCGGGGCTCTATACATGGGCATGCCAAAAGCGAAGTCTCCCTCTCTACAAAGGTTGAGTCTCCTCTAAATGCTTTCCTCAAGTTGATCATTATTATATCTCAAATTAAAATCATTTAAAACCATTGAAATATAATGTTTATTCTAAGAAAATCAACAATATGGTGAATTTTTTAAGCTTTACTCCAGCTAATGAGGGGGTTTTCTTAAATTATTTAGCTTTAGTAATTTTTCAAAGTATATTATATATGTAATGTATTTGAAAAATCCAAGATAGAAACATACAATTGAGGCAGTTGGATCCCATATCAAAACATGTTTCAAAAATCTCTCCCTAATAAGATTCAAAAATTCATCATAAAAGAAATTGCATTTAGCCTTTGGATTCTAGCAATGGAAAAAAGCTGTAACAACAACAAGAACAACAAAGCTTTTATCCCAATTTTAGAGTTGGCTGCATCAATCATTTTCTTTCATTCAGCTTTCTTAAGGGCTATCTCCTCAATTACATGAAGCATTATCATATACCTCTCAATTGCCTTCATCTAAGTTTGTTCAGGCCTCCCTCTAGCCCTTACTGCTCCATTAATTCATGTCGCTTTTCCTAATTGGTGTTTTTATTGGCATATGTTGCACATGCCCAAAACATCTAAATCAATTCTCTCTTATTTTACCCCTCAATGGGAACAAAGCCTCTAATTTCTTATGGATGCACTCATTTCTTATCCTCTCTTAGTGTATTGTCAATCATCCATCTCAACATTCTCATTTCTACTACACATTTTTTTGGACATGTTTCTTAACTACCTAACATTAACCACAAAGCGTTGCAGATTTCAATGTCATTCTATAGAATTTTTTTTCAATTTCATGGATATCTCACAATCACAAAAAAAAAACCCAGAAGCACTTCTCCACTCTAACCACCTGTTATGATTCTATGAATTGTATCTTCTCGATTCCACCATCTTGATGGATGATTAATCCTACATATCAAAATTGAGCACTCCAAGATATTTCTTAACCATTAATTTGTACTATACGCTAATTCCTTATCACCATTTTGGTAAAGTATTTCATATATTTCTGTATTCTTTTTGCTAATTATAAATCATTTAGATTCTAAACTCTCTCTTCATCTTTCTACTTTAGAACTTATTCATTCTCAGCAACTAATACTATATCATCAGCAAAAAACTTGCACTATGAAACTCTAAGAAGCATGGACACAGACACGGGACATGGGTACAACGACACAAATGTGAAACACGGCAATTTCTTAAAAAGTAGGGACACGACAACATGACACTAGAATATGTATATAAATAACAAATAAGAGTACATCAATATACATGCATGGTCATGTATTTGCATCCAAAAGTTCATACACACAGTTCAATGTGCCTAACTTCTTATATTGAAATATATTTAAACTTATCATAGTTTTGTACATATGTATATTTTGATGGCATTTTTGTTTCACTAAAGTATAGTCTTATACATAAGGGAAAGCAAATAAATATCTCAAATATGTAAATATCTTAAATACGTAATGTGAACAATGCCCTAGAAGTACCCAAAAAGTGTCCTAAATTAAAAAAATTATATAAGATCGAGGATAAATTCGAGAAGTGTCCAAGGATGTGTCTGACACAAGTGTCGGAGTGTCCGACACGAGTACGTCTTCATAATAGAAGTACCCACGCTACATGGATGAAACTTCATTCTAAGTATGCCCAATACACTAATGCAAAAAAATAAGGACTTTAACATTGATTCTTGGTGTAAATAAGGCTTAAATTATCACGTTTAATTTGACTATATTAACAAACAATAAAAACTACACCCCACTTAATAGCACTCACCAACCCATCCAATCAACCAGTTTCATGTAAAATCCTTGTCATTTTCCATAACGTCTTTTCCTTTATTTCTTTTTTCTCCTTTCGTCTATCTTCTTCCTTTTCCCCCATTCTATATTGCCAACTCACTCTTGAAAATTCTAGGCAGTAAAATTTCTAAAAAAGAGTCAGATTTTGATTGTGAGTGATTCTTTGTGTAAATTTTTCTAAATTTGGTTGAATATATGTGCTCTTATTTCAGTTATTTTTTTCATTTTCCTTTTTGGAGAAAGGCTCGTAGGCTGACATATAAGGGAAGATGAAGAGTAGTTATTATTAACATCCATCCTTATCCCAAAATGACCAAACAAAGCCCCCAATCCCATCAACAAACAACATTAGGTACCATATATCAATCTTACAGGTATAAAGAGCAACTAGATAACTGCTACAAATTCGTGCATGATATGACCCATCAAAGCATGCTCTCTCTCTCTCTCTCTCTCTCTCTCTCTCTCTCTCTCTCTCTCTCTCTCTCTCTCTCTCTCTCTCTCTCTCTCACACACATAGTAAATATGAATACTGAGTAGGAGTTGCCAAGTTTTGGAGCAAATGGTATTAAGTTTCTACCCGCCACAATGACCCAAAACAACCAAACAATAGATGAAAGGGTCTCCCCAGTAATTTAACCTGCATCGTAATTATTGATGATCCAAACCAACTAATCACGAATACAGTATAAAGCCCTTTCTCACAGGTCTCCCCAGCTGTGCCTTAATTAAAGACGCAACTAAACTAGCCAATTGTGCTCGAAATTAAATAAGAAACATCAATTGCAATGATAAAAATTAAACAAGAAATCAATCAGATAGTACAGAGATCCATTTTCGCAAGAAAAACTAGAAGGAGAATTGCCGTAACGAGCTTGGAATCAAGCATGATCTATCTCTCCGTCAAGTCAAAACACCGTACCAAAAAAAAAAAATTTTAGGGATTGTTAAATTTGACCACAAACGACAGGAGGATTTAAATGAAAAAAACAGGAAAAAATTCCGGGCAGAAATCAGATCATACATCAAGCAGAAATCAACGAAGGAGAACAAAATTCTCACTCCGAATCCTGCTACAAATTACAGCAAATAAAACCCAAAAAATCCCAAAATAAGAGTAGGAGAAGGTGATCTGACCTTCGCTGAAAGTGATCGAGTTTCTCAAGGGCGAGGGCGCGAGCGAGAGAGAAATCGGTGAGATTTGGGAGTTTTTTTTGTTGGATTTTTTCGGAGAAAGAGAGAATAAAAAGGAAAGAACTTTTTTGTGAGGAGCCGGCCCGCGTCAGGACTCGGGTCACAGTTATCCCCACGAAACGAGGTATAACCTGCCAAAAGCCCAGCTTTATGACGCCAGGGATAAGGGCCGTTTAAATGGATCTTGCTCGCTCACCCGACCCGATACGGTCCCTTACTCGACCCGACCCCAAGAGACCCATCATTACCGCGTCGGATGGGGGCAGGCATTAACCCGACGTGTACCCGAGCTGACAACGAAGAGTGCAAGGAACCCTTTGGTGCGAGAACCAACACTCTAGAAGTATTTTGTACTTGATTAGTTAGGAAGCATTTTTCACCTTCTGAAAACCCTAACAACCTCTTGAGAAAATCATTCAATCATTGTACTTAACTTAGCATTAAATGTCATTGGTTATAATTCGATATTTCTTATTTTTCATAAAGACTTAAAATTATGCAGAGATAAATTTTAACAGATTTCCTAGCATACTGCTACAAGATTGAAAACAGAATGAATAAATAAATCTGACTTGGAGAATATAATCGTGTAGTCGCTGCCCAAAAAAATCAAAAGCTTATCTCCTTACCTAGACGTTGATTCGACTTTTTTCAGTAGTGGTAAAAGTATCCTCCGGAAACATCAGCACTCGGCCTATGATGATAGGCGGAGCCTCTGCTCTGACGAAAAACTGTTGCTCAGAAAATTGGTATAAAACTTGAAGGAGAGCTTTAATTGATCAACTCGAAAAAAAATGGAATAATTTGGTGAAGAAATATAATAGTGAGAGAAAGAAGAATGTAGATGTTTCTATATTCCAAGAATGAACAGAGATGACTCTTTAAATAGGCACAGAGTGTCTTCCGTTACTAACAGCCCTCGCGCAAATCAAGCGCACGTTCAGATTTGCTGCAATTAATTTGCAACAATTCTGCACGTTCACATATCCGTTTTTATCGGGTCAATAAAAAAATGTTACAAATCAAAACAGTAATCAGCTATGAGGTTCCTCGGGAAGAGTGAGACAGAGCTCGAGGTCCCTCTGAGATTAAGTGCTCGGGGTCGCTCCGAGATCACGCGCTCGGGGACGCTCCAAGATCATCCTGAGTCCAAGTAATCGGGAATTACCCCGAGTACAGAGTTGTCTCTCCGAGACATAACAATTGAGCCCTGGGCACTCCTAGGCATCTCCCCGAGACTCAACAACCGAGCCTTGGGCACTCCGAGGCGTCGCCCCGAGACTCAACAACCAAGCCCGAGTACTTCGATTCTAAGCACTGTCAATCCGAGACCACAACTCAATTAAAATAAGATTCAAAATGTAGCAGGTTCATGAACCCTTTGAACATAGCTGCATTCGTGTTCGATGGTTATGGGTGCGGGCCACCCGAACCCTTGCCCAGCCCGGTTCGGTGCGTGTGTGCACGTGTGGGGAGTGTGGCCCAAGGCCTAACACTCATAACAATAGACAAAGAAAGAGTTAGTATTTAAACTACTTAACTTTTCTTAGTCTATCCAATATGGGACTAAATATTAAAGTCAAATTGAGGTCCCTGAAAAAAAACTTGAGTTTCAGAAAAGACTAAAGAAATAATAATAATACAAAACAAACAAAACATCAAATTATAAAACCAGTAAAAAAGTTGAATAATGTTGGGCAATATTATACTGTGAATTCGGGGTCGATAGCTTGTGGCCTTAAATCCACCCTTAGTGAATTTCATCGCCACCTGAGAGATATAATGGACTACGCCTTGAATTAGGCCTCTCTAACCAGATATTAATGAAAGACACACACAGTAAGTCTTCATCTATTGAGCGAGCGGGTTGAACGTTAAAGACCATGCTCACAATAACTGACTCATGAGAGTTTCTAGGGGTCAGCCCTGTCCTCCTCCCCCAACCGAGGCCATCACGGTTCCCCTCACGTAGTTAAGTCCTCCAAGGGTACTACAGCTGGACTTTATACCCTCCACACTACATGCATCGGACTTATTAAGAGTTTTAACTCAGCCTTATCTAGCTGTATTATAAGAACATTATCATCATAGAGAAGGAGTAGTAACTACAACGATACATATATGATATAAACATATTTGAGTTGATGCTCCACACGAGTATCACCAGTTCAGCTTGTTGCTACCGCTATCAATGAACTCCACTGTAGGTTTAACCCCATCTCCCTCGATGATTTTAGGATCACACTCCTAGAAAGACCCTAAGTCAGTGGGTATCAGCAATATTCTTCTCAGATTTTACAAAGTCTAGAACTACAACTTTGCCTAATAGGCGCTAAACAGATTTAAGTCTAATTTGAATGTGTCTATTCATCTTCTTATTTTCATTATCTTGCTTTAGAATCTCAATGATGGATTTTGAGTTAGTATGAACCAAGATAGGAAGGATAACTTTATGCACGATAGAGAATTCTGACAATAGATCCTTTAACCATTCAGCTTCTATGCAAGTTGTATCCAGAATAATAAGCGCAAACTTCATGGTACTCCTGGCAATCACTATTTATTTGCAGGATTTGCAGGACACTGCAGCACCACCGAATATAAATATATATTCGGTAGTTGACTTTACACTATTAGAATCAGTGACCCAGCTGGCGTCATTATATCTTCTATAACATCAAGATATTCAGTGTAAGTCAAATAATAGCTAATTGTGCCTTCAGATATCCGAAAACTCTCTCTAAAGTAGTCCAGTGTTCTCTACTAGGACTACTGTTGTCTCTACTCAATCTACCTACTGCATAAGAGATGCCATGCTTAGTCTTGTTGAAAACGTAGAGAAATGAACTTATTAATTGAGAGTATTTCAGCTGAGACACAGACTCACCTGTATTTTTTTCAAAGCAATTGAAGAATCATAGGTTGTAGAAATTAGTTTAGAGTTATAGAAATCAAATTTATGAAGCATTTTCTCACTGCTATGAGAAAGACTCAATGAAATTCCATTAGGATATCTGGATATCTTCATTCCTAATATTATATTAACAGGACCCAGATCCTTCATGTCAAAGTTTTGGGAGAGATAAACCTTTACCCTTTGGATTGCATCAAGAGAAGTACCAAATATGAGAATGTCATCCACGTAGAGATAGAGAATGATGTAATCATTGTTAAAGTTCTTGGAATAGATGCACTTGTCATACTCATGGATAATGAATCCAAAATGTGCAATGACTTTGATGAACTTTTGATGTCATTTCGGTGCTTGTTTAAAATCATATGAGGACTTCACCAGTTTGCAGACTTTGTTTTCTTGTCCTTTGGCTATGAACCTTTCTGGCTGATCCATATAGATCTCTTCCTCGAGATCATCATTCAGGAAAGCAATTTTTCACATCCATTTGATGTATGAACAAGTTATGAATTAATGCAAGTGCAAAAATAATTTTGATAGAAGAGATCCTGATAACAGGAGAATAGGTGTTAAAGAAATTAGTACCCTTTTGTTGGGTGAAACCTTTGGCTACTAGTCAAGCTTGGTATTTATCGACAATGCCATCGGGTCAGAGTTTCTTCTGGAAGATCCATTTACATCCTATAAGTTTGCATCTTAGAGGAAGATCAGTGAGTATCCAAGTGTTACTCTCCATTATAGGCTTGATCTTGATCTCACTGTCAATGACTCTTCCCAGAAAGGAGATTCAAAAGAGTTCATTGATTCCTTGAAGGAGCTAGGATCACCTACTACATGATAGGTAAAGAAGTTTTCATCGAAAGATGTAAGAGTACTAGTTTTTTTTGATCCTAATAGGAGTAGAAATAGAAGAAGAAATATCAGAGGTAGAAGGAGTACAAGAAGGATTTTTAGGTATTCTAATTTTAAAAGAAAAGATGTTTTCAAAGTAGACAGTATCCCTAACTTCAATGATGGTACTGTTGGATATTTCACTGATCTCAGAGTTAACCACTAGGAATCGGTTAACATTGCTATCAAGTGCATATCCGATGAAGATAACATCAACAGTCTTGGGGATAATTTTTCTTTTCTTCAGCTCCGGTATTAAAACCTTAGCCAGGAAACTTCAGACTTTAAAGAATTGGATATTAGGAGATCTCCCTTTCCAATGTTCATATGGAGTAACGTTGAAGTCTCTTTGGGGAATCCTATTGAGAATAAAATAAGCAGAAAGGAGAGCTTCATCCTAAAGGTTCTCGGGTGCACTTGTGCTGAGTAACAAACAGTTTTTCATGTCCATCAGTGTTCTATTCTTTCTTTTAGCTACATCGTTAGACTGAGATGTGTAGGGAGCATTTACCTCATGAATAATGTTATACTATTGGCAGAATCTTGTTATATCATTTGAGGTATACTCCCCCAAGATCTGACCTTAGGATCTTGATCTTCCTGTCACTCAATTTTGTCTTTTATACATCTTGAACCAATTGTAACACCTCGTTCCCTGAATTTATATTTAGATACGTGTTCTGATTTTTTGATCGTGTTGTTTTGACTTTTCTTCATATTTGTTTTATTTTATGATTATTTATATCATCATTTGGTATTTGGATCCGGATTCCTGATTTCAGAATCAACCCGAGTCAAAACCGGGGACCCGATCCCAGTGTTGATTGATTTGACCTCTCTTGTAGTCAAATTTGATTGATTTCAGTTTCAAACTTGTTTTCCAATATTTTAGATTTTTCATGAATTTTTGGAATTTTTCTGAATTAAATTGCAAAATCGTCAAAACCGGTATCAACCGTTGCTGCCGATCGATTCTCAAATTTTTAATTTATAAATGAAGTTGAATTTCTAAAAACTGCTTCTTAAAATCATTCTATTTGAACGCATTTTGGAGATTTTTCTGAATTTATCAAAATTCCATCGGATTTGATGTCGGCGAGTATCGCTGGTTGATTCAGGATTTTTAATTTGAAAATGGGATTTGATTTCTAAAATCCAATTTCACCATGTGTCTTAATATAATATTTATTATTTTTAAGAAGTTTTGAAAAATATTCCGAGTTACTTCATTTTTCGGGCTTTTCTAGAGTTTTCAGTATTTTCCCAGATTTCTAGATTTTATCCAAATATTTTCTTTTATTTTTTCTATTTTCTGATTTTTCTCATTCACTCATAATTTGCCCCTTCTTTTCCTTTTCTTTCTTTCAAGTTTTCTCAAAAATTTCCCCACCACATAATAAATATCTCCCAACCACTTTCTTTTTCTTCATATGACAAGTACTCAGCTCGTACCCAGACGCGAACTTTAGTCCCGCGTTTGCGCTCAACCCAGCTAGACGCGAGTCTGTCTTTTAGCTGAGATGCGGGTCTTAGTGAGATGCAGATCTCCTACTCAACACCTATATGTGTGTATATATATATATATATATATATATATATATATATATATATATATATATATATATATATATATATATATATATATATATATATATATATATATATATATATATTGTGTGTGTGTGTGTTTACATACCCCTTTCCTTGTCTCCCTCTTTCATTTCATCCTCTTCCTTTTCTTTCTTCTTCAAACGCAACACAGCCGCCCCCTTCCCTTGGCCCGCGACCACCAACACACCCGATAAACTCCTTCCCCCGGCGAACTCTTCCATCCTAGCCATTCTTCACTTTTCAAAACGTCATTTCGCCAACCTCCAAACCCCCCATCTTCAACTAGGGTTACGCCCTTCTCCTCCATTCCCTTGGGGCCGGGCTGTCGCCCTCCTCTGGCCCAGAGGCGCCGCCGCCCAGGGCCGGCCAGTGCCACCGACCTTCCACGTGCTCCCCTTTCCTTCTTCTTTTTCTTTTCTTTCACTTTCTTTCTTCCCTTTTTCTCTCTCCACTGGATCTCTCTCTCACTTTCCTTTCTCTCCTCTTCACTCTCTCTGTCTCCCTATCTCTCTCTTTCTCTCTCGTGCTCCCTCTTTCTTCACTGCGCTCTCTCTATCTCCCTATCTCTCTCTTTCTATCTCCATTTCACTTTTTTTTGCTTTCCCGCTCTGATCGTTCACTAATATTGCATATTTATTGTCATATTTTCATATTTATTTTTAATAAAACTTTTCTATTTGACCTCTTTTGTTTGGTGATGTGCAGACTTTTATAAAAAGGATAAAAATAGAAAAAGAGCCCAAAAAGCCCAATAAACTCAGACATTTGAGGCAATCATATTTGGAGATTGAAAGGAAAATCCAACTAAATTCGTGATTGAAAAACAATTATTCTCCAAGTAAAGAAGAAAAGTATTTTCTCAGCATATTTAGAGTTTAAATTTAAATTCTGAGAATATACCCTTTGATTACATGGCAAGATAGAGTCACAGAAGGAAACTCCAAAAGTCTACAATTCAATTAAAATTCGGATTCACACTGAACATATTTCAGTAATTTGATCATAACTTTTGTTATAAAAATGCAAATCTAATGATTTAAGATGCTCCAAAAAGAAAATTTCACGCGCTATAATTCTTCTGTTGACTACTATTTCTATTTCAGGCATTTGATAAGTCATATTCAGTAATCAATATGACAGCTAGCTGCAGCTCAACTCAATTAAATTTTCAATCAAGAGAAGAAAAGGATATTCTCAGCATATTCATGGTTCAACATCAAAATTTTGAGAATATACCTTTTGATGAGTCAGCATTTTGATGAGTCACCACCCCAGGCTTCTCCTCTAAATACCCCAGCAGAGGCATAAGCAGAGAGATATCTTAGAAATACTTCCAGAGATCAGGGTTTAAATTAGTTTAGTTTCAGTTTTCTTTTTTGTTTTCTTTTCTGTAACCAAGATTGGAGAAGAGATTCATATGTTTAAGAGAGAGAATGGAGTCAAAAGTGACAAGTGACGTAAGTTCCTCCTTCTTCTTATTATTTTCTATTTAATCGAAATTTACTTTTATTTTATTTCTTGTTTTATTTTCTTCTTGTTTAATTCTTCTACAACACTTTTTTCTCTCTCGATGTCTCAATTCAAGTGAATTTAATAGCTCGGAATAACCTTACCTTTGTGAGTGTCATTGATAGTTCATGATGATAGAATTGCTTTCATAGTCTTCTTATTTCATGCTTGCCGTTTGAGTTTTGATGATCTAATGTTGACGGAACCGACTCTAATCTTATGGGTTATGCTTTGATCGCCTCCGACTCAAGGTAAATCATCGCCAATGATCTTGGATTAGATAATCGATTGAAGAGGTAAGTTCTCTTGTGGAATACTTAGCATGAATTTCTTTTCTTTTTAATTTCTTTTAGAAAACAAAAAATACAAATACTTGTCATTTCTATATCTTCTTTCTACTAAATTTAACTTAGGATTCTTTTGTTTTCTTTTTCAAAACAATGAAGAGCACTTAACCAATTTAGTAAACATACTGGAACGCTTCCATTGCATCTCTCCCTGTAGATTTGACCCGCATAGCCACTGCAACCGCGAATAAATTGTGAAAAGCTAGAGATTTCTTTTACTTTCAGATAACATCCTTCTAAAACTCTTGCTTTTTCACAACTAAATTTTGGCGCCGTTGCTAGGGAGGGAACGATATTGTTATTAATTACTAAGTGGTTAATTTTTCTTCTTTGTTTTTGTGTGCAGGAGTAGATTACAGGAAGTTGGCAACTACAAAAGGTAACTCTGCAGTTATTATATTTTTCTGTTAACTTATTCTGCACGCTATATTTTTTTTTAATTCAACAGTAATACGTGTTTGTAATTAATTAAAAAAAGGTTAGACTTTGTATTTAAGCATTTGTCTAATGTTATTCACATTTTACATTACTATTGAAGAGTGCTGAGCAAAGGTACGTGTGCATAGCATGTAGTATAGGAACACTTTTGAATTGTTTACATTACTTAAGTGTTGCTTTGCATATACATGTATATGTAGCACTAAATTGATTTAAGGGCTTGTCCTATAAATAAGATAAGGTGGGGAAGTCATTACCCTCCTTAACCCACAAACAATCTCCTTACTCACTAACCCAAGCCTAACTAAAACTGAGTAGACGTAGGCCCTAGGGTCATATCAGACTCAATAGGAGACTGACCTAAGGTGGAAATTGATTAGAATTTGACTCTTGCTAAATCAGCGTCAAAGGTTAGAGATTGAGAGATGAAACCTCGAAGGCTGGTGGTTTAGCTTAAATAAACCTGTCACTTTTAACCGCGGATACTTTCCACCAATCTTGCCTCTACCTGGCCGATTAACTTGTGGTCAGATTCTACAATATACCCCTGTGGACAGTCTAACTAGTTAGGAGTCATTTAGGTCTAAGATTTACTCTAACTTAGGCTAGATTTTTTTTCATTTTTATTTGTTTGTTTATTTGCTTCTTTTTGTTTTTATTTTTGACATCTTGGTGATATGGATTATAATTACAATTATTTATATGCAAATAGTGATCAATATTTGACCCTGACCTCTTTTGACTCAGATATTACCAACCCGACATATCATAACTTTAACTAACCAAGTATGTAGGATTGGTCTTATCCGAATCAATACATGCCCCAATCCATATATTATGATCAAGATTGGAACAATCATCACTACTCTTTACAGAGTCATTGGGGATACAATTCCCCTGAGTCATATTATCAACCCCCATTCCAACATTCAACTTCTATTTTTTCTACTCATGATCAACCCATAGAAGAAAAATCTGAGGTGATAAAGAGTATAGAAGTCATGATTGAGTCCCAAGAATAAAAGCTGAAAATGATGGACTCACAATTCTCATAAGACTCTCAAATCCAAGATCCTTACTCCGTGTTTCAAGTCCCACAACAAGAAGAAGAACCTATGGACTTAGATAGAAGTATGAAAAACCTGATTCAGTATGAAAATAATTTTTTGCCATCTATCAATAGGCTAGAAGAATAAATGAGTCGTTTGATCAACATAGTGAAAGAAAGGAATGAGGAAACTCTATCTAACATATGTTCGATCATTCCCAATTTCTCTAACCATATTGATAGGAACGAAGAATCTTGGTGTCTCGGAGACTTTGATCAAGACTCAATTTCTTGACACAAACTTGAACTTGACCAATTCCAAACCTTGGACAAATTGGCAAGTTTTCCATTCAATGAGATTGAATTTGAATATAAATGTGACCCTGATCCCCATCCTTGTGATTCAGTTTCCATCTTCGAATCTATGTTGACCTCAGTATCCTTAACCAATTTCCAGAGCTAACATTTATTCCCGTGCCCATAAATCTAGAAATTTGAATAAGATAGTCATATTCCATTGATGGGAAAAAAAATGTGAATTTCAATTCTTTAATTTGGACACTACTCTTGAACCAAAACTGTCTCTCGAACCCACAGTTGATTTTTTTCGAGTTAGTATTGGTTCCGGAACTTATCATTCTTGAGCCCAAGTTAACCATTTCACTAAGTCACATTCTTTTGTTGGACATAGGTATATACCAGGACGACTCTGTGATGATTTTTCAAGACTGGTCATGTAAAGGAAATAAGTTTTATGATAGAATCTTTTATGATCTTATTCATATTGGGGATTGTAATTATGTACATAGAAAAGAGGTCAATAAAGGTGGGTTCCATGAGCTACCACATTATCTTGATTGGGTAGCAACGCTTGATCCAACCCACCACCACCGGAACCACCACCTTAAGGTAATATTTTTCTGCCATTTCTTCTTTTTCATGTATTTATACATTCATTCATATATTGAGGACAATGCATGAGATAGGTGTAGGAGAGGGTTCTAACATAACATAGGTTTTCTTTTTATTTTTTTAAAAAAATTAACATTTTTTTGCTTTTAAAAAGAGAAATAATATTTTGACATTTTTTTTGTAAGAAATTGAGTTAATTTTAAGGAATAGGAGAATAATAATTAGGATTTTTTATACTTGGTCAAAATAACATTACTTGTTTGATTTCTAGGTTTAGGAAGAAAATTGGAAAAGTAATTTAGTCTTTATTTTTACCTTGATGAATATGCATGCTTTATACACTTATACACTTAGGGTTCAAAAACAAAGATCTTATGTCTTATAAACAAAAGAAAAATAAAAAAAGAATATATATATATATACATATATATATATATACACACATATATACACACACACACACACACACACACACACACACACACACACACACACACACATATATATATATATAATCCTCTGATTAAGCTGGGTATTTGTATCTCATAAAGCATAAATATTCATACCTAAAAGTGATCCATATAAATTCTTAGTTTTGTGGCCTTATTTGCTCGAGTCTTTAAGTCATTGGGGTATTTTTTCACCCGGTGCCCTAAGACCGTCTAGTTTGAGAGTCACCAATAAAAGACTCGTTACATGGTAGATTAGAAAGCCTAATAAAATTAAGGAATAATACTATCAAAAATATTAATAAAAGAAAAGAAAATAAGGCATAAGAGTTAGAGTTAAAGAACTCAGAGTCAAAACTTCACGGTCACAAAGGTGCATATGACTTAGGGTAAAATGATAGACTAGATGAGAAATATAGTTTGAATCCTTACCTAAATTGATAACACGTTTTTTTCATGGAGAATAAATATAGGAATGAATAATTTGGTAATCTTAAGACTTATAGATTGCTTGATTTTAGCAAAATTCTTTCAAATATTTTCTCTTTCAAAAATGAGTTTTCAAAAATACTAATATTTTATTTTTCTTCCTTTTATGGATTTTATGGGTGTAATTCACTGAAAACCCTCACGAGTAAAACTCGTCCTCTAAGGGTAACCTAGAGGTTTAACGGCTTGTTGCACATGCTAAGTGCAATCGTGATTTTTACAAAAGTGAGTTAGGTTAGGACAGTTTAGTTTTTCTTTTCTCTTTGTTTTGCTCGACGAGCAAAAGATAGTTGTGGTGGTGAGATTGTTTACTAATATTGCATAATTATTGTCAAATTTTCATATTTATTTTTAATAAAACTCTGCTATTTGATTTCTTTTTGCTTAGTGATTTGCAGACTTTTATAAAAAAAGAGAAAAATAGGAAAAGAGCCCAATAAGCCCAAAAGCCCCAATAAACTCAGACATTTAAGGCAATCATATTTGGAGATTGAAAGGAAAATCCAACTAAATTCGTGATTGAAAAACAAGTATTCTCCAAGTAAAGAAGAAAAGTATATTCTCAGCATATTCAGAGTTTAAATTCAAATTCTAAGACTATAACCTTTTATTACATGGCAAGATAGAGTTACAGAAGGAAACTTCAAAATTCTACAATTCAATTAAAATTCGGATTCAGACTGAGTATATTTTAGTAATTTCATCATAACTTTTGTTATAGAAATGCAAATCTAATGATTCAAGATGCTCCAGAATGAAGACTTCACGGGCTATAATTCTTCTATTGACTACTATTTCTATTTCAATCATTTAATAAGTTATATTCAGCAATCAATATGACAGCTAGCTGCAGCTCACCTCAATTAAATTTCCAATGAAGAGAAGAAAAGGATATTCTTAGCATATTCATGGTTCAACTTTAAAATTCTGAGAATATACCTTTTGATGAGTCTGCATTTTTATGAGTCACTACCCTAGACTTCCTCCTATAAATACCCCAACAGAGACATGAGCAGAAAGAGATCTCAGAAATACTTCCAGAGATCAAAATTAGGGCTTAAATTAGTTTCGTTTTAGTTTTGTTTCTGTTTTATTTTCTGTAATAAAGATTGGAGAAGAGATTCATATGTCTAAGAAAGAGAATGGAGTAAAAAGTGACAATTGATGTAAGTTCCTCCTTTTGCTTATTGTTTTTCTATTTAATCAAAAGTTATTTTTATTTTATTTCTTGAGTTATTTTCTTCTTGTTTAATTCTTCTACAATACTTTCCTCTCTCTCGATGTCTCAATTCAAGTGAATTTAATAGCTCGGAATAACCTTTCCTTTGTGAGTGCCATTGATAGTTCATGATGATAGAATTGCTTTCATAGTTTTCTTATTTCATGCTTGCCGTTTGAGTTTTGATGATCTAATGTTGACAGAACTGACTCCAATCTTATGGGCTATGCTTTGATCACCTCCGTCTCAAGGTAAACAGTCACCAATGATTTAGGGTTATATAATCGATTGAAAAGGTAAGTTCTCTTGTGGAATACTTACCATGAATTTCTTTGCTTTTTATTTCTTTTGGAAAACAAAAAATACAAATACTTATCATTTCTATATCTTCTTTCTACTAATTTTAACTTAGGATTCTTTCTTTTGTTTTTCAAAACAAAGAAGAGCACTTAACCAATTTAGTAAACATATTGGAACGCTTCCATCGCATCCCTCCTTGTAGATTCGATCCGCATAGCCACTGCTACCACGAATAAATTGTGAAAAGCTAGAGTCCTTTTACTTTCAAATAACATCCTTCTAAAACTCTAGCTTTTTCACAACCAAATTTTGGCGCCGTTGCTGGGGAGGGAACGATATTGTTATTAATTACTAAGTGGTTCATTTTTTTCTTCGTTTTTGTGTGCAGGAGTAGATTACAGGAAGTTGACAACTACAAAAGGTAACTCTGCAGTTATTATATTTTTCTATTAACTTATTCTGCACGCTATATTTTTTTTAATTCAACAGTAGCTCATGTTTGTAACTAATTAAAAAAATGGTTAGACTTTGTATTTAAGCATTTGTCTAATTTTGTTCACATTTTACATTACTGTTGAAGAGTGCTGAGTAAAGGTATGTGTGCATAGTATGTAGTATAGGAACACTTTTGAATTGTTTACATTACTTAAGTGTTGCTTTTCATATACATGTATATGTTGCATTAAATTGATTTAAGGGCTTGTCCTATAAATAAGATAAGGTGGGAAAGTTATTACCCTCCTTTAGCCCACAAACAATCTTCTCACTCACTATCCCAAGCCTAACTAAAACTGAGTAGACGTTGGCCCTAGAACCATCTCAGACTCAATAGGAGACTGACCTAAAGGAGAAGTTGATTAGAATTTGACTCTTGCCAAATCGGTGTCAAAGGTTAGAGATTGAAAGGTGAAACCTCGAAGGCTGGTGGTCAGGCTTAATTCAACCTGTCACTTCTAAGTGCGGATACCTCTCACCAATCTTGTCCCTACCTGCCGATTAACTTGTGGTCTGATCGGTCGCTAATATTGCACATTCATTATCATATTCTCATACTTATTATAGAATAAACTCTGCTTTTTCCTAATTATTGTTTAATTTATTTGTAGGCCCATTCCTAAAGGAGAAGGAAGAGAAACGAGCCTAAAAGCCCATCAAATTCTGATTTAAATCAGAATTAATTCAAAGTCAGTAAATCAGGGAAGATCAGGTCAGTTCAGACCGGTTGAAAATCAGTTAGAACAACTCCCTACAAATCTATTGGTTAAAGCCCAAGATCAAAGGCCGTTTCGTCAAATCCAGGAGCTGAAACAGAAAATTCAGAACAAGATAAAGTCAGATCACGTAGCAGAGAGCTGTACCTCCCCGATTGTGGCCACCTGGCCATAGCCAGGTCGCGGAAACGCGACAAAAGCTGCATTTTCGCGGCTTTGTTAAAAGCATTGGGGGAGCGTTTGCTCCCCCTATCTTCATAGCTCTCCTATGTTGGGTTTTGCCTATAAATACTGCATTTTTCAGAGACCACAAGGACGACCATGCAGAGAGTAGAATTTAGGTCATACTGTAGTTTGTAACTTAGGTTTTTAGTTTTTTTATATAATTTTTATTTTCTTTATGTAACTGAGAGGAGAGGAGACTTTCATGGAGGAATAAGAACAAACTTATACTGAGGGTGACACCGGTGTAAGCAATCTTTTCTTTCATTGTTATCTGAATCAAATTGAAGTTTTCTTTTCTTTTCTATTCTTGTTTTCGTTTGCTTCCCTCTTCTGTTTTTGTGGATCCAAATGAATCCGATAACCTTGAAGTTGTCTTGCCTTTGCAAGTGCCGTTGATGGCTTATGGTGATAGATATCCATTTCTATGGTAGTGTAGCTTGCCCCTTCATTTCATAGTATAAATCGGGAATAGGGAAGATCATATTTGTCATACTTCGCTCGCCTTCAAACAAAGGTACATCATCGATACGGGTCAAAGGTAAGCAGGCGCCGAAGAGGTAAGTAAGTTTTTTTAGGTTTTAGTTTTTTTCTTTTAATTCTTTAGTTTAAATCCCTACAATCTATCACTTCTTTTATCACTCTTTTTCAATTTCATTTGTACATATCACTTCTATTTTCTCCACTTTCTCTATCTACCACTTTCTTCCTAACTTCATTGTAATTTATTTTCCTTTTCTTTTTAAGAACTAAAAGAAGATCTTTAACCATTCTTTGTAACCTAAAAGAGAACTTACTAAAAAAGCTTCCATCGCTAGTCTCTCATTGTGGATCAGACCCACATAGTCACTTGCTATTGCGGTAGAATTGAGTACTTGCATTATATTCTTAAAGTTCTGAAATTCTATATTTTTGGCCAGGGAAACCTCAATCAAATTTTGGCGCCGTTGCCGGGGAGGGACGGTAAGTTATTCTCTTTTTAGATTTACATTTTTGGTTAACTTTCTTTTTTGTTCTTGGTGTACAGGTTCAATAAGGAATTTTTGCTGCAGTGGACATATAAGTGGCCCTGAACTCTGCTCAAGAAAGCAGAGCCAAAAGCCCTCAGATTTGCTACATTCCTGTGGCAATCTGAGTGAACTACTAACCTGTATTTTTTGCAGGTTGGCTGAATTGCAAAGTTTAATATCTGTAACTATTTATTTCCTTATTTGACTCACTGTATATCCATTTCTAGTACAACAGTAAAAGGTTGATTATAAATACTGAAAATGATTTAGACTTTGCATTTAGGCACGTATCTATTTTATTACATTTTCTATTTACTAATGAAGAGTGCTAGAGCCAAGGTATGTGTGCATAGCATTTAGTATAAGATTCATTCTTATATGAAATATTGCTTGAGTGTTACTTTTTTCTATATACTTGTACACTGCACTAAATTGATTTAAGGGCTTGTCCTATAAACAAGATAAGGTGGGAAAGTCATTACCCTCCCTTAACCCACAAACAATCTCCTCACTCACTACTAAAACTAAGTAGTCATTGGCCCTAGGACATCTCAGACTCAAATAGGAGCTGACCTAAGGGGGAAGTTGATTTGAATCTGACTCTTGCCAAATTGGTGATTAAAGTTGGGGATTGAGGGGTGAAACCCTGAAGGCTGATGGTTTGGCTTAATTAGGGCCGTCGCTTTTGCGCGGATACCTCCCACCAATCTTGCCCCTACCTGGCCGATTAACTTGTGGTTAGATTCAACAATACACCCCCCGTGGACAGTCTAACTAGTTAGGAGTCGTTTAGGTCTAAGGTTTACCCTAACTTAGGCTAGATTTTTTTTTTATTTGTTTGCTTATTTGTTTGTTTTTTCTTTGTTTGTGTTTGACATTTATTGTGTGATATGACTTATAATAATAATTTTTCTAATTTTAATGGTAATCCATATTACACCCTGACCTCTTTTTCAGATATTACCAACCAGACATATCATAATTTTAACCTGCCTAGTGTACCAGATTGGTCTTATCCGAATCAATATAACTCATGCCCCCAATCTTATGACCATAATTTCCAAAATAATTTCAACTCTTCACAGAGCCAATGGGGATTCACCTCCCCGAGTCCAATTTTCAACTAACTTGTCCTCCTTATCTACCTTGTCCACAATATTTTCAAGATTCATGCTCAGTTCCACTAGTTCAAAATAGAAAACCATCAATCTTGAAAATGAGTATGCGTGAGTCCAAGCAACAATCACAAAATCTGACAGACTCACAATTTCACCACAAATTTTAAAATAAAACTATAACTTTTCAAGTCCAATCGTAACAAAACAATGAACCAATTGACTATGAAAAGATGCTTGAAGCGATTGTTGGCCCAATGACCCTTCACTCTAGTTTTGATGATGATTAACTCATATAGTTATAGTTTTACTAATAATCTTGTGATATTTAGTTTCAGATATTTGATCAAGATATTAGTAGGTGATTAGCTTCAACAAAGATGTTTTTGGAGCTTTCACATGTTGATTCAAGAGCTCGAGCGTCAAGATCGCATCTAGCACTCGGTTGGAGTCAAGCTCGGTGAATCACGTTTTGGATCGAGTCGGCTTGGAGACAAGAAGACTTCAGTTTGTTTAGTTTAAGATTGTGTTTAGATCATTGTAAAAATTAGATAGTGTTGATATGCTCAAGTTCATAATACACACATAAGTTTTAAGTTTATTGATTTTTAGTTTTTGGCTTAACCAATATTGGATTTCATGTCAAAAACATAGATATAATTCTTTACATGTATATTGGATTCTATCCATATACAATATGCTTTAAAGTTATTTAAATATCATGTTTTTGTTGGCCCAAGAGGTTACACTCTCCAATTGTTTTGTGTTTTGATGATGACAAACCAAATTAGTGCTATTTGGTACTAACAAGTTTGCTAAGATGAGTTTCAGGTCTTGTACCATGTTTAGAGACCATTTGCTTAGCTATTGCAAGAACTTCTAAGTTCCACCAAGCAAGGAAGGCAAATTGCACATCAAGGAAGGATCATAGAAGAGAAGGCACTAGCAAGGCATTGGATGGCTCAAAGACTTGAAGATAGCTCAAGAAGTCTTCATGTATTTTGTTTTTCAGTTTATAGTATGTTAAAGAATAGTGGATAGGTTTGAAGCTCAATCAAACACGTTTTTGCGCATATACTATTTCTTAGTTTATTTCCTATAAAATATACAAAAATATTTTAGTACAAAATCTTTCTTCTACAAATTTCTTTTTATGTTACATACTGAATTCCTGTTTAAAATAGTTTTGTTAAAAATATTTTTCTTCTCAAAATTCTGTCTTTATTTCGTTTTCTGACCTGATCCGGTCGACCGGCAGTCTACCGACAGTCGACCGAGTCTATGTCAGGCTGGTCCGGTCGACCGGACCAGTCGACCGAGGTCCTGGCAGAATGCACGTATCTGTGTGCATGTCTGTCGGTCGACCGGGGCAGTCGACCGATGTTTATTTTTGAGACAGTTTGTATCAGTCGACCGGGTCGGTCGACCGATAGCCTGTAACGGTCGGAATTTTGTACTACCGGTCGACCGGCCCGGTCGACCGATGTAGCCGTTGAACAGTAACGGGCAGATTTTTAAGAGCTGTTTATTTTTGTCTTTTGTGCTTAAAAATTCGTTTAAAGATATATTTTGATCTAATTACCTCCTAAACTTCAGTAATTATGTTTTGTCCCTAAACCCTAGCCCTCTCCTATAAATAGGGGTGTTTGGGGAGAGATTGGTTACAACAACAATTATTGCTAAAAATTCAAAAGTTTAAGGCTTTCAAAGTTCTTGGTTTTTGAGCTAAATTCTCTCAATTTCTGAAGGGTTTTTAAAAGTTTTTCTCTGATTTCAATTTCTTTTCCTTACACACAAAAGAGCTTCATTCCTACTCAATATTCTCTAAGGACCTTTGTAAGGGAAGAGATATTTGAAAGAGAGAGTTTGTGGTCTTTTGACTACCAAGGAAATTACTTGTACTGAGATTGTAGGAGTTAGGTACTCCATTGTAATTGTTCTTTGTGATAGTAGAAGTAGCTAGAATCCTTCTGGGGAAGGCGGGGAGTAGAGCTGGGTGCTCGAACCTCGATAACATATCCTTGTGTTTGCGATTGGTTTACTTTCTTGCACTCTTTTACTATACTTGCTCTTATTCTTGCTCATCATAATCATTGTCATATTTACTTGCTTGCATTCATCTTGTGAAACTTGATTATTGTAGCTTTAAATTTTTTAAATTGCCCCGTGATTAGCATTGTCACCTATTCACCCCCCCTCTAGGTGACTTTTCAATTGGTATCAGAGCTTGGACTCTAGGTTTGGCTTAACATCCATAGAGAGATCCTTAAAATATTGCTAATCAACATTTTCATTTCATTCATTCATCACTAGTAAACATGGCCGACAACATTAAATCCCCACCTAAATTTGATGGCCTAAATTTCCCAATTTGGAAGGTTAGGATGACTATATTTTTGCAATCTTTGGGTAGCTTAGTGGCCAAGTCCTTGACTAAACCGTATGTAGCACCCGATGGTGATGAGAGCACTTGGACCGACCTTGACTTTAAACTATATGAGGCTAACTCCAAAGCCCAAAATTCCCTATTAACCGCCTTGAATGAGGATGACCTTACACGGGTAATTCATTGCCAATCCGCCTATGAGATTTGGCAACACTTATTGGTCACACACGAGGGGACTTCACAAGTCAAGAGAGCTAAGATAGATCTCTTGAGGTCCCAATATGAGTCATTTAAAATGCTTGATGATGAGTCTATTGATAGTATGGCCACAAGGTTTACTAAAATCACTAATGGTCTTTCTTCCTTAGGTGATGACATCTCCAACGATCAAAAGGTGCGGAAAGTAATTCGGGCTCTTCCTTCATCATGGGAGATCAAGGCCACCACCTTAAAGGAGTTGAACGACAAGGACGAAATGGACATCATTAGTCTCATTGGGAACCTAAAGACCCATAAGATGGAGAAGAAGGCAAGAGAAGAAGCCACTACTTCAAAGAAGAAATCCATAGCCTTCAAAACTTCATCCACCAATGATGACGATGAAGATGACGAAGAAGAAGATGAGGAGCTAACTCTACTCGTGCGGAATGTCAAGAGGTTGTACCGAAAGAACAAGTTCAACATCCGGAGAAGATTCGAGGGCAAAGAGGAGCGGAAGATCATTTGCTATAATTGCCGCAAACCCAGACATATCATGGCGGATTGTCCGGAGTTCAAGAAGAAGATGACTTCCTCCTTCAAGCCAAAGAAACCGGAGGAGAAGAAAGCCTATAAAGCAACATGGGATTCGGAAAGCGAGTCCGAAGAGGAAGTGGATCAAGCTAACATGTGTTTCATGGCAAACACACCTAAGGTAACTCCTCAATCCCTTGATGATGAAGATGATGATGTAAGTAAGGAAGTTCTAGTGCATGCTTTTGTAGAACTTTCTGAAACTTATGATAACAAGAAAATTGAATGCATAAAATTACAAAAAGAAGTTGCTTTTCTTAAGAATCAACTTGCCATTGTTTCTAAAGAAAAAGATGATATTTCTTCTAATTTCATTTCCATGCAAAAAGAATTTTGTGCCTACAAGAGTACTTGTAAGGCAAAATCTCCTATTATTGATGAAAAAGAAATTTCTTCTTTTAAATCAAAAATGAATGACTTTGAAAAAGTTTTAAAAGATTGTGCCTTTAATACTAAGAAACTTGAAGAAAAATTTTCTAAAAAGCACACATCTCATGCTAAGATTCCTCATGCTCACACTACACCTAACACGTCTCATGTTCATGCTCACAATGCCCATGCTCACAAATCACACACTCATTATGCTTTTAAATATGGTAGAGTGTATAGATGCACATATTGTGGCAAAAATGGACATTTAGCTAAGTTTTGCTATGATCAACTAAATAGAACAAATAATCTTGTTTGGGTTCATGACACTAACCCTAGAGGACCCAAGAAAATGTGGGTACCAAAATCAAGTCTTAAATTGTTTGATGTAGGTACACACCAAAGCTCCAAGACGTAGGGAGCGGTGGTACCTTGATAGTGGTTGTTCAAGACACATGACATGGGACATCAACAACTTCACAACCCTATCAAGGTACATGGAAGGTGGCACCGTCACCTTCGGGGATGACTCCAAAGGAACTATCATCGGTATAGGTAACATTCAAATTGGTGCATCTCCTATTATTGAGAATGTTGTTTTAGTAGATGGTTTAAAACATAATTTGCTTAGCATTAGTCAACTTTGTGATCGTGGACTTAAAGTTGTATTTGATGATACTTCTTGCAAGATTTTTGATGTTAAATCCGATATTTGTATTCTCACCGATTTTCGTGATAATAATGTTTATATTATTGACATGCTTAATTTAGATTGTTCTACTAAATACTTAAATGCTTTTGATGAAAATTCTTGGCTTTGGCATAGAAGATTAGGACATGCATCTTTTGACCATATCTCTAGGATTAATTCAAAGGAATTGGTGAAGGGTATACCTTGCTTGGATTTTGAGAAAGACCGCATTTGTAGTGCGTGCCAACTTGGGAAACAAACCAAGTCTTCCTTTAAACCAATCAAGGATATCATGTCAACTAGGCCTTTAGAATTAATTCATATGGATCTTTTTGGACCAACTAAAACTAAGAGTTTAAATGGAAGTAGATTTGCATTTGTTTTAGTTGATGATTTCTCCCGTTTTACTTGGGTTTTCTTTTTACAAAATAAAGATCAAACTTTTTCTCATTTTAAAATTTTTCGAAAAAGAGTTGAAAAAGAAAAGGGTTTTCCGATTTTGAGAATAAGGAGTGATAGAGGTGGTGAGTTTGTTAACCAACTCTTCATGACTTATTGTGATGAAAAGGGAATTAAGCATGAAATGTCTTGTCCTAGAACTCCACAACAAAATGGAGTTGTAGAAAGGAAAAATAGAACACTTCAAGAGATGGCTAGGACGATGATAAGTGAATATGACCTCCCTCAATATTTATGGGCCGAGGCCGTAAACACCGCATGCTATATATCAAATCGTATTTATTTGTGCAAAAATTCTTCAAAAACATCATTTGAAATGTATCATTCTAGAAAACCAAATGTTGCATATTTTAAAGTTTTTGGATGCAAGTGTTTTGTTTTGAATACTAAGGATAATTTGGGTAAATTTGATGCTAAGGCTTATGAGGCTATCTTTGTTGGATATTCCTCTACTAGCAAAGCATATAGAGTTTTCATTAGATCTTCTCAAACCATTGAAGAATCCATGCATGTTAAGTTTGAAGAATCTAATGTGTTTGTTGAGAATGTTGTAGAGATTGAACCATTAGGTGAAGACATGGAGAGACTATCCTTGAAGGACTCTGTTGGCCCAAGGTTACAATCAACCCATGTTTAGTGTATTTTGATGATTACAAAACATATTAGTTATTTGTACTAATATCATTTGTTGTTTAAGTGTATTTCAGGTTTATTATCATACTAGAAGTACTCTCACTCATATACAAAGATTTTGGACTCAAATACAAGCTATTGGATTCAAGACAAGTCAAATTGGGCTCAAAGTGCAATATTGAAGATCAAGTGAAGATTGCCCATGTTGAAGTCTTGAAGACCTAGAAGCTTGTAAGTGTAGTTTTTGTTAAAGATAGGATATGTAAATTTTGGCTCTAGGATTTGCACACACATGTGTTTTGAATATATCTATGTTTTTGAAAATGGTGTTTCTAAGTTTATGCCTTAGTTTAATACATACATGTACCCAAAGCCTTATATCTTCAAAACTTGTTTAAATACATGTATATAAACTATTTTCAGCATAACACTTAGCTTAAGTTTTTTAAAGGAATTTTTACAAATTTTTCTAACTCAAAAATCTGCCCAGAAAACTGTTTTCCAGGCAGACCGGTCGACCGACCCTAAATATCAGTCGACCGGCTGCTGTGGCCAGACATGCACGAGGCTGTGCATGTCTGCCGGTCGACCGACCCTAAATATCGGTCGACTGATTTTTTGTGGTCTGCTCTCTGTATCTTTCGGTCGACTGGGTCGGTCGACCGATAGAAGGAAACTGTGTTTCCTTCTGTGATATCGGTCGACTGGCAGTCGACCGGAGCCTCAACGGCTCTTTTGCCAGCAGAGCACCGGTCGACCGGCAGTCGACCGGTAGGCCTGCAACAAGCCCAACGGCTCTTTCCTCTTTGGGCATTTCTGAAAATCTGTTTTATGTTTTCTCTTTAACAGAGTTTTTAGGAGTTGTTGGGGTGCTTTTGCAGAAGTTTTTAGCTGGAAAAATCAGAGTTTTTAACCTATTCTCTCCCTATAAATAGTGGAGAATAGGCCTTAGTTATTAACCAAGAAAAATACAAGTTTTCATTGTTTTTCAAGAGAAAGAGAAAAATAGTTTAAAGCTTTCATTTCCATTCTTTCAATTTGGTTTTTCAGTTGTTGTTTGATCTCTAATATCACTCTACAACTGAAGCTTTTCTCACCACACTTCATAGTGCCAAAAATTTCATATTCTTTCTATAGGTGAAGTTGTAAAAGTGTGAGAGTGTTTGTAAAAGAGAAAGAGTGTTGTGGTCTAGTTGAGATCACAAATTTGTAATCCTTTGTTCTTGTGGAGACAAGTTCCTAAGGGGAACTTCTTTGTAAGGTGAAGCTACGGGCTTGAGGTCTTTGGAGGCCTTTCTTGTACGGGATCCTACGGGGATAGTGGAAACCCTTCACGGAGGTGAAGGCGGGGACTAGAGCTACGGGCTCGAACCTCGAAACAAATCACTTTGTTTGCGATTGGCTTGGCGTTCTTCTTGCTTAAATTCTTGCTTTAAATTACTTCCAATCTATTGCTTGTGAACTAACTTTTATTTGTGCTATCTTTACTTGTTTATTTTACTTGCTTTCAATATTTCTTGCTATATTACTTGTGTGCATTTCATCATTGCATTTCATACTTGGAATTGTCCGATCACACCTCAATACAACACGATTGCATTGCGCACCTCTAACCCATTTTAAAGGGGAATTGGGAGGCAAGTGTTCAGAACCTCGAAAGGGGTATTCGGCACTTAGTTGTGTTTTTGAGAGATCGTTGCATCACTTAAGAAAAATTTAAAAAGAGCATTAGATT
Source organism: Agave tequilana (assembly GCA_038442645.1). NCBI lineage: Eukaryota > Viridiplantae > Streptophyta > Magnoliopsida > Asparagales > Asparagaceae > Agave > Agave tequilana. Next base: position 231,975 of record JAVJIF010001916.1, on the reverse strand, counting down.
AGCAATTACACCTATTCACCCCCCCCTCTAGGTGTATTTCAATTGGTATCAGAGCTTGGACTCTAGGATTTGGCTTAACAACCTTAGAGAGATCCTTATATTGCTAATCACTTCATTCATTTCCATATAGTAAACATGGCCGATGGAATTAAGACCCCACCTAAGTTTGATGGACTTAACTTTCCCATATGGAAGGTTAAGATGACCGTATTTTTGCAATCTCTAGGTAGCCGAGTTGCAAAGGCCGTGACTAAGTCCTTTAGTGTACCCCCCGGTGATGAATCTACTTGGTCCGAAATTGAGACCAAGGAGTTTGATGCCAATGCTAGGGCTCATTATGCACTCCTACAAGCCCTCAATGATGATGACATAGCTAGAGTCATCCATTGCAAATCCGCCTATGAGATTTGGACCCATTTGCTAGTAACACATGAGGGGACATCACAAGTGAAGAGGGCCAAGATAGACCTTCTTCGGTCCCAATATGAAAATTTTTGCATGCAAGAGAATGAAACCATAGATGATATGGTTACTAAGTTTACAAAGATTACTAATGGTCTTGCTTCTCTAGGTGAAGAAATCAACAATGACCAAAGGGTGAGGAAGATCATCCGGGCTCTCCCTCCATCATGGGAAGTGAAAGCTACAACTTTGAAGGAACTCAATGACAAAGATGAGATTGAGCTCATTGGACTCATTGGTAACTTGAAGACCCATGAGATGGAGAGAAAGGCAAGGGAGGACATGGCACCTACCAAAAAGAAGACCATTGCCTTCAAAAGTCATGCTACCTACTCCGACGAAGATGACGAAGAAGAAGATGACGAGGAGCTCTCACTTCTAGTCAAAAATGTCCGGAGGATGTACAACAAGGCAAAGTACCAAGGAAGGAGGAGATGGCAAGGAGGCAAGGAAGAAAGGAAGATCATTTGCTTTAATTGCCAAAAGCCGGGACACATAGTAGCGGAGTGTCCGGAACAAGTGAAGCCATCTTCATCCAAGAAGCCATACAAGAAGAAGGCTATGAAAGCAACATGGGATGACGAAAGTGAATCCGAGGAGGAGATCGACACCGCCAATATGTGCTTCATGGCAAATGAGAGCACAAGCAAGGTAACCCCCTCAACTCTTCTTGATGATGATTTATCCATGGATGAGCTAGGAGAAGCCTTTATGGAACTTTCTAGCAATTATGATTTCTTAAAGAAGAAATATTTAAAAATGAAAAAGGATAATGAATCTCTTAATATTCAAATTGTAAATCTTTCTAAAGAAAATAATGATTTGCATTCTTCTTTAGTTTCCACTAAAAATGATTTTGAAAAGTATAAGACTTCTTGCAAGGGTAAGGCCCCACTAATTGATTCTAATGAAGTTTCCATGCTTAAGGAAAGATTAGACTCATTAAGTGTTGTTTTGAAAAATTGTGAATTTGATAAGAAAAGGATTGAGGCTATGTTTCCTAAGAAACAAGCCCCAAAGAAAAATGCTCATGTTCATGTTCATGCTACACAACCTAAACAACATGGCAAACCCCAAAAGCATGCTCACACTACTACACATACACATCATGCATTCATGTATAGAAAAGTGTACACATGCTCACATTGTGGAAGGAAAGGACACTTAGCTAATTTTTGTTATGATAGACTAAGTGCATCACACCATAATGTTTGGGTTCGTAACACTAACTTTCAAGGACCCAAGAAAGTTTGGGTACCAAAATCAACTATTATTTTAAATGATGTAGGTACTTTCCAAAGCCCAACGACGTAGAGGTTTGTGGTATCTTGATAGCGGTTGCTCAAGGCACATGACGTGGGACATCAACAACTTTGCAACCCTATCAAGATATCATGAAGGTGGCACCGTCACCTTCGGAGATGACGCCAAGGGTAAAATCATCGGTATTGGTAATGTAAAACTTGGCACCTCTCCTTTAATTGAAAATGTAGTTTTGGTTGATGGCCTCAAGCATAATCTCTTGAGTGTTAGTCAACTTTGTGATAAAGGTTTGATGTAGTTTTTGACAATGTTGCTTGTAAAGTAATTGATAGAACTTCCAATGTTTGTGTATTTTCCGGTTTTCGTGAAAGCAATGTTTATATGATTGATATGTTAAATATGTCTTGTAATATAACATGTTTAAAAGCCCTCGATGACGACTCTTGGTTGTGGCATAGGAGATTAGGCCACGTTTCATTTGACCATATTTCTAGGCTTAACTCTAAGGAAATGGTGAAGGGTATTCCTTCATTGAACTTTGAAAAGGACCGAGTTTGTGACGCATGTCAATTTGGGAAACAAACTAAGTCCTCATTCAAATCAATTAAGGATATCATGTCATCACGTCCGTTAGAGCTAATCCACATGGATTTATTTGGCCCAACACAAACCAAAAGTTTAAGTGGGAGTAGATTTGCTTATGTTTTAGTAGATGATTTTTCGCGTTTTACTTGGGTTTATTTCTTGAACACAAAAGTCAAACCTTTTCATATTTTCAAGCCTTTAAGAAAAGAGTTGAAAAGGAAAATGACTCCTCAATAATTAAAATAAGAAGTGATAGAGGAGGTGAGTTCATTAACCTTCCCTTTACCACTTTTTGTGAGGAACATGGAATAAAACATGAACTTTCTTGTCCTAGAACTCCACAACAAAATGGAGTAGTTGAGCGGAAAAATCGTACTTTACAAGAGATGGCTAGGACAATGTTAAATGAATATGGTCTACCACATTATTTGTGGGCCGAGGCCGTTCATACTTCATGTTACATTGCAAATCGTGTTTTCCTATGTAAAAATACTACTAAGACTTCTTATGAGATGTATTTTTCTAGAAAACCTAATGTTTCTTATTTCAAAGTGTTTGGTTGCAAATGTTTTGTTTTAAATACAAATATTAATTTGGGAAAATTTGATGCTAGATCATATGAGGCTATTTTTGTAGGTTACTCAAATACTAGTAAGGCTTATAGAGTCTTCAATAGGTCAACTTTGACTATTGAGGAATCTATTCATGTTAAATTTGAGGAATCTAACAAGTTTGTTAAGAATTGTGTAGAAATTGATGCTTTAGATGAAGGCTTGGAGAAAGTGACCTTGGAGGATGCTTCTACCATGGGAGACAAGCCAAAGGATGGTGATGGAAGTGAAGCCAAAGTGGAAGAGGCTCAAGGAAATGAACATCAAGCAAATGAAGAGGAGCCCTCTCTACCACTACCAAAGGATTGGAGATTCAATCCTCATCATCCCAAGGACCTCGTCATAGGTGAAGTATCAAAAGGGGTAACCACTCGCTCTAAGATTCAAGATTTTTGTGGTAATTTTGCTTTTATTTCACACATAGAACCTAAAAATGTCCTCGAGGCCGAGGCCGATTCATATTGGTTGCTTGCCATGCAAGAGGAGCTCAATCAATTTGAGCGCAATCAAGTTTGGCACCTTGTTCCTAGGCCCCAAGATAGACCAACTATTGGCACTAAATGGATCTTTAAGAACAAGTTGGATGAATCGGGAAATGTAGTTAGAAACAAGGCTAGGTTAGTTGCCCAAGGTTACACTCAAATCGAAGGGATCGATTTTGAAGAAACCTTTGCACCCGTAGCACGGCTCGAAGCCATACGGATGACCTTAGCATATGCCTCATTTAAAGATTTTAAGTTATTTCAAATGGATGTAAAAAGTGCTTTTCTTAATGGTTATATTGATGAGGAGGTGTATGTTGAACAACCCCCCGGGTTTGTTGATCCTACACACCCTAACTATGTTTATAAATTAGATAAAGCATTATATGGTTTGAAACAAGCCCCTAGGGCTTGGTATGAAAGATTGTCTTCATTTTTGCTTTCAAATGATTTTAAGAAAGGAAAAGTTGATAAAACATTATTTACCAAACATGTAGATCAAGATATCCTCATAGTTCAAATTTATGTTGATGACATTATTTTTGGATCTACTAATGTTTCTCTTTGCAAGAATTTTGAATCATGCATGAAAAAGGAATTTGAGATGTCTATGATGGGGGAGCTCAACTTCTTCCTTGGACTTCAAATCAAGCAACGTAGTGATGGGACATTCATCAACCAAGCCAAGTACACCAAAGAACTCATCAAGAGGTTCGGGCTTGAAGGATCCAAAGTAGCAAAGACTCCCATGGCAACCACTACTAAACTTGACAAGGATGAACAAGGTAAGGAAGTAGACATCAAATTATTTCGTAGCATGATTGGTAGTTTACTCTATCTTACGGCTAGTAGGCCGGATATAATGTTTTCCGTATGTTTATGTGCACGTTTTCAATCATGTCCTAAGGAATCACACTTAATTGCGGTAAAACGCATAATTAGGTATCTTAAGGGCACAATTGACTTAGGTTTGTGGTATCCAAAAACTAACCAATTTACCATGACTAGTTATTCGGATGCCGACTATGCCGGTTGTAGGGTAGATAGGAAGAGCACAAGTGGCACTTGCCAATTCTTGGGCAATTGTCTTGTATCTTGGTCTTCCAAAAAGCAAAATAGTGTAGCCCTATCAACCGCCGAGGCGGAGTATGTAGCGGCCGGAGCTTGTTGTGCACAAGTTCTTTGGATGCAACATACTCTTCTCGACTTTGATTTACATTTTGATCATGTTAAGATTTATTGTGATAATACTAGTGCTATTCACATGACCAAAAATGCTAATCAACATAGTAAAACCAAACATATAGACATTAGATATCATTTTCTTAGAGATCACTTTGAAAAAGGTGACATTGACATAGATTTTGTTTCTACCGATTTTCAACTTGCGGATATTTTCACAAAACCTTTGGATTATGCAAGATTTTCTTTTATTTGTGGTGAATTAAATGTTTGTAAGATTGATATTTAAAATGTTTTGTTTTGATTTCAAATATGTTTGTTTTGTCTTTAATTTTTTTTTTTTTTAACCCTTTTTGATGTATGACAAAAAGGGGGAGAAAAATGTATGAGTTTGGAGAAATACTAAGTTGTTTTTTAGTTGTTTTAATATTTGCTTCTTGTTTGAGTTTTTATATGGTGATGACCTTGTTGAAAAATGATTTTTGTATGTTACATAGTTTTTTTTCATATTCTTGTCAATATATAGCATTGTTTAAGGGGGAGCTTTCCAAGCTCTTTCTCCTTTTATTTGTTTAATAACTCATATGTTTTGTCATCATCAAAAAGGGGGAGATTGTTGGCCCAAGGTTACAATCAACCCATGTTTAGTGTATTTTGATGATTACAAAACATATTAGTTATTTGTACTAATATCATTTGTTGTTTAAGTGTATTTCAGGTTTATTATCATACTAGAAGTACTCTCACTCATATACAAAGATTTTGGACTCAAATACAAGCTATTGGATTCAAGACAAGTCAAATTGGGCTCAAAGTGCAATATTGAAGATCAAGTGAAGATTGCCCATGTTGAAGTCTTGAAGACCTAGAAGCTTGTAAGTGTAGTTTTTGTTAAAGATAGGATATGTAAATTTTGGCTCTAGGATTTGCACACACATGTGTTTTGAATATATCTATGTTTTTGAAAATGGTGTTTCTAAGTTTATGCCTTAGTTTAATACATACATGTACCCAAAGCCTTATATCTTCAAAACTTGTTTAAATACATGTATATAAACTATTTTCAGCATAACACTTAGCTTAAGTTTTTTAAAGGAATTTTTACAAATTTTTCTAACTCAAAAATCTGCCCAGAAAACTGTTTTCCAGGCAGACCGATCGACCGACCCTAAATATCAGTCGACCGGCTGCTGTGGCCAGACATGCACGAGGCTGTGCATGTCTGCCGGTCGACCGACCCTAAATATCGGTCGACTGATTTTTTGTGGTCTGCTCTCTGTATCTTTCGGTCGACTGGGTCGGTCGACCGATAGAAGGAAACTGTGTTTCCTTCTGTGATATCGGTCGACTGGCAGTCGACCGGAGCCTCAACGGCTCTTTTGCCAGCAGAGCACCGGTCGACCGGCAGTCGACCGGTAGGCCTGCAACAAGCCCAACGGCTCTTTCCTCTTTGGGCATTTCTGAAAATCTGTTTTATATTTTCTCTTTAACAGAGTTTTTAGGAGTTGTTGGGGTGCTTTTGCAGAAGTTTTTAGCTGGAAAAATCAGAGTTTTTAACCTATTCTCTCCCTATAAATAGTGGAGAATAGGCCTTAGTTATTAACCAAGAAAAATACAAGTTTTCATTGTTTTTCAAGAGAAAGAGAAAAATAGTTTAAAGCTTTCATTTCCATTCTTTCAATTTGGTTTTTCAGTTGTTGTTTGATCTCTAATATCACTCTACAACTGAAGCTTTTCTCACCACACTTCATAGTGCCAAAAATTTCATATTCTTTCTATAGGTGAAGTTGTAAAAGTGTGAGAGTGTTTGTAAAAGAGAAAGAGTGTTGTGGTCTAGTTGAGATCACAAATTTGTAATCCTTTGTTCTTGTGGAGACAAGTTCCTAAGGGGAACTTCTTTGTAAGGTGAAGCTACGGGCTTGAGGTCTTTGGAGGCCTTTCTTGTACGGGATCCTACGGGGATAGTGGAAACCCTTCACGGAGGTGAAGGCGGGGACTAGAGCTACGGGCTCGAACCTCGAAACAAATCACTTTGTTTGCGATTGGCTTGGCGTTCTTCTTGCTTAAATTCTTGCTTTAAATTACTTCCAATCTATTGCTTGTGAACTAACTTTTATTTGTGCTATCTTTACTTGTTTATTTTACTTGCTTTCAATATTTCTTGCTATATTACTTGTGTGCATTTCATCATTGCATTTCATACTTGGAATTGTCCGATCACACCTCAATACAACACGATTGCATTGCGCACCTCTAACCCATTTTAAAGGGGAATTGGGAGGCAAGTGTTCAGAACCTCGAAAGGGGTATTCGGCACTTAGTTGTGTTTTTGAGAGATCGTTGCATCACTTAAGAAAAATTTAAAAAGAGCATTAGATTAGCAATTACACCTATTCACCCCCCCCTCTAGGTGTATTTCAGACTCACCCGCTCAAGAAGAAAAGCTAGATCCTATGGTGAAGTTCAAGAGGATAAGGAGGAAAGCACTCAACCGCTTCCTAAAACTTGGAGATACGCTACAAATCATCCTAAGGAGCTCATCTTGGGTGATGCATCTAAAGGAGTCACAACGCGCTCCAAACTCCATGACCTATGTGGTAACTTTGCTTTCATTTCTCATTTTGAACCCAAAGGCATTCTCGAAGCCGAGACGGACCCATATTGGTTGCTTGCCATGCAAGAGGAACTCAATCAATTTGAGCGCAACCAAGTTTGGCACCTTGTTCCTAAGCCCCACGATAGACCAATAATTGGTACTAAGTGGATCTTTAGAAACAAGATGGATGAGTCCGGAAATGTCATTAGGAATAAAGCTAGGTTAGTGGCCCAAGGTTACACTCAAGTTGAGGGAATTGACTTTGAGGAGACCTTTGCACCCGTAGCACGGCTTGAAGCCATACGGATGACACTAGCTTTTGCATGCTTTAAAAATTTTAAACTTTTTCAAATGGATGTGAAAAGTGCATTTTTGAATGGTTTATTAATGAAGAAGTTTATGTTGCTCAACCTCCCGGTTTTGTTGATCATGTTCATCCCGATTTTGTTTTTAAACTTGATAAAGCTTTGTATGGATTGAAACAAGCTCCAAGAGCTTGGTATGAAAGGCTTTCTAGTTTTCTCATCTCAAATGATTTTATTAAAGGCAAAGTAGACACAACTCTTTTTACTAAGCATGTTGATAATGATAGTTTAATTGTGCAAATTTATGTTGATGATATAATTTTTGGATCTACTAATGAGCTTTTATGCAAGGATTTTGAGAAAGTCATGCAACTTGAATTTGAAATGTCTTCAATGGGTGAGCTCAATTTCTTCCTTGGACTCCAAATCAAGCAATTGCAAGACGGAACCTTCATTAACCAAGCCAAGTATGCAAAGGAGCTAGTAAAGAAGTTTGGGCTTGAAGGATCAAAGGCTTGCAACACTCCAATGGCAACTACAACCAAGCTTGATAAGGACGAACAAGGTAAAAATGTTGATATTAAATTATATAGAAGCATGATAGGAAGTCTTTTATATTTGACGGTAAGTAGGCCGGATATCATGTTTAGTGTGTGTCTTTGTTCTAGATTTCAATCGTGTCCTAAAGAGTCTCATCTTATTGCGGTAAAACGCATTATTCGTTATATTAAGGGCACTATTGGAATGGGTCTTTGGTATCCGAAAACTATAGATTTTCAATGACTAGTTATTCGGATGCCGACTATGCGGGTTGTAGAGTAGATAGAAAGAGTACTAGTGGACATGTCAATTTCTTGGTAATTGTCTTGTTTCATGGTCCTCTAGGAAACAAAATTCCGTAGCTCTCTCAACCACCGAGGCGGAGTATGTTGCCGCGGGGGCTTATTGTGCACAAGTCCTTTGGATGAAACATACTCTTCTTGATTTTGATTTGCACTTTGATCATATAAAAATATTTTGTGATAATACTAGTACTATACACATGACCAAAAATGCAAATCAACATAGTAAGACCAAGCACATTGAGATTAGATATCACTCTCTTAGAGATCACTTTGAGAAAGGTGATATAGATATTGATTATGTTTCCACGGATTTACAACTAGCCGATATTTTCACTAAACCTCTTGATTTTGCTAGATTTTCGTTTATTTGTGGAGAACTTAATGTTTGTATTATTGAATAGACATGTTTTTCATAACCCTTTTTGATGTATGACAAAAAGGGGGAGAATAAGTTTACATGACAAAAATAAGTTCATTTGGTCTTGGTTCCATATGAATTTATATGCTTTAATTTTAAGATTTGTTTTATGAATTTATATGTTTTGCTGTTATGAATTCTTGTGTTTTAGTTGTTTTGGTATTTTTGGTATCAAGAGCAATTTTTGTGCTTTATATATTTGTTTTAATTAATTTCAATAATTGGTGCATCATTTAAATTATTAGTATCTAGAGCATATTCTTGTGTTTTATGTATAGCATAATTTGAGGGGGAGTTTTCTCCTACCCTATATTTTTGTTAATAGCCTATTTGTTTTGTCATCATCAAAAAGGGGGAGATTGTTGGCCCAAGAGGTTACACTCTCCAATTGTTTTGTGTTTTGATGATGACAAACCAAATTAGTGCTATTTGGTACTAACAAGTTTGCTAAGATGAGTTTCAGGTCTAGTACCATGTTTAGAGACCATTTGCTTAGCTATTGCAAGAACTTCTAAGTTCCACCAAGCAAGGAAGGCAAATTGCACATCAAGGAAGGATCATAGAAGAGAAGGCACTAGCAAGGCATTGGATGACTCAAAGACTTGAAGATAGCTCAAGAAGTCTTCATGTATTTTGTTTTTCAGTTTATAGTATGTTAAAGAATAGTGGATAGGTTTGAAGCTTAATCACACACGTTTTTGCGCATATACTATTTCTTAGTTTATTTCCTATAAAATATACAAAAATATTTTAGTACAAAATCTTTCTTCTACAAATTTCTTTTTATGTTACATACTGAATTCCTGTTTAAAATAGTTTTGTTAAAAATATTTTTCTTCTCAAAATTCTGTCTTTATTTCGTTTTCTGACCTGATCCGGTCGACCGGCAGTCTACCGACAGTCGACCGAGTCTATGTCAGGCTGGTCCGGTCGACCGGACCAGTCGACCGAGGTCCTGGCAGAATGCACGTATCCGTGTGCATGTCTGTCGGTCGACCGGGGCAGTCGACCGATGTTTATTTTTGAGTCACAGTTTGTATCAGTCGACCGGGTCGGTCGACCGATAGCCTGTAACGGTCGGAATTTTGTACTACCGATCGACCGGCCCGGTCGACCGATGTAGCCGTTGAACAGTAACGGGCAGATTTTTAAGAGCTGTTTATTTTTGTCTTTTGTGCTTAAAAATTCGTTTAAAGATATATTTTGATCTAATTACCTCCTAAACTTCAGTAATTATGTTTTGTCCCTAAACCCTAGCCCTCTCCTATAAATAGGGGTGTTTGGGGAGAGATTGGTTACAACAACAATTATTGCTAAAAATTCAAAAGTTTAAGGCTTTCAAAGTTCTTGGTTTTTGAGCTAAATTCTCTCAATTTCTGAAGGGTTTTTAAAAGTTTTTCTCTGATTTCAATTTCTTTTCCTTACACACAAAAGAGCTTCATTCCTACTCAATATTCTCTAAGGACCTTTGTAAGGGAAGAGATATTTGAAAGAGAGAGTTTGTGGTCTTTTGACTACCAAGGAAATTACTTGTACTGAGATTGTAGGAGTTGGGTACTCCATTGTAATTGTTCTTTGTGATAGTGGAAGTAGCTAGAATCCTTCTGGGGAAGGCGGGGAGTAGAGCTGGGTGCTCGAACCTCGATAACATATCCTTGTGTTTGCGATTGGTTTACTTTCTTGCACTCTTTTACTATACTTGCTCTTATTCTTGCTCATCATAATCATTGTCATATTTACTTGCTTGCATTCATCTTGTGAAACTTGATTGTTGTAGCTTTAAATTTTTAAATTGCCCCGTGATTAGCATTGTCACCTATTCACCCCCCCTCTAGGTGACTTTTCAGTTTTTGTATTTACATGTGTTCTGGAAAAATCAGATTTCTATTTCAAAATCCTAATTTTTGGAAAATACGGATTTTGGTTTATGGTAAATTTTCTATCACACAAAAATACTTCAAATTGTTTGAAATATGTGTTGAATTTGTATTTCAAAGATATAACAAGAACTGATTTTTGTGGAATTTATGTGATTTTATGGGATTTTTTAGAAGTCAAAATAACCTAATTTTCAATCCCTAAAAACCTGGACCTGGCCTTCTGCCGGTCGACCGCTGCAGAAGTCGGTCGACCGGTCCGGTCGACCAACGTTCACAAGTGTGCCCGCTAGCTTGAGCTGGTGGACCGGTGGACCGGCCGGTCGACCGTCTAGAGAGTTCTGCTCTCTGGAAATGGCCCCGGTCGACTGGCCGGTCGACCGGCAGGGAGTTCTGCTCTCTGTATCCAGCTCTGGTTGACCGGGCGGTCGACCGGCGAGAGAGCTGTTGCTCTCTGATTTCAGGCCCGGTCGACCGGGCGGTTGATTGAAGCTTAAACCTGCACACAAATACAGAATTTTAGAACTTAAAAATAGAGATGTGCAAGTGCTCAATTCTACCGCGATAGCAAGTGGCTATGCGGGTCGTGATCCATAAGAAGGGTTAGCGATAGAAGCGTTCAAGGTTTGTATTGAAATCTTTGTGAAGAAAAACGAAGGTTCTTCTTTGTTTTAAGAAATGGAAATGAAAAACGAGTTGAGTTAAAGTTAAAAAGAAAACGATAGATGGAGAAGGTGGAGAAAATTAGAAAATGACTATGTACAAATGAATTGAAAAAGAAGGAAAAAGATTTGGAAGATGTGGTGATCTATACTAAAGAAATAAAAGAAAAGAAAGAAGGTTAAAGAAATACTTACCTAGTTTGGTTGATGACTTACCTGGAACCCTTGCATGTTCTACCTTACTTCGGAGGCGTTCAACGCATAAGTCATAGGATCGAGCTCAGTCCCCATTCGCATTATATCATCAAGACGAACAAGAATGAAGTGATACGGATCTTGAGGAGGAGAACGTCACCATGAATTATCGTTGGCACTCACACAAACATCGTTATACTAATGCTTCTGGATTCACTTGCATGCTCATCAAAACCACAGAGGTAAAGTAGAAAGAAGAAAGAAAACAAAAGTAAAGAGACGAACATAAAAAAATATTACCTTTTATTGCTTGAAACGATGGAAGAAAGGAGGAGGGTACATCGGTGTCACTCTCAACATAAGCCTCTCTCTCTTACTTACATGAATCTCAATCTAACCTAAGCTTACATACAAATTAAAATTACATAAAAAGAAAACTAAAACCTATACTACAAAGTGAAAAACTAGACTAAATCCTATCTCTGCATGGTCGTCCCCTTTCCGTGCAAATCCTGCCCTTTTATAGGCAAAAACCCAACCTACAAGAGAGGATAAAGATAGGGGGAGCAAATGCTCCCCCTAACTCTATAACAGAGCCGCGAAAACGCGGCTTTGGCCGCGTTTCCGCGGTCAGGGTGTGGCCAGGTGGCCACACCCTGTTGGTGGAGCTTCCCGGCTTCTCATTCTGGCTTTATCTTCAGTTGGATTTGCAGTTTAAGTCCGGGATTTTGACGAAATGGCCTTTGATCTTTGCTTCAACCGATCGATTCTGGGAGGATTCTTCTCAACCGGTTTTCAACCTCTCTGATTTTGCCCTGATTCACTGAGTTCGAATTAATTCTGATTTAATTCAGAATTTGGTGGGCTTTTGGGCTCATTTCTCTTCACTCTCCTTTAGGAATGGGCCTGCAAATAAATTAAACATTTAATTAGGAGAAAGCAGATTTTATTCTATAATAAGTGGGAGAATATGATAATAAATGTGCAATATTAGTGACTAATCACACCCCCATACCTATCTTTTGCTCGTCCTCGAGCAAAACAACTAAACTATACTAAGAATTATTAGACCACTTTCGCAGGTCACGCGATTGCACTGAGCATGTGCAACAAGCCGATAAACCTCTAGGTTTCCCCTAGAGGACGAGTTTTGTCTCGTGAGGGTTTTCAATGGATTATACCCACAAAATCTATAAAGAAAGAGAAACAAAGAGTTAGTATTTTTGAAAAGCATTTTGAAAGAGAAAAATATTTGAAATATAATTGTAAGACTTAAGTAATCTATAAGTTATAGGAAAACTGAATTTTTCATTCCTAAACTTAGTCTTTATTCAAAAATTTGTTATCAATCAAAGTAAGGAGTCAAATTGTACTTCTCATCTAGTCTATTACTTTACCCTAAGTCATATGCACCTTGTGACTGTGAAAATTTTGACTAAGGGTTCATTAACTCTAACTCTTATGCCTTATTTTATATATATTTTTTGTGGTATTATTCCTTAGTTCTATTAGGCTTTTTAATCTACCCATGTAACGAGCCTTTAATCGATGACTCCCAAACCAAATGGTCTTAGGGCACCAGGTGAGAAAACACCCCAAGGACTTAAGGACTCGAGCAAACAAGGCCACAAAACTAAGAATTTTATTATTTGAACCCCTTTTAGGCGTGAATACTTATGCTTTATTAGGCACAAATACCCAGCTTAATCAGAGGATTTTCATATATATTTTTTATCAAACTTATCTAATTATCTTTCGCATAAATACTAAGCCTTGCTTAGGCCAAAGTACCTAGCTAATCAATAATTAGATTTGTTCATCTTTCATAGATATTTTTTTTCTTTTTTTTCTTTTTTTTATATATAAGGCATAAGAATCTTTGTTTTTGAACCCTAAGTGTGTAAGTGTATGAAGTGTGCATATTTCATCAAGGTAAAGATCAAGACTAAATTACTTTGACAAATTATCTTTCTAACTCTAAAAATCAAACAAATAATCTTATTTTGACCAAGTATAAGAAATCTAATTTGGGTTTTCCTATTCCTTAAAATTGACTTAATTTCTTACAAAAAATATGTCAAAATATTGTTTCTATTTTCAAAAAGTTTTTAAAAGTAAAGAAAATGTTAATTATTTTATTTTATTTTATTTTTTTAAAGTTATGTTAGAACCCTCCCCCACACCTATCTCATGTATTGTCCTCAATGTATGAATTAATGCATAGATGCATGAAAAAGAAGAAAGAGAAGGAAAATGTTACCTTAAGGTGGTGGTTCCGGTGGTGGTCTGATTGGTCCACGAAATGCGGCCCAATCGATTTTTCGTGGAGTTCGGAGGAACCCACCAGAAATCTCTCTAATATAACCCATTAAAATGATGTATCCATAAAGGATTTTTATTAAAAATTTACCCCCATCTAATTTCCAAATTTCATAATTAATTTCGGAGTCAAATTTGTCAACCGCCTTGTCCCAAAATGGAGTGTTAAAAGATAGAATGATTGACTTGGACTCAGGAAGTACAGGAACTAATACCGACTCAGGAAGGTGACTTAAGTCAAGTAAAGGTTCAGGGGTCGAGATTGGTTCAAGAAGTGGGTCCAAGTCAAGAAGTTGAAACTCAAGTCCACATTTATTTTCCAACAATGGAATGTGACTTAATATTGGTGGTTCAAGTTCAAAAATGATAGTTGTGGGAATCAAAACTGACTCTAAAATATTACTCAAGTCGGGTAACAAAACAGGAGTCAACATTAATTCGAGAATTTGAACTGGATCACAAATTTGAGAATCTAGGTCACAATTCTCATTGAATTCAATTTTATAAAAATGAGAACTTGCCAATTTGTCAATAGGACTTCAAAAGTGTAAAACTGGTCAAGTTCAATATGATCATCAAAGATGGGTGATTCAATTTCATGATGAATTGGTACAGGATCCAATGTTGACTTGGGAAAAAGATTGAAATCAGGTGAAGACACTGGAGTCATTATTGAATCAGGAAGTAGAATTGAATCACAAAGTTGGGGTTCAGGATCATATTCATTCTCAAGTTTTATTTCAGAAAAGGAATAACTTGCCAAACTGTCAATATCATTTTCTAATTTGGAGTTTGGGCAAGTTCAAATGATTGTTCTGAAATAGAACCTTCATTTCCAAAACAACATGACTCTTCGGCTCTAACAGAATGGTTAGTGACATCAGAGCTGGTCAAACAGTGAGAACGTAGAGATTGGACCATCATATCTATGTCATGATTACGAGCGTTTTGAGCCTGAGTCATGGCTTCAAGCATCTTTTCATAGTTGATTGGTTCATCGTTTTGTTGAAAAGATGAAGTGCTGTCTTGGAATTGGTGGTGAAATTGTGAGTCCATCAGATTTTGTGATTGTTGTTTGGACCCACGCATACTCATTTCCAAAATTGATGGTTTTCTATTTTGGACTGGTGGAACTGAGTATGAATCTTGGAAATATTGTGGACTAGGTGGATAAGGAGGACAAGTTGGTTGAAAATTAGACTCGGGGGAGGTGAATGCCCACTGACTCTGTGAAGAGTTGAAATTATTCTGAAAATTATGGTTATAAGATTGGGGGCATGGGTTATATTGATTCGGATAAGACCAATCTGGCACACTAGGTTGGTTAAAGTTATGATATGCCGGGTTGGTAATATCCGAAAAAGAGGTTGGTGTGCAATATGGATTACCATTAAAATTGGAAAAATAGTTGTTATAAGCCATATCACACAATAAAACACAAACAAAAAACAAATAAATAAGCAAACAAAAAAGAAAACTTCTAACCTAAGTTAGGGTAGAACTATGACCTAGAAGACTCCTAACTGGTTAGACTGTCCACGGGAGGTATGATGCATACTTTGACCACAAACTAATCAGCCAGGTCAGGGTAAGATTGGTGGGAGGTTATCCGTCAAAGACGTTCCTTAATTAAATAACCACCAACCTTCGGGCTTTCAGCCCTTAATCCCTTTCCTAGACATTGATTTGGCAGGAGTCAAATTCCAACACCTTTCCCCTTAGGATAATCTCCTAATTGAGTCCGAGATGTCCCTAGGGCCAACGTCTACTCATTTTTAGTTAGGCTCGGGTTAGTGAGTGCTTGGAATCTGATTTTTGGGCCAAGGAAGGGTGATTAAATCCCCACCTTATCTTGTTATGGGTGGTGCCCTTAAGATTAGTTTGTGCAAGTGTACAAGATATGCAAACAAGATTCACTCAAAGCGATGTAAATCAACCAAGAGATGAGTCCTATTCTAAATGCAATGCGAACGTACCTTGCTCCAGCACTCTTCAACAGTAAAGTAAATGAATTAAAAAGACACGTGCCTAAAATGCAAACGTCTAATCAATTTTTTAACTTTTTCAACAAATGTTTTACTGTTGGTTTATTAGCAGGCTTCTGGTGATGGCATATAAGAAATAAAGTTTGCAGAAAACTATAATTTTGCAAAGCAAGCAGCCCTGCAAAAAGCCAGTTAGTAGTGAACTCTTCCTTGCCGCGGAAACGCGGCCAGAGCCGAGCAAACGCGACAATTCAGAGGGTACTTGGTCTATGTTTTCTGGAACAGAGGCCCAAGACCACTTATATGTTACTGCAATCTTTTATTTTCACTTTTCCTGCCCTACAACCTGCAACAGAGAAGAAAAATTCGTTTTAGTTCTAAAAATTCAATACAAACCGTTACCCTCCCCGACAACGGCGCCAAAATTTTGATTGAAGCTTAAACCTGCATACAAATACAGAATTTTAGAACTTAAAAATAGAGATGTGTAAGTGCTCAATTCTACCGCGATAGCAAGTGGCTATGCGGGTCGTGATCCACAAGGAGGGTTAGCGATAGAAGCGTTCAAGGTTTGTATTGAAATCTTTGTGAAGAAAAACGAAGGTTCTTCTTTGTTTTAAGAAATGAAAATGAAAAACGAGTTGAGTTAAAGTTAAAAAGAAAACGATAGATGGAGAAGGTGGAGAAAATCAGAAAATGACTATGTACAAATGAATTGAAAAAGAAGGAAAAAGATTTGGAAGATGTGGTGATCTATACTAAAGAAATAAAAGAAAAGAAAGAAGGTTAAAGAAATACTTACCTAGTTTGGTTGATGACTTACCTGGAACCCTTGCATGTTCTACCTTGCTTCGGATGTTGACTGAGATTTCTTGCACACAAAATATAAGATATTAGATTTAGAATAAGATGTGCAAGGTGCTCAATTCTAATCCGCTGTAGCAAGGCTATGCGGGTCGTGATCCTCAGGGAGGGACTGCGATGGAAGCGTTAAGCAAGTTTCTCTAAAGTTTTTATTTTTATTAGTTAAGTTAGAAAGATAGCGGTATTTACAATGGTCGGAAAAAGAATATGGAGATGAGTTATGATTTAATCTACAAAAAGAAAAGAAAAGAAAAGAAAAGAAAAGAATACTTACTTGAGTTTGGTTGAAGAAAAACGTGAAAACCTTACATGTTCTACCTTACTTAGGAGGCGTTCAACGCATAGATCATAAACTCGAGCCCGGTCCTTGTGCACATTATATCGTCAAGCATATCAAGAACGAAGTGATGCGAAGCTTTGGAAGTGGAGAACGTTTTCATGAACTATCGTTAGCTCTCACGTAGCTTAGTTATACTTGTTTGGAATTCACTTGCATGTTCATCAATCAGCCACAAAGAAATCACAGAGAAAAAGAAATAGAAAACAAAAGGAAAAGTAAAACACAAGAATAATAAACAAAAGAAAAATATTACCTTTATTCATGAATACAATGGCCGAGAAGAGGAAGATACATCGGTGTCACGCTCAATATAAACCTCTCTCTCTCTTGAAAAAAGAAACCCTAATTACAAACTAGAAGAAAGAACGAAACTAAACCCTAGCTTTTGGCCCTTTGCTGGACGCTGGACTTTTGGGCTCTTTAAGCTTTATTTCTTATTAAAATAATAATTCGAGGCCTGCACACATTAAATAACGAAATATTAATAAATGTGCATTATAATATGAATAAATGTGCAAATGTGATGGTATATATGATGACAATTATGCATTTTTCACTACCTATCACACCCCCACACTTATCTTTTTGCTCGTCCTCGAGTAAAAATCAAAAAGAAAGAGAAAAATCTAACCTAGCTAGCTCACTTTCGTAGGAATCACGGTTGCACTTAGCATGTGCAACAAGCCGTTAAACCCCTAGGTTACCCTAGAGGACGAGTGTTGTCTCGTGAGGGTTTTCAGCGGATTACACCCACAAAATCCATAAAAAAGAAAATATTTGACTTATATTGGAAGAGACTAAGTAGTCTATAAGTTTTAGGATCCTCAATTTTATTCATTCTTCAAACCTAGTCTTTATAAAGTCAATTGTTATTCATTTTAGGTAAGAATTAAAATTGAATTTCTAATATAGTCTTTTTCGTTACCAAAAGTCATACGCACCCTTGTGAATCTAGGAATTCCTTAACTTGGACTCTCATGCCTCTTTAGTATTTTTATAAGATCATCTAATTTTCTTTCGTATAAGTATCAAGGCTTCTTGAGGCCCTCATACCTAACTAATTGACTATTAGATGTGTTAACATAATTTTTTTTTTGGCATGTATAACTCATCTAATTTTCTTTCGTATAAGTATCAAGGCTTCTTGAGGCCCTCATACCTAACTAATTGACTAATAGATGTGTTAATACATGTATAATATTTCTCAGTTCTATTAGGTTTTCTAATCCACCCATGTAGCGAACTTTAAAGTCGGTGGCTCCCAAACCAGTCGGCTTTAGGGCACCAAGTGAGAAAACACCCCGCGGACTCAAATTCGAGTGAATTAGGCCCCAAAACTAAGGACTTTATTTTATTTACTCACCTTTAGGTATGAGTACTTATGCTTCTTGAGGCACATGTATCAGCTTAATTGGTGATATTTTTTTCTTTTTTTTTTCTTTTTTTTTTATGAGGCACAAGGTCTTTGTCTTAGAATCCTAGATATGCATTTGGTATGCATATTTCATTAAGGTAAAATTAAGACTAACTAATTATTCAATTTCTCCTCCTATACCTAAAATTTAAACAATTTATTTATTTTGACCAAGTTTTTAGAAATCCTAATCATGATTTTCCTAATCCTTAAAACTAACTTAGATTTCTTTCAAAAAATAAGTCAAAGTATTATCCTTTTTATAAATTTTTTTCTTTTTATTTTAAATTTTTTTTTTTTTAGCAAATTTTGTTGGTGTCTACTTATGTTAGTATGTTAGTAAAGCCCACCCCCACACTTATCTCATGCATTGTCCTCAATGTATGAATGAATGCATATATGCATGAAACAGAACAAGGGAAGGCGGAAGTTACCTTAGGGTGGTGGTTCCGGAGGTTGTCTAATTGGTCCACGAAATGCGGCCCAATCAAGATAACAAATAATTTGGTGGAACCCACCAGAAATTTTCCTTACATAACCCACTAATATATATATATATATAATCATTTTTTAGTATTTCCACCCCATCAAATTTCCAAATTTCATAATAAATTTCAGAGTTAATTGTCTCAACCTCCTTGTCCCAAAATGGAGAATGAAAAGATGGAATTATTGACTTGGACAATATAGGTGCGGGAACGAATACCGACTCAGGGAAAATGCTCAAATCAAGTAAGGGCTCAGGAGTCGGGCTAGGTTCAAGAATTGGGTCCAAGTCAAGAAATTGAAACTCAAGTCCACAATCTTCTTCCCACAATGGAATGTGACCTAATATGGGTGATATCTCTTTACTTCCAATATTAAGGAATTCTAGCTCATCGCCATACAATTCTTCAAAACTAAGGTCAACATCTTCCGTCAGAATTGTACAATCAGTTTCAGAAGTAAAGAGATTGTGAGAATCTAGGTCAAGTTCAATATGATCATCTAAAATGGGTGATTCAATTTCATAATGAATTGGAATAGGATCCAATGTTGACTCGGGAGAAGTGAAATCAGGTGGAGACACTGGAGTCATTATTGGATCAGGAAATAAAATTGAATCATCAAGTGGGAGATCATGATCATATTCATGCTCAAGTTCTATTTCAGGAAAGGAAAACTTGCCAAATTATCAAGAATTGGAGTTTCGGCAAGTTCAGATGATGGCACTGAAATAGAATCTTGTTGTCCAAAGCAACTTGGTTCGTCGGCTCTAAGAGAGTGGTCAGCGATATCAGAATTTGCCGAACTGTAAGAACGCAAAGATTGAACCATCATATCTAAATCATGCTCGCGAGCTAATCTAGCCTGAGTCATGGCTTCAAGCCTCTTTTGGAATTGGATTTGGAAAGAGGAAGTGAGATCGTGATGAAGTTGTGAATCGGTGGACTCACGCATCATCATGTCTAAGATTGATGGTGGTTGTTGCTTGGACTCGTGCATACTCATCATTTCCCCGATAGATGGTTTTCTATTCTGAATGGGTGGATCTGAGTATGAATCTTGGGAAGAATGTGGACTAGATGGATATGGAGGACAATTTGGTTGAGAATTAGACTCGGGGGACTCGAAACCCCATGAACTCTGTGACGAGTTGAAATTATTATGAAAATTATAGTCATAAGATGGGGGGTATGGGTTATAATTATTCGGATAAGACCATTCCGGCACACTAGATTGGTCAAAGTTATGATATGCCGAGTTGGTAATATCCGAAAAATAGTTAGGTGTGTAATATGGATTAAAGTTGGAAAAATTATTATTATATGCCATATCACACCAACACAAACAAACAAACAAATAAACAAACAAAAAGAAAAAAAATTCTATCCTAAGTTAGGGTAGACCTATGACCTAGACGACTCCTAACTGGTTAGACTGTCCACGGGAGGTCGGGTGCAGATTTTGACCACGAGTTAATCAGCCAGGTCAGGGCAAGAGTGGTGGGAGGTTTTCTGTCAAAGACGTTCCTTAATTAAATAACCACCAATCTTCGGGCTTTCGGCCCTCAATCCCTTTCCTAGACACTGATTTGGCAAGAGTCAACTTCCAGCACTGTTCCCCCTTAGGATAATCTCCTATTGAGTCCGAGATGTCCCTAGGGCCAACGTCTACTTTTTTTTAGTTAGGCTTGGGTTAGTGAGTGCTTGGGATATGATTTTTGGGCTAAGGAAGGGTGATGAAATCCCCACCTTATCTTGTTAATGGGTTATGCCCTTAAGATGAATTAGTGTACGTGTAAAGCTGTAGAAAAGTAATCACTCAAGAAAGCAGTAACAACCAAGAGTGTTTCCTAATCTATATGCTATGCAAACGTACCTTGTCGCCAGCACTCTTCAACAGTAAATAAAAATAATTAAAAAGACACGTGCCTAATATGCAAATGTCTAATCAATTTTTAATAAACAACGAATAGTTTACTGTTGAATTAATTAGCAGTTGCAGAGTGATCACAGAGAAATATAATCACAGCAGAAATCAGAGTTTTGCAATGCAGAGCAACCTGCAGAAAAGCAGGTTAGTAGTTCACTACTATTGCCGCGGAATCGCGGCTTTTGCCGCAGATCCGCGGCAAATTAGTAGGTCCAGGTGCTCTGCCTTCGAGGGCAGAGGCACTGGATTGCTGTATGTCCTTGCTGCTGCTCTGTTTTTGTTTCCTGTTCTCTGTACCTGCAACAGAAAAGAATAAAGAATTAAAATTTTTTTATTAGAGAATAACTTACCGTCCCCACCCCGGCAACGGCGCCAATTTGTTGACTGAGATTTCCTGCACACAAAATATAAGATATTAGATTTAGAACAAGATGTGCAAGGTGCTCAATTCTAATCCGCTGTAGCAAGGCTATGCGGGTCGTGATCCTCAGGGAGGGACTGCGATGGAAGCGTTAAGCAAGTTTCTCTAAAGTTTTTATTTTTATTAGTTAAGTTAGAAAGATAGCGGTATTTACAATGGTCGAAAAAAGAATATGGAGATGAGTTATGATTTAATCTACAAAAAGAAAAGAAAAGAAAAGAAAAGAAAAGAATACTTACTTGAGTTTGGTTGAAGAAAAACGTGAAAACCTTACATGTTCTACCTTGCTTAGGAGGCGTTCAACGCATAGATCATAAACTCGAGCCCGGTCCTTGTGCACATTATATCGTCAAGCATATCAAGAACGAAGTGATGCGAAGCTTTGGAAGTGGAGAACGTTTTCATGAACTATCGTTGGCTCTCACGTAGCTTAGTTATACTTGTTTGGAATTCACTTGCATGTTCATCAATCAGCCACAAAGAAATCACAGAGAAAAAGAAATAGAAAACAAAAGGAAAAGTAAAACACAAGAATAATAAACAAAAGAAAAATATTACCTTTATTCATGAATACAATGGCCGAGAAGAGGAAGATACATCGGTGTCACGCTTAATATAAACCTCTCTCTCTCTTGAAAAAAGAAACCCTAATTACAAACTAGAAGAAAGAACGAAACTAAACCCTAGCTTTTGGCCCTTTGCTGGACGCTGGACTTTTGGGCTCTTTAAGCTTTATTTCTTATTAAAATAATAATTCGAGGCCTGCACACATTAAATAACGAAATATTAATAAATGTGCATTATAATATGAATAAATGTGCAAATGTGATGGTATATATGATGACAATTATGCATTTTTCACTACCTATCACACCCCCACACTTATCTTTTTGCTCGTCCTCGAGTAAAAATCAAAAAGAAAGAGAAAAATCTAACCTAGCTAACTCACTTTCGTAGGAATCACGGTTGCACTTAGCATGTGCAACAAGCCGTTAAACCCCTAGGTTACCCTAGAGGACGAGTGTTGTCTCGTGAGGGTTTTCAGCGGATTACACCCACAAAATCCATAAAAAAGAAAATATTTGACTTATATTGGAAGAGACTAAGTAGTCTATAAGTTTTAGGATCCTCAATTTTATTCATTCTTCAAACCTAGTCTTTATAAAGTCAATTGTTATTCATTTTAGGTAAGAATTAAATTGAATTTCTAATATAGTCTTTTTCGTTACCAAAAGTCATACGCACCCTTGTGAATCTAGGAATTCCTTAACTTGGACTCTCATGCCTCTTTAGTATTTTTATAAGATCATCTAATTTTCTTTCGTATAAGTATCAAGGCTTCTTGAGGCCCTCATACCTAACTAATTGACTATTAGATGTGTTAATATAATTTTTTTTTTTTGGCATGTATAACTCATCTAATTTTCTTTCGTATAAGTATCAAGGCTTCTTGAGGCCCTCATACCTAACTAATTGACTAATAGATGTGTTAATACATGTATAATATTTCTCAGTTCTATTAGGCTTTCTAATCCACCCATGTAGCGAACTTTAAAGTCGGTGGCTCCCAAGTTGTAACCCTCCTTTATTTGTGACATCCCTCTAGTGAAAGGTGATTGTGTTGATATCCCTCTAGTGAGAGGTGATTGTGGAGGTTGTGTTGGAATCCCTCTAAGTATAGAGGTGATTGTTGAGTTGTGGCTTTGAGCCCTATCCCTCTTGTGTGAGGTTGATATTTGTTTGGCTAAGTGCCTATCTCTCTAAGTGTAGAGGTGATTTGAGTTGTGCCTTGCCTCTATTGAAAGGTTGTATTTGAGAGAGGAGTTGTGTACTCCCAAATTGTATTTACCCAAAAATCCTCAGTGGAGGTTTCCTGTGTGTGAAGTCCTGTGTGGACGAGTTAGTGAAAATCCTTCTGTGTGAAGGCGGGGACGTAGAGCTCGGTACTCGAACCTCGAAACATATCCTTGTGTTTGCGTTTGATCCACTATCTTTTAACTCTCTCTCTCTTTGTGCATTGATTCATATTGTCATATCATTCATACATGCTTGGTTTGATTGTGTGCCCATACTTGTGTTCAACCAAGAGAGCTTCATATAGCACCTCAACTCTTATTTAGTGGAATTTAGAGGAGTTAGTCCAGAGCCCTTCACCGAGAATTCGGCTACACTCTTTGGTTACACTAAGTGTGTTGCATTTAGTTTTTAATTCCGTATTATTTGTCATTAGATTAGCCTTACACCTATTCACCCCTTCTAGGTGTACTTTCAATTGGTATCAGAGCCTACGCTCCTGATATTAGGTTTAACCACCTAGGAGTGAGATCTTGGTTTGCTAATCTATCATTTGCATTTGAACACTTATTTGTTTATACATACACTCATGGATTGCTTGACCCCTCCCATGTATGATGTTTCCAACGTTGACATATGAAAATTTAGGATGAGCATGTATCTAAAAACCCTAGGCTTGCTTGTTTTCCTTGCCGCTACTAAAAAATCCTATCTTGGTAATAGCAAGCATATAGAGGCCAATGCATAAGCCCTAACGGCACTTAGAAGCACCTTAAGTAAAGAATATTTGTGTATGGTTTCTCATTATGATTCCGCTTTTGCAGTGTGGAACACTTTGACCTCCTCCGAGCTTCAAACGCCAAATATTATGGAGAAGGAATCTAGTAGAGAATCCGAATAAGCTTGCTACATGGTCCAAGGGAATGACCCCCTTGAGGTAAACTCAGAAACTCAACTAGATGATAGTGCTAGTTCTTCCGGCGATAATTTTATTGATGCCGATGCTTTAAATGAAGAACTCTCTATTGTTTGTGAAAAATTATTAGAAAAATATAAAGCTTTGAAAAAGAAGAGTTTTGGACTTAATAATGAAAATAAGGATTTGTATTCAAAACTTGATTTGGTTTTGCAAGAGAAGGATGAGATTTCAAGTGAACGTGACTCACTTAAATCCCAACATGACCTTGCCCTAAAAGAAAATAAAATTTTGAAAAGCAAAAATGATTGTGAAAATGTTTTGAAGAAAAATGAAGTTCTATCTTCAAAACTTGATTTTATTGTAAAAGAAAATGAATCTTTGAAAAACAAAATTATTTCTATTTCAAAGGAATTGGATTTGGTTTCTAAGAAAAATATTTCTTTAAAAAATGATTAGATAGTCATGTTTGCTATGCTAGTGTAGCTTCATCATCTAGCTTACCTATTGCATGCTCTACTTTATCTTCAGGTATTAAAAATGATATTTATGTATTGAAGAAAAGTGTTGATTGTTTGGGCTCCACTTTGAGCCAATGTGCTATGGATCACAAGAAATTGGAATCCATATTTCACAAAAAACAAGCACCACAATTGCATGCACACCATACACGGCATACACATGCTTCCCACGTACATACACACAACACTTTGTATGCTCATGTGTACACATGTACACATTGTGGACGTAAGGGCCACCTTACTAAGTTTTGTTATGATAGATTACATAATTAAATTTAGCAAATAAATTTGTTTGGGTTAGGAAAGGAGCTAACCCCCATGGACCCAATAGAGTTTGGGTACCAAAATTCACCCCTATGGTATTTGTTGTAGGTGTGGGCTCTCACTCGACGTGAGAGTATTGGTGCCTTGAGGTGGATGCGTTCCGAGCTTAACGGTGACAATTTTGGATGCATCACTTTCAAGGGAGTTTGGTGGCAAGACCACCTTGGTTTGGAGACTTTGAGATGTGCCCTCATAGTTTTGATAACATTCTCTAACTTCCATATTAGTTTACATGCTTTCATATGATTAATTTTTAGCATGTCATGTTTTTATGATTATTATGTTATATGCCATGCAAATTAGATTTGTGACATACATGCATAGTATATGAGAGACACCCATGTTCATATGGATCCATATTTTGTGTTCTCACACTTGTTTGGCTATTGTGTATATCATAGATCTAAGACATGTGCATTTACATGTGCATTTACATAATGATCTTATTGATTTATGTTTCATCTTATGCTTCATGTTTTGATTACATGTTAGATGTAAGTTTTCATTAAAACTTGTATCAATAATTGTATAACTAATGAGCCACAAATTGATTATTATATGTTTATGTTTGATTGCTCATTTGTACCCATTAGATGTACTAGTATAGCCTAGTTTTGATGATTCATACATTATGACTTGTATTCCCTATTTTGTACATGTTTTCGTTAATATATGTTTTAGCTTCATGTATATGTTAATTTTGTCAAAACTATTGGATATACATGTATACCCTTGAGTCATTTGCCTTTCATGCAAAATCTCTTTATAAACTCAATTGTGTTTGGATATGTATGTATGTCTTTAGTTTTGACAAAACATACATATGTCCTGAAGTTAGTATTGTTTTGATAAAAATTAAATTTTGATGATTTTCATGTTTTAAGGAATTTCATATGAGCCTCATTGCCTATTTTCATGATTATGTCTTTCACATAACTCTTATACACTCACTTTACTTGATGTTTTCTCATGACTTTGTTTTCATGAGTATGATATGTGCTTTATAGATTTTGAGTGTTGATAATCGTGTGACTTACATGTTTTTCATGAAATATATTCTTATTTTATTCCTTACTTGAAGGATTTCGTACTAGTTTTCATAATTATCTTTAAACTAGTGCATATTTCTTCATATTGGTAGAGTTTTCAAAAATGCTAAAATTATTTTCAATCCTATTTTTGAAAACCCCACCATCCAAAGGGTGGTTGGATGGACGACCATGCCTTGTATACTCAAATTGAAAATCATTTTAACATGTGCATGATGTGGCGGTCATTATGAGTTATACACTTGATTCTCATTGTGTTGGTATCACAATTGATACTATTTTGTATACTCATATTTGTTTATATATATGTATGCTTCAACTTCAAATAGTATCAATTTCGATTGGTATTTAATTTTCCATACATATATATGTGTTTTGATTGTACTTACTATATCTCTATATCTTTAAACACAAACTTTGCTATGCTAAGCTTAATTTAGTCCTTAATGATAATTATTTTTTCAATTGGTATCTTATACAAGCTTATGCATCGTTTTCATTAGTATTTCATAAAGGGAGAGAAAATTCATGTTTTACCTTTCAATTGGTTTTGTTTACCATTGGTATCTTACTCCCACTCTTTATGTTAAAAAAAATGATATCTTAGTTTTCATTTGGTTTCCTATGCTCCTAATGAAATATATTTTCAATTGGTGTATGCTTCATTTTCAATATTGGTATCGAGAATCTTAAATTGATATTATTCTCTATTTGGTATCTCTATTGCAAAATGATTTTAGTGTTTAACCAAAAAGATTGGTTTATATTTTTTTTAATTGGTATCAAAAGTGTAAAAATTTTTCAATTGATACAAATTTTTACCTTTGGTATCAAGATTTCTTATATATTTATATCTTTCAATTAGTATCAAAATTTTTGTTGGTTTCTTCAAAATGTTTTGTTTATTTTCAATTGGTATCAAGATGTTTCAATGTATACCTTCATACTAAATCGATATATCTTTCAATTGGTATCAAAATGTTTTGGTATTTATTGCTTATATGCAAGAGAAGCATCACATCTCTCTCTCTCTCTCTATATATATATTCATGTTGAGTGTATGTCATATTAAAGTCATTGACCTTTCTTTGTTATGTACTACACGTGTGTAGTAGGAGCTTCACATCTCCTTTTATACATTGCATATTATGCTTTATGTGTTTAGGGTTTAGTCATCTCTTTTCATATAAATGCATGTATGCAAGGGGAGTTAACTTCACGTCTCTCCTTTTCATGAATGTATATAGCATATACACTTTATCATTTTGATTTATGTAAAAAGGAAGAAAAATATTTTTTATGCCCTTTATTGCTTGTACCCCTTTGTTGATGAATTGACAAAAAAGGGGAGAGATATTTTGGAGTTTTATATATGCATGTTTGTTTAATTAATATGCATGTTTGTTTAAATTTGTTATCTTTTACCATTAGTATAAAAGAGCATCTTTTGTTGGTATCAAGAGCAACATTTTTTAAGAACATGTTTATTTTAAAATTGGTATCAAGAGCATATTTATTTCATTGTTAATAAAGATCATGTTTATTTCATTTCCTTATTTTATGCATGTTTATGTATATCTATATTGAGCATTTATTGCATATCTTTATTGTTTATTGCTATGCATGAGTTAAGGGGGAGCTTCTTTGAAGCTTAACTTTAATCGATGCATATATAATTCCATGAATTTTGTCATCATCAAAAAGGGGGAGATTGTTGGCCCAAAGGCCCTTCACTCTAGTTTTGATGATGATTAACTCATGTAGTTATAGTTTTACTAATAATCTTGTGATATTTAGTTTCAGATATTTGATCAAGATATTAGTAGGTGATTAGCTTTAACAAAGGTGTTTTTGGAGCTTTCGCATGTTGATTCAAGAGCTCGAGCGTCAAGATCACATCTAACACTTGGTTGGAGTCAAGCTCGGTGAATCATGTTTTGGCTCGAGTCGGCTTGGAGACAAGAAGACTTCGATTTGTTTAGTTTAAGATTGTGTTTAGATCATTGCAAAAAATAGATAATATTGATATGCTCAAGTTCATAATACACACATAAGTTTTAAGTTTATTGGTTTTTAGTTTTCGGCTTAACCAATATTGGATTTCATGTCAAAAACATAGATATAATTCTTTACATGTATATTGGATTCTATCCATATACAATATGCTTCAAAGTTGTTTAAATATCATATTTTTGTATTTACATGTGTTTTGGAAAAATCGGATTTCCATTTCAAAATCCTAGTTTTTGGAAAATACAGATTTTGGTTTAAGGTAAATTTTCTATCACACAAAAATGGTTCAAATTGTTTTAAATATGTGTTGAATTTTGTCACACATATTTGTATTTCAAAGATATAATAAGAACTGATTTTTGTGGAATTTATGTGATTTTATGGGATTTTTTAGTAGTCAAAATAACCAAGTTTTCCATCCCTAAAAACCTGGACCTGGCCTTCTGCCGGTCGACCGGACGGTCGACCGCTGTAGAAGTCGGTCGACCTGTCCAGTCGATCGACATGCACAAGCGTGCACGCCAGCTTGAGCTGGTGGGTCGGTTGACCAGGCAGTCGACCGTCCAAAGAGTTCTGCTCTCTGGAAATGGCCCCGGTCGACCGGCCGGTCGACGGGCAGAGAGTTCTGCTCCCTGTATCCAGCTCCGGTCCAGAGAGCCGTTGCTCTCTGGTTCCAGGCCTGGTCGACGGGTGGTCGACCGGAGGTACAACGATCAGAATTCTGACCGTTGGCCGGTCGACCGGCCGGTCGACCGGAAGGGCAAAATTGCCCTTTGCAGCTGCCAACGGGCAGATTTATTTTGGGGCTATATATACCCCATTTCTTGAGCTGTTTTAATAAGAATTTTAGAGCAAAATTTTCCATCTTTCAGCAAGTTTTTAAATGAGTTTTAGTGCCAAAAGATTTGATCTTTATTTGTTTTGGAAAAATCAAGAAAAGGAGAAGTTTTTGGGATTGGTTTTTGATCTTCATTTTTATACCTATTCTAGAAGTTTTCCCAAGAGTTTTTCTTTGTGTTTTTGATCTCCAAACTCTTTGTTTTCTCACACTTGAGCTTATCAATCTATCCTATTTATTAGGATCTTGTTTTAGTGAGAAAAGGAATTGGTTTGTGGTTGAGAGAGACCACCAAGTTGTAACCCTCCTTTATTTGTGACATCCCTCTAGTGAGAGGTGATTGTGTTGATATCCCTCTATTGAGAGGTGATTGTGGAGGTTGTGTTGGAATCTCTCTAAGTGTAGAGGTGATTGTTGCGTTGTGGCTTTGAGCCTTATCCCTCTTATGTGAGGTTGATATTTGTTTGGCTAAGTGCCTATCCCTCTAAGTGTAGAGGTGATTTGAGTTGTGCCTTGCCTCTAGTGAGAGGTTGTATTTGAGAGAGGAGTTGTGTACTCCCAAATTGTATTTGTCTAAAAATCCTCAGTGGAGGTTCCCTGTGTGGGAAGTCCTGTGTGGACGAGTTAGTGGAAATCCTTCTGTGTGAAGGCGGGGACGTAGAGCTGGGTGCTCGAACCTCGAAACATATCCTTGTGTTTGCGTTTGATCCACTACCTCTTAACTCTCTCTCTCTCTCTCTCTCTCTCTCTCTTTGTGCATTGATTCATATTGTCATATCATTCATACATGCTTGGTTTGATTGTGTGCCAATACTTGTGTTCAACCAAGAGAGCTTCATATAGCACCTCAACTCTTTTTTAGAGGAATTTAGAGGAGTTAGTCTAGAGCCCTTCACCGGGAATTCGGCTACACTCTTTGGTTACACTAAGTGTATTGCATTTAGTTTTTAATTTCACATTATTTGTCATTAGATTATCCTTACACCTATTCACACCCCCTCTAGGTGTTCTTTCAGCGATGACTCAGGCTCAAATCGCTCGTAATCATGACATAGATATGATGGTCCAAACTCTCCATTCTCACCGTTTGACCATTTCTGATGTCGCTAACCATTCTGTTAGAGCCGAAGAATCATGTTATTTTGGAAAATAAGATTCCATTTCAGCACAACCATTTGAACTTGGCTAAATTCCAAATTTTGAAAATGACATTAACATTTTGTCAAGTTATCCCTTTCCTAAAATTGAACTTGAGAATGAATATGATCCTGAACCCCAACTTGGTGATTCAATTCTACTTCCTGATTAAATAATGACTCCACTGTCTTCACCTGATTTCAATCTTTTTCCCGAGTCAACATTGGATCCGTGCCAATTCATCATGAAATTGAATCGCCCATCTTTTATGATCATCATATTAAACTTGACCAATTTCATACTTTGAAAGTCCCATTGATAAATTAGCAAGTTTTTATTTTTATGAAATTGAACTCAATGAGAAATGTGACCTAGATTCTCAAATTTGTGATCCAGTTCAAATTCCCGAATCAATATTGACTCCTGTTTTGTTACCCGACTTGAGTAATATTTTAGAGTCCGTTTTGATTCCCACACCTGTCATTCTTGAACTTGATTCACCAAAATTAAGTTACATTCCATTATGGGGAAATGAATGTAGACTTGAGTTTTAATTTCTTGATCTGGACCTACTTCCTAAACCAATCTCGACTCCTGAGCCTTCACTTGACTTAAATCATTTTCCTGAGTCGGTATTAGTTCTCGTACTTCCTAAGTCCAAGTAATCATTCCATCTTTTCACACTCCATTTTGGGATAAGGGGGTTGATAAAATTGACTCCGAAATTAATTATGAAATTTGAAAGTTAGATGGGATAAATATTTAATAAAAATCATTCATGTATACATCATTTTAGTGGGTTATATTAGAGAGGTTTCTGTTGGGTTCCTTCGAACTCCACGCAAATTAGATTGGGCCGCATTTCGCGGACCAATCAGACCACCACCGGAACCACCACCTTAAGCTAATATTTTCCTTCCCTTTCTTCTTTTTCATGCATCTATGCATTCATTCATATATTAAGGACAATGCATGAGATAGGTGTGGGGGAGGGTTTTGACATAACTTAGGTTTTTCTTTTTCTTTTTATTTAAAAAATAAAAAATAAAAATAAAAATTAACTTTTTCTTTATTTTTAAAAAACTTTTTGAAAATAGAAACAATATTTTGACATATTTTTTTGTAAGAAATTAAGTCAATTTTAAGGGATAGGAGAATCATAATTAGGATTTCTTATACTTGGTCAAAAGAAAATTATTTGTTTGATTTCTAAGGTTAGGAAGAAAATTTGTGAAAGTAATTTAGTCTTGATCTTTACCTCGATAATATATGCATGTTTTGTACTCTTACACACTTAGGGTCCAAAAATAAAGATTATTGTGCCTTATTAAAAAAAAGAAAAAAAAAAAAAATATATATAAAAATCCTCTGATTAAGCTAGGTATTTGTGCCTAATAAAGCATAAGTATTCACGCCTAAAGGCGGTTCATATAATAAAACCTTAGTTTTGTGGCCTTGTTTGCTTGAGTCCTTAAGTCCTTGGGTGTCTTCTCACCCGGTGCCCCAAGACTGTTTGGTTTGGGAGTCATCGATTAAAGGCTCGTTACATGGGCAGATAGAAAGCTTAATGAACTAAGAAATATTACCACCAAAAATAATAAATAAATAAATAAATAAATAAGGCATAAGAGTTAGAGTCAAAGAACCCTTAGTCAAAATTTCACGGTCATAAAGGTGCATATGACTTAGAGTGAAGTAATAGACTAGATGAGCAGTACAATTTGAATCTTTATTTTGATTGATAACAAATTTTTGAATAGAGACTAAGTTTAGGAATGAAAAATTCGATTTTCCTATAACTTATAGTTACTTAAAACTTACAATAATATTTCAATTATTTTTCTTTCAAAATGTGTTTTCAAAATACTAACATTTTTCTCTTTCTTCACGGATTTTGTAGGTGTAATCCACTGAAAACCCTCACGAGATAAAACTCGTCCTCTAGGGGAAACCTAGAGGTTTAACGGCTTGTTGCACAGGCTCAGTGCAATCGCGTGAACTGCGAAAGTGGTCTAATAATTTTTTATTTAGTTATTTTGCTCGAGGACGAGCAAAAGATAGGTATGGAGGTGTGATCGGTCGCTAATATTGCACATTCATTATCATATTCTCATACTTATTATAGAATAAACTCTGCTTTTTCCTAATTATTGTTTAATTTATTTGCAGGCCCATTCCTAAAGGAGAGGGAAGATAAACGAGCCCAAAAGCCCATCAAATTCTGATTTAAATCAGAATTAATTCGAAGTCAGTAAATCAGGGCAGATCAGGTCGGTTCAGATTGGTTGAAAACCAATTAGAATAAATTGCTACAAATCTATTGGTTAAAGCCCAAGATCAAAGGCCGTTTCATCAAATCCAGGAGCTGAAACAGAAAATTCAGAACAAGATAAAGTCAGATCACGTAGCAGGGAGCTGTACCTCCCCGGCTGTGGCCACCTTGCCACAGCCAGGCCGCGAAAACGCGGTAAAAGCCGCATTTTCACGGCTTTGTTAAAAGCGTTGGGGGAGCGTTTGCTCCCCCTATCTTCGTACACTCTCATATGTTGGATTTTGCCTATAAATACTGGATTTTTCAGAGACCACAGGGATGACCATGCAGAGAGTAGAATTTAGGCTATACTGTAGTTTGTAACTTAGGTTTTTAGTTTTCTTATATGTAATTTTATTTTTTTTATGTAACTGAGAGGAGAGGAGACTTTCATGGAGAAATGAGAACAAGCTTGTACTGAGGGTGACACCGGTGTAAGTGATCTTTACTTTCATTGTTATTTGAATCAAATCGAAGTTTTCTTTTTCTTTTCTATTTTTGTTTTCGTTTGCTTCCTTCTTCTATGTTTGTGGATCTAAATGAATCCGATAGCCTCGAAGGTTCCTTGCCTTTGCAAGTGCCGTTGATGGCTTATGGTGATAGATATCCATTTCTATGATAGTGTAGCTTGCCCCTTCATTTCATAGTGTAAACGGGAATGGGAAAGATCCTATTTGTCATACTATGCTCGCCTTCTAATAAAGGTACATTGTCGATACGGGTCAAAGGTAAGCAGGCGCCGAAGAGGCAAGTAAGTTTTTTTAGGTTTTAGTTTTTTTTCTTTTAATTTTTTGGTTTAGATTGCCAACACTATCAGCACCCAACTCTTATATCACCCTTTTTGATTTCTTTGTATATATCTATTTTCTATTTTCTCCACCTTCTATATCTTCCACCTTCTTCCTAACTTAACTATAACTCCATTTTTCTTTTCTTTTAAAGAACTAAAAGAAGATCTTTAACCATACTTTGTAACTTAAAAGAGAACTTATTAAAAAAAAAAAAGCTTCCATCGCTAGTCCCTCCTTGTGGATCACGACCCGCATAGTATTGAGCACCTTGCACTCTTTATTCTAAGTTCTGAAATTCTATATTTTTGTGTGCAGGTAAAACCTCAATCATAGTCAGATTCTGCAATATATCCCCGTGGATAGTCTAACCAGTTAGGAGTCGTCTTGGTCTAAGGTTTACCCTAACTTAGGCTAGATTTTTTTCATTTTTATTTGTTTGTTTGTTTGCTTCTTTTTGTTTTTACTTTTGACATCTTGGTGATATGATTATAATTACAATTATTTACATGCAAATAGTGATCCATATTTAACCCCGACCACTTTTGACTCAGATATTATCAACCCGGCATATCATAACTTTAACTAACCAAGTATGCCGGATTGATCTTATCCGAATCAATACATGCCCCAGTCCAAATATTATGAACAAGACTGGAACGATCATCACTACCCTTCACAGAGTCAATGGGGATACAATTCCCCTGAGTCATATTGTCAACCCCCATTCCAACATTCAGCTTTTAATTTTTCTAGTTATGAATAACTCATAGAAGAAAAATCTGAGGTAATGAATAGTATAGAAGCCATGATTGAGTCCCAAGAATAAAAGCTGAAAATGATAGACTCATAATTCCCACAAGACTCCTAAAGCCAAGATCCTTACTCCGTGTTTCAAGTCCCACAACAAGAAGAAGAACCTATGGACTTAGATAGGAGTATGGAAAACCTGATTCAGTCTGAAAATAATTTTTTTTCAATCTATCAATCGGCTAGAAGCACAAATGAGTCCTTTGATCAACGTAGTGAAAGAAAGGAATGAGGAAACTCTACCTAACACATGTTCGACCATTCCCAATTTCCCTAGCCATATTGATAGGAACGAAGAATCTTAGTGTCTCAGAGACTTTGATCAAGCCTCAATTTCATTACACTGAACTTGACCAATTCCAAACCTTGGACAAATTGGTAAGTTTTTCATTCAATGAGATTGAACTTGAATGTGAATGTGACCCCGATCCCCAATATTGTGATTCAGTTTCCATCTTCGAGTCTGTGTTGACCCCGGTATCCTTACCCAATTTGGACCAATTTTCAGAACCAATATTTATTCTCGTACCCATAGATCTAGAAATTGAATCACCAATTTTGGATAGCCATATTTCATTGATGGGAAAAGAATGTGAATTTTATTTCTTTGATTTGGACTCAACTCTTGAACTAAAACTGACTCTCGAACCCAAAGTTAATTTTTTCGAGTTAGTATTGGTTCCGGAACTTATCATTCTTGAGCCTAAGTCAACCATTTCACCAAGTCACATTCTTTTGTTGGATATAGGTATAGACCAGGATAACTCTGTGATGATTTTCCAAAACTAGTCATGTAAAGGAAATAAGTTTCATGATAGGATCTTTCATGATCCTATTCATATTGAGGATTGTAATTATGTACATAGAAAAGAGGTCAATAAAGGTAGGTTCCATGAACCACCGCATTATCTTGATTGGGTAGCAACGCTTGACCCAATCTGACCACCACCGGAACCTCCACCTTAAGGTAATATTTTTTCTCTCTTTCTTCTTTTTCGTGTATTTATGCATATTCATACGTTGAGGACAATGCATAAGATATGTGTAGGGGAGGGTTCTAACATAACATAGATTTTCTTTTTCTTTTTTAAAAAATAATATTTTCTTTGCTTTTAAAAACTTTTTAAAATGAGAAACAATATTTTGACATTTTTTTGTAAGAAAATGAGTAATTTTAAAGAATAGGAGAATCATAATTAGGATTTTTATACTTTGTCAAAATAAGATTATTTGTTTAATTTCTAGGTTTAGGAAGAAAATTGGAAAAGTAATTTTGTCTTTAATTTTACCTTGATGAAATATGCTTGCTTTATACACTTATACACTTAGGGTTCAAAAACAAAGATTCTTATGCCGTAAAAAAAAAAGAAAAATAAAAAGAAAACAAGAATATATATATATATATATATATATATATATATATATATATATATATATATATATATAATCCTCTGATTAAGCTCGGTATTTATGTCTCATAAAGCATAAATATTCACGCCTAAACGTGGTTCATATAATAAAATTCTTAGTTTTGTGGCCTTGTTTGCTCGAGTCCTTAAGTCGTTGGGGTATTTTCTCACCCGGTGCCCTAAGACTATCCGGTTTGGGAGTCACCGACAAAAGACTCGTTACATGGGCAGATTAGAAAGCCTAATAGAACTAAGAAATAATACCACCAAAAATTTTAAAAAAAGAAAAGAAAATAAGGCATAAGAGTTAGAGTTAAAGAACCCATAGTCAAAATTTTACGATCACAAAGATGCATATACTTAGGGTAAAATAATAGACTAAATGAGAAATATAGTTTGAATCCTTACCTAAATTGATAACAAGTTTTTTCATAGAGACTAAGTATAGGAATGAATAATTTGGTAATCTAAAGACTTATAAATTGCTTGATTTTAGCAAAAATCTTTTAAATATTTTCTCTTTCAAAAATGAGTTTTCAAAAATACTGACATTTTATTTTTCTTTCTTTTATTGATTTTGTGGGTGTAATTCACTAAAACCCTCACGAGACAAAACTCGTCCTCTAGGGGAAATCTAGAGGTTTAACGGCTTATTGCATATGTTAAGTGCAATCGTGATTCTTACGAAAGTGAGTTAGATTAGGACAATTCAGTTTTTCTTTTCTCTTTGTTTTGCTCGAGGACGAGCAAAAGATAGTTGTGGTGGTGTGATTGCTTACTAATATTGCATAATTGTTGTCACATTTCCATATTTATTTTTAATAAAACTCTGCTATTTGATCTAAT
Source organism: Agave tequilana (assembly GCA_038442645.1). Lineage (NCBI taxonomy): Eukaryota > Viridiplantae > Streptophyta > Magnoliopsida > Asparagales > Asparagaceae > Agave > Agave tequilana. The sequence continues at coordinate 195,978 of JAVJIF010001916.1, read as the reverse complement.
TTTGCTTAGTGATGTGCAGATTTTTATAAAAAAGAGAAAAACAGGAAAAGAGCCCAACAAGTTCAAAAGGCCCAATAAACTTGGACATTTGAGGCAATCATATTTGGAGATTGAAAGGAAAATCCAACTAAATTTGTGATTGAAAAATAAATATTCTCCAAGTAAAGAAAAGTACATTCTCAGCATATTCAGAGTTTAAATTCAAATTCTGAGAATATACCCTTTAATTACATGGCAAGATAGAGTCACAGAAAGAAACTCCAAAAGTCTACAATTCGATCAAAATTCGGATTCAGACTGAGCATATTTCAGTAATTTGATTATAACTTTTGTTATAGAAATGCAAATCTAATAATTTAAGATGCTCCAGAAAGAAGACTTCACGGGCTATAATTCTTCTGTTGACTACTATTTATATTTCTGTCATTTGATGAGTCAATTAAGACTTCACGGGCAATCAATATGATAGCGAGCTGCGGCTCAGCTCAATTAAATTTCCAATCAAGAGAAGAAGAGAATATTCTCAGCATATTCATGGTTCAAGTTCAAAATTCTGAGAATATACCTTTTGATAAATTTGCATTTTTATGAGTCACTGCCTCAGACTTCCTCCTATAAATACCTCAGCCGAGGCATGAGCAGAGAGATATCTCAAAAATACTTCCATAGATCAAAATTAGGGTTTAAATTAGTTTAGTTTCAGTTTTCTTTTTGTTTTATTTTCTGTAACCAAGATTGGAGAAGAGATTCATATGTTTAAGAGAGCGAATGGAGTCAAGAGTGACAATTGATGTAAGTTTCTTCTTTTTCTTATTGTTTTTCTATTTAATCAAAAGTTACTTTTATTTTATTTCTTGTGTTATTTTTTTCTTGTTTAATTCTTCTACAACACTTTCTTCTCTCTCGATGTCTCAATTCAAGGGAATTTAATAGCTCGGAATAACCTTGCCTTTGTGAGTACCATTGATAGTTCATGATGATAGAATTGCTTTCATAATCTTCTTATTTCATGCTTACCATTTGAGTTTTGATGATCTAATGTTGACGGAACCGACTCTAATCTTATGGGTTTTGCTTTGATCGCCTCCAACTCAAGGTAAACTGTCACCAATGATATGGGGTTAGATAATTGATTGAAGAGGTAGGTTCTCTTGTGGAATACTTAGCATGAATTTCTTTTCTTTTTATTTTTTTAAATAACAAAAAATACAAATACTTATCCTTTCTATATCTTCTTTCTGCTAACTTTAACTTAGGATTCTTTTCTTTTTCAAAACAAAGAAGAACACTTAACCTATTTAGTAAACATACTGAAATGCTTTCTCGCATACCTCCCTGTGGATTCGACCCACATAGCCACTGCTACCGTGAATAAATTGCGAAAAGTCAGATATTCCTTTTATTTTCAGATAACATCCTTCTAAAACTCTAGCTTTTTCACAACCACTCTCTCATGCTCTCTCTGTCTATCTCTGCTGTTCTCTCTTTCTCTCATTCTTCTCTCTTTCACTCGAACTCTACTTCTCCCTTTCTATCTGCGTTTCTCTCTTACTCTCTCTCTTTCCTCTCTTTGGTTTCTCGTTCTTTCTCTAAATATATATTTTTATATTTTCTATTATATTGTTTAATTGGTATTGAACGTGCACGTGCGTTAAGTTTTGGAGTTTCCGGAGTTTTGGGATTTCGCGCCGTACTCCGTGATATAGGCGACTGTTTTCACTTTCTTTCTGGGTATCCCCACTTCATTGGGTTGATTTGTATTTATGTAATTATTCAGTTGTTGTATCGGGGGTTATGTATTTTGTAATATCCTGATTCCAGAATATGTATCCTTTTACGGTTTTCGACGCTTTGGTCGTACATGAGTTATTTTATGTACGTATTTTCTTCAGTTTGACCTGAAATTTTTTACACGAGATTCTACACTGGCACTAAATTCTACCCTAGAAATTTTACAATTTATCTTTTTAAATAATTTTTAATTAAATATTTTCTCTCTCCTTCTATTTTTCTTTTCTTTCTTCTTAAATTCATTTTCTTCTCCAATTTTCTTCATTTTTATTTTTATATTATTTTTCCATAGGATATTTACACATAACCCCCAACAAATTAATATTTGCATTTTCAATTCTTTTTCTTTTTCCTTTTCTTTTCCTTTTCTCCATTTTTTAGAATATTCTATGGCTTCCTCAAGAAGTCTAACTCTCGGCTTCTCCCACAAGCTTCTTCCCCTCTTTCTTATCTCCTCCCACACCTGCAAAAGCCATGGCCGGCCTCCTCCCATCCTCCCTCCACCTCTCTCTAGAAAAATCCCAAAAAGGCCTCCAAAAATACTCTAAAAATCATAAAACCTTACCACCACCTCCTACAACCAGTTCACCACCACCATAGCCTCTCTCTACTTTCCCTAAACTTATCCTAGTTTTCTCCACCTCTTTCTCTGTATAAAAAAGTCCTAAAATCTCACTTTCTCTCTCTAGAAAACTTATTTTTCTCACTCTAAAAATCCTACAAAAATCTCACACCTCCATGGCTGCTCTCAAAACATCCTAATATCATCCCTAGACACCCACATACCTTATATAAATTTCTCTGATTTTTTCTCTCTCTAAAACTCCCAAAATCACACTTTCTCCCTCCTCTCTCTACCTTCTCTCTACAATTTCTCTCTCCTCCTTTGGTTTCTTTCAGGCCGCCAGTCGTAGGGTTGTTCCTCTCTCTCTCTCTGTCTCTCTCTCTCCCCCTCCACCTCCCTCCACTCATCACACTCCCAAATCCCATTTCCCCTTTCTAAAACCTAAACCCTAGTTTCTCTCTATAGGATTTATGTCTCTTCTTCATACTTTCTCTCTCTAAGAACCCTCCACACCTCCCTCTTTTCTCCTACAGTCCACGGCCAGCCCCTTGGCTGCCCACATGTACACAAGCGCATACACGTGCACACGTGCACGTGGTATCGTGTATTTTCTGACATAGGTGAGTACTCTTCCTTTGTTGCATATGCGTATATATACGCTTGTACATGTATATTTGTACATGTGCATGCGTATTACATGTTTTGAGCATATGTAGAATTTTTAGAAATTAACGGTGCATTTTTAGGATTTTTAGGTATTTTAGAAATTTTCTATGTATTTATATGTATTTTTTAAGTATTTAGGAATTTTCTGTATTTTTCTAGTATTTATACATTTTTTGCAATTATCTGTATTTTTGGCATTTGGGACTAAGAATTGTGTACGTTGCAGATAAAGACCCTCGGGACGAGCTTCCCTTCTGGGGATCGTAGTCTCGGGAGACCCCTCCCGGTTATCCAAGGGCAACAGGTCGTCGCCACTGCCTATCACCATTAGTGTTTCGAGGTAGTCGGATGGGACATTCTATGCCTCAAATGCTCTATCCATTTTAGAATATCATCCGAGAGACCGCTTTGCAGGTTACCCATTACCTTCAGGTTTCGGGTGACTGACGGCAGAGGGTACCCAACTCAGGAGCACAATATGGAGACTGTGTTTGTGTTTATAATTATTATATTATTTCTTGCTTGTGTGTGGTACTAACGTCTTCTGTAGGTACGTATACAGCCTACGGGCTTAAACTGCTATGCAGTTCTATACTCAAGCCTCTTGGTTTTAACCTTTCTGAGGTTTATTAACGGCTTAGCTCCGTTCTAGCTTCGCCTGGTAGGCGGTTGAGCACTCAGCGCTTTATTCACTAGACTCGCTAAGGCAGAACTTTGCCGGATTTTTGACTCGCATATTAAGACCGAGTCGTTCCTGAGTTTCACCAGGCGCTTTAGTGATTAAATACTGTTTGCTTATCTAGCGCCAGCACTACTTGCTCTCCGCTTTTTTGTGAGCATAGCTATAGTACTCCTTTTATACTATTTACTGTATCTTAATACTGTTATTAATCTTGATTGTTTATACTAGTTACTAATATTGATACATGACATGACATTGATACTTGACACATGACAATATTATAGGACATGACATTGATATCTGACATGACACAAACACCTGATACTATACACCTGAGATACCGATACATGATACATACATTGTTACATGCTACTGCTATTGACCCCTGACTTGATTCCTGAATCATGATTATCGCTTTACAGGGAATCACTACTGAATCCTGATACATGATACCTGTTACTGTTTTGGTATGTGGAACTAAGTGCCACATGAAACAACACGGGGACCACCTCTAGAATCCCATACCTGATGTATGAAACTAAGCATCACGTGGAGTAACCACGGGGGCTGCCTCTAAAATCCCACATCTCCTGACTACTGTACTCCTGATTGATTCCCGTTAACGGTATATCATGAACACACACCATGAACTGCACACCAGACCAACTATTTAATAATTCACTCAACATATACTGGGGATGGGGGAAACTAATGGACTTCAATAAGTACATCTTCATAATTGCTTGATGTTGCAACTACTGTAGAGAACTACCTGAGGCCACAAGAGTTCTTGTGAGGTGTGATAACACCCTGTACTACTGATCCTACTACTAATATTGTTAGCGCCTAGCGGCGTGGGTTGGAAGCCATATCCAGCCGTGTGAGGCCGTTGTCCTAGGTATGTACGAGGCCCATTACGAACCTGATACAGTTGATCTCTATTAGTTTTCAAACTAATTCGTCTTATTCATATGTGGATGTATGTATCCCAGAAACACATACTGAGACATATGAATCGATGAACAACAAGAATGGAACAACCCAACAATAATGATATTTGAAATGTATGATATTTAGTCTCTCCTTTGTTTAGGTACTGATACTCACATATCAGATCCGAGTGAGTTCTGCTGAAGTATAGACTCTGGTATGGACTGCTAGTAGTGTGAGAGGCATGTAGGGAGATGATTAAAATACTATGCAGTACTGATAATCATTATTGTATAACATAATGTACTACATCTTACCCTAACATCTGACATAGCTTAATTATCTGATAATAATAATGTCAAGAGCGGATATTATTAGATCACTCCCTCATCCGGATAATGGATCCGCGTATCAGAATTCAGATGTGTTCTGCTGGAAGTGCAGACTCCAGTACGAACTGCTAGTGGTATGAGACACTGAAGGGGAATGATTATAATAACAATCGATACTAATTATTTTTATTGTTATATAATTAAGTTATTCCAACTATCAACTTTACAAGAATCCCAAACATAACTGATACTCCTGAAACTGGACATTACTGACAGAACATTGGAATCACTGATCAAGGGAACACTGACATACTTATTAAACAAGCAACTCTGGTTGTATATACTTAATTAATAGTGACGTGAGGTATATGATATATACATGAGGGTTTCCTTGTTTAGATTATCCTGTCGACATACTAATCTTATAGAGCCGGAGATTCAGTTTATGCAATTGATTTTACCTACATTTACATTTCTTACATGACATATGACATTTACAGTAGTTATTTCATACATGTTACATAAATATGTTTTCACTTGATTCCATCATTATTTACTATGCATTGCCTGCTTGCATTGAGTACATGATCATTGATATTCATGTGCATGTGTATTGCCTGTGCACACCACTTGGCATTCTTTATGCACTCATTGGGTTGCATTTGACAACCCCAGACTTGTATATCTAGATGCTGAAGCTTGGACATTGATGAAGTTCCTGTTGCTGATCGGAGTGTGTGGTGAAAGTGTAGCAAGTCCTAGGATTGGAACCTGGCAGAAGCTTGGAACATATATGCATCCTAACCCTTCTCGGGAGAATTTTCCAATATTATATCATGTAAATCTCTATAATTCATACTTTTGTACACTCATGTGATGTAATATTCATGTATTGGATCATATATTGTGATAACATTGTACTTGGATTGTAATATTGGAATGTTTTATACCACTGTACTTCCATACTCTGATTCCTGACTGCACTAATATGCTTAGCGTATGTATGTGAGGGTATTTCTATCCTGATATGTATGTTGCAGTAGCATTTTTGTATCCGGTGGGGCGGGGCGTTATAGGTTAGAGCTTAGGTTGAGCTCTCCCACCTTCAGTACAACCATATAGCAAATTAATGTGATAATAATTTGCACTTGGAGTAAGAATCAGAGCTATACATTTCAATTACAAGTACAAAGTTATCTGTCCTTTAATAATCTTCCTTTGACTCCTTAAATCTTTCCATCCGTCCATCTCCCAGGTCCTACTATCCCGACTTTTCTATTCCAAGTCGGTAAATCTTTCTGATCGTTCCAATTATACATTGCAATAACAGTGACTATTACTAATCAATTACTATTGCATCTTGCTCTAATCGCTACGTTGATCTTTTTCGTGTACATCTCCCTCCTTAACAAAATTACGAGGACGCAATTTTTGCGAGGTGGGAAGAATGTAATATCTTGATCCAGAATACGTATCCTTTTGTCGTACACGAGTTAGTTCATGTACTTATTTTCTTCAGTTTGACCTAAAATTTTTATACGAGACTCTGCACTAGCACTAGATTCTACCCTAGAAATTTCACAATTTTTCTTTTTAAATTATTATTTAATTAAATATTTTCTCTCTCCTTCTATTTTCCTTTTCTTTCTTCTTAAAGGGCGTGTTTGGTTGCAAGGAAGTGGGCGGAAGGAAATGGGGAAGAATAATTGCTCACTTCCGTATCTATCCAAGCACTGGAAAAAGAAAATAAGAAAACCCCTTTTTCTTTTCTCTTTTCTCTTTTACACAGCCATTTCCTCACTTTCAGAGTGCTACAGTTAATTTTGTGGTCATGTAAATCTCATTTGTAATAAGTTGTAGCACAAAATAGTTAATTTTTTAATCACGTAAATCTCACTTGCATTCTAACTACAGTCCATTTTTTATTTTTCTTAATTAATTTTTATTTTAATATTATTTTGCAGTCAACTTTGTGGTCAACTTTTCCATTTCTACTTTCACATTATCATCCAAATACCGAAAAAGACATAACATTTTTCAAACTATACTTTCTAACAACATCCAAACAGCGGAAAACTTACTAACCAATTCCCAAGTTCCAAAGGGAATTATTACCACTTTCTCACTTCTTCACTTCCTCACTTCCACCCTTAACCAAACAGGCCCAAAATTCATTTTCTTTTCCAATTTTCTTCATTTTTATTTTTAAATTATTTTCCATGGAACATTTAGACATAAGCCCCCAACAAATCAATATTTGCATTTCCAATTCTTTTTCTTTTTCTTTTTCCTTTTCTTTTTCTTTTCTCCATTTTTCTAGAATATTATGTGACTTCCTCAAGAAGCCAACTCTTGGCTTCTCCCACAAGCTTTTCCCCCTCTTCTTTATCTCCTTCCACACCTGCAAAAGCCATGGTCGGCCTCTTCCCATCCTTCCTACACCTTTCTCTCTCTAGAAAAATACCAAAAAGGCCTCCAAAAATACTCTATAAATCATAAAACCTACCACCACCTCCTACAACCACTCCACCACCACCATAGCCTCTCTCCACTTTCCCTAAACCTGTCCTAGTTTTCTCCAACTCTCTCTTTCTAAAAAGTCCTAAAATCTCACTTCTCTCTAGAAAAACCATTTTTCTCACTCTAAAAATCCTATAAAAATCTCACAAAACCATGACTGCTCTTAAAATATCCTAACATCATCCCTAGATACCCACACACCTCATATAATTTTCTCCAATATTTCTCTCTAAAAACTTCCAAAAACACACTTTCTCTCTCCTCTCTCTACCTTTTCTCTACAATTTCTCTCTCCTCCTTTGGTTTCTTTCAGGCTGCCAGGCCTAGGGCTGTTCCTGTCTCTCCCTCCTCTACCTCCCTCCACATATCATACTCTCAAATCCCATTTCTCTCTCTAAAACCCAAACCCTAGTTTCTCTTTCTAGGATTCATCTATCTTCTTCACACTTTCTCTCTAAAGACCCTCACCATACCATGATTGTACTCCAAAACTGCATTTTTATCATACTTTTACACATATATCCTTGATCATTCTTTTATTTATTAATGCTATTAACCCTTTTTTGATTATGGTGTGTAGTTACTTAAATGAGAGGATAAAGATACATGAAGCTTTATTTTATCCCTAATCCTATCTAAAGCTGGATTTTAAATTAAATTAAATCCAAAGGAGGAAAGGATTAATCTTTATCTTCTAAATTCAAGTTCAAATTCAGAAGCTAAAGTCCTAGAAGATGAAGGGGATATCCCTAATCCTAATAGGGATAAGGAGGATATTCAAATTAAATGACCTTCAAAATCAATTCAGACTTGGATTTAGACTGTACAGCTTTTAGTATTCAGATCATAACTTTCGATACAAATATGCAAACCCAAAAATTCAAGATGCTGCAGAAAGAGGACATGAAGGGATATAATTCTTATGTTTACCACTCTGTCCAATTCAGCCAAGTCATATTCAGCATACAACACGCCAACTTGCGGCAGCACTGAATTCCCTATTGAATTAAGAAACCTTCTAATTTGTATCCTATTGTGATTAGATTTGAGGAGATCATAACTTAAGATTTTTCTTTTAGTTTCTCTTTCAAATTTCTTTTGTAATTCTTAGATTTTAGTTCTACTTCTACTTCTAGTTCAAGCTTTATAAAGAAGAAGGAGACTCTTTGTAATTGAAGGTGACAACAAGAATAACAAGATTTTTCTTTCTAATTTATCTTTATTTACTTACTTTATTTACTTACTTTATCATCTACCATGTTTTCTTTAGTTTTCATCATGAGTAGCTAATCTTTTTTCATGACTTACTAATCTCTCCACCACTACTTCTAATTCTAGGTTAGAATAAACTGATTGAATCATATGCATGCTTAACCCTTGGATTAGTTAAAGTTTTTGAAGGCACGTGATGATGACTAGTTAAATCCATATATGTTAATACTTTTCAATTGTTTTTCTTATTCTATACTTAGATAGTTTTGATAGTTTAATGTTGAATCTTAGTTATTCTTCTTATTCTATACTTAGAAGGCTTTGATAGTTTAATGTTAGGTCTTGATTAGTGATTATTTCAAAAAGAATTTAGTTTTTATCTTATGTATCTTTCTCGAATTGAAGGTAACTCTAAGATCTAACTTTTATGATCTAAAGTGAAGTAAATTCTTGTATATGTTAGTAAGTTAGTGGTGGTAGATAATTAGTAGGTCATATTTCTTTAACTCTTTTCTAAAAACCTTGATTACTCTCCAAATTTCATATTTTTCTTTATAATTTTTAACACTTAACAATTGAGTTCTTTTTCTTAGAAGAATACTTAAGCAGTTTAGTATTTAAGGAGATACTAAAAAGCTTCCATCGTATTCCTCCCTATGGATTCGACCCGCATAGCCCTTGCTACTGCGGATAAATTGTGAAAGGCAGAGATTTAACTAACATTTAAATAACATCCTTTTAACTCTTTAATTTATCTCTGTTTTCCCGCAATCAAATTTTGGCGCCGTTGCCGGGGAGGAAACAGTATTTTTTTATTTACTAATCGGTTAATTTTTCTTCTTTATTTTTCATAAAAAATCATAAAAATTCCCCATGGCCTATCCAAATTTATTTGGGTATAATTCAGTTGATAGGTCGAGACCATCTTTCCATCCATTAACCTCTTTTTTAAATTATCATGACTATCTCCACCTTACTCTATCATCTTTTGCATCCTATCCTATAATTTGGTGCAATTATCAAGAGCCTCAAATTGACCAAAGTTTTGAAAACCTTTTGAAGATGAACTTAACTGTTTGGATGATTCGATTAGGGATACCTTGGTTAGTCACATACCTCCAAAAGATATAGTTAATTCAAGTTTTGAGGAGATATATGAGGATGAGCTCATATCTCTAGATATTCATGTCACCAATAATATTGTGTGATAGCGAGGATGAAATTGAAAAGAGTGGTGGAGAGAAAAAGAGAAGGAGGAAGAAGAAAGTGATGAACAAGTTGGAGAGGATGAGAGCTAAAATGATAAAAAGATTGACCTCTCCAATTTCATCACTAAAGAGGACACATTGGAATGATGAAAACTGAGCTAGAGGGAATAGACCTAAATATATCTATAGGTGTACCTCTTTTACAATTATTTCATGCATTGAGGACAACACATGAGATATGTATGAGAGAGGATTTACTAACATACTAACATAGATAAGTTTAATAACAATTTTTTTCTTTTAAAAACTTTTTAAAAAAGAAAACAATATTTTGATTTATTTTTAAAAGAAGTTATTTTAATTTTAAGGAATAGGAAAATCATAATTAGGACTTCTTAACACTTGGTCAAAATATAATTATTTGTTTAATTTTTTAGTTTAGGAGAAAAAATTGAAAAATTAATTTAGTCATAATAATTTTACCTTGATGAAATATGCATGCTTTATACACTTATACACTTGGGATTCAAAACAAAGACTCTTGTGTCTTAGAAAAAAATATAAAATAAACAAATCTAATAATTGATTAGCTAGATACTTTGACCTAAGAAAGCCTTGGTACTTACGCGAAAGGTAATTAGATAAGTTTGAAAAAAATTTAAAAAAATATATCATATATGTATTAACTCATCTAATAATCAATTAGTTAGGTATTAGGGCCTCAAGAGGCCTTGATGCTTACGCAAAAGAAAAATAGATGAGTTATACATATTAAAAAAAAGGGAAAAAAGAAGTGCTTAAAGGGCAACGAAGTGGTAATACTTCGAACTTCGACAAAAAAAAAGTTATATATGTACAAGGCATAAGAGTTGAAGAATCCCCAGTCAAAAATTCACAGTCACAAAGTGCATATGACTTAGAATAAAATAATATACTAAGTGAGAAATTTAGTTTTAATCCTAACTTAAATTGATAATAATTTTTTTGCATCGAGACTAAGTATAAGAATGAATAATTTGATAATTCTAAGACTTATAGATTACTTGATTTGCTAAGAAAATTATTTCAAATATTCTTCTCTGTCAAAAATGAATTTAAAAAATATTAACATTTTATTTTTCTTTCTTTATGAATTTTGTGGGTGTAATTCACTGAAAACACTCACGAAACAACACTTATCCTCTAAGGTAACCTAGTGGTTTAACGGCTTGTTGCACGTGCTAATGCTACTGTGATTCCTACGAAAGTGAGTTAGGTTAGATTAAATTAGTTTCTAACATTTGGTTTTGCTCGAGGACAATCAAAAGATAGGCGTGGAGGTGTGATTGTACTCCAAAACTATATTTTTATCATCACTTTTACATATATATCCTTGATTATTCCTTTATTTATTAATGATATTAACTCTTTTTTTGATTATGGTGTGTAGTTACTTAAATGAGAGGATAAAGATACAAGAAGCTTCATTTTATCCCTAATCCTATCTAAAGTTGGATTTTAAATTAAATTAAATCCAAAGGAGGAAAGGATTAATCTTCATCTCCTAAATTCAAGTTCAGATTCATAATATTAAGTCCTAGAAGATGAAAAGGATAAAACTAATCCTAATAGGGATAAGGAGGATAATTCAAATTAAATGGAGTTCAAAATCAATTCAGACTCGGATTTAGACTGTACGGCTTTTAGTATTTAGATCATAATTTTTGCTACAGATATTCAAATCTGATGATTCAAGATGCTACGAAAGAAGACCGGAAGGGTTATAATTCTTGTTTTTACCACTTTGTCTAATGTAGCTATCTACTAAGTCATATTCAACAAAAAACATGCCAACTTGCTGCAAAACTGAATTCCCTATTGAATTAGGAAACCTTCTAATTTGTATCCTATTGCAATTAGATTTGAGACCTATTTAAAGAGCTAAAATCTCTCATTATCAAGTATCTCCATATCAGAGATCATAACTTAGAATTTTTCTTTTAGTTTCTATTTCAAATTTTTTTTGTAATTTTTAGATTTTAGTTCTAGTTCTACTTCTAGTTCAAGCTTTGTAAAGAAGAAGGAGGCTCTTTGTAATTGAAGGTGACAACATTAATAATAAAGTTTTTCTTTCTAATTTATCTTTATTTACTTGCTTTATCATCTACCATGTTTTCTTAGTTTTCATCATTAGTAGCTAATCTTTTTTCATGACTTAAGAATAAACTGATTGGATCATATGCATGCTTAACCCTTGGATTAGTTAAAGTTCTTGAAGGCACATGATAATGACTAGTTAAATTCGTATATGTTAATACTTTTCAATATTTTTTCTTATTCTATACTTAGATAGCTTTGATAGTTTAATGTTGAATCTTACTTATTCTTCTTATTCTATACTTAGAAGGCTTTGATAGTTTAATGTTAGGTCTTGATTAGTGATTACTTTAAATAGGATTTAGTTTTTATCTTATGTATCTTTCTCGAATTGAAAGCAACTTTAAGATCTAACTTTTATGATCTAAAGTGAAGTAAATTCTTGCATAGGTTAGTAAGTTAGTGGTGGTAGATAATTAGTAGGTTATATTTCTTTAACTCTTTTCTAAAACCTAGATTACTTTCCAAATTTCATATTCTTCTTTATATTTTTAACACTTAACAATTGAGTTCTTTTTCTTAGAAAAATACTTAACAAATTTAGTGTTTAGAGAGATGCCAAAAAGCTTCCATTGCATTCCTCTCTGTGGATTCGACCCGCATAGCCCTTGCTACTACGGATAAATTGTGAAAGGTAGAGATTTAAGCAACATTCAAATAATATCCTTTTAACTCCTTAATTCATCTCTGTTTTCCCGCAATCACACGACCCTCCTTCCTCCTACAGTCCACGACCAGCCCCTTCGCTATACATATGCACACACGTGCACATGTGTATACACGTGCACGTGATATCGGGTATTTTCTGATATAGGCGAGTACTCTTCCCTTGTTGTATATGCGTACATATACACTTATACACGTGCATGCATATTACATGTTCTAAGCATTTCTAAAACTTTTCTGTAATTTTTAGAAACTAACGGTGCATTTTTAGGATTTTTAGGTATTTTAGAAATTTTCTATGTATTTAGATGTATTTTTTGAGCATTTAGATGTATTTTTTTATTTTAAGGAATTGTTTTGTATTTTTCTAGTATATATACATTATTTTGCAATTATTTGTATTTTTATCATTTGGGACTAACAATGATGCACAGATAAAGACCCTCGGGACGAACTTACCTTCTGGGATCGTAGTCTCGAAAGACCCCTTCCGGTTATCCAAGGGCAACAGGCCATCACCACCCCCATCACCAATAGAGTTTCGAGGTAGCTGGATAGGGGGTTCTATGCCCTGATGCTCTCTGAAACATCGTCCGAGAGACCGCTTTGCAGGTCACCCATTACCTTCGGGTTTTATGGTGACTGGTGGCAGAGGGTAGCCAACTCAGGAGCACAATATGGATACTGTGTCTGTGTTTATGATTATTATATTATTTCTTACTTGTGTGTGGTACTAAAATCTTCTGCAGGTACCTATACAACCTACATGCTTAAACTGCTATGCAATTCTATACTCAAGCCTCCGGGATTTTACCTTTCTGAGGTTTATTAACGGCTTAGCTCCATTCTAGCTTCACCTGATAGGAGGTTGAGCGCTCAACAATTTATTCACTAGACTCACTAAGGCGAAACTCTGTCAGATTTTTAACTCGCATATTAAAACCATGTTGCATGATGTCAACATTATGTAATAGCATCGAACCAGACGAATGTAGGGTGACCACGATGCATGATGCCAACATTGAAGAAATGATGAAGACTAAATTGTCAGTTTTAGCCTTATCACTCTTCTCTAGTGTATAGACAAAATTTGATCGGGGAAAACCGCGCACAAAAAGTGTATGTTTTGAAATCGATATTTAAAGTGTGTGTGCTTTGGCTTCCTCGATACTTCCATTATAGCATAGATGCTAAAACGAGTCGAATCCACAAGGAGGGGAGGCAATAGAAGCTTTACCGGTTGATTCACGTGTGTGTTAAAAGTTCTTCAATGTTTGAAAAAATAAAAAGAAAAGAAAACTAAGAATGAAAAGAGAAGAGTATTGTGAAACACGAAGAAGTGGGAAACATAGAAAAGAATATATTTGTAATTTTTGGATAGTATTTCTAAAACAAAGTGAAAAAGAAAGAAAACCCATGGCTACTAACTACTAATGACTCCACCAACATGCTAACCTCTTAGTGATAGTTGCCTCACATGTATCCTTGACAATCACTAGTTCTTGATTCAAGAGCGTTTCAAAGCATGACCCATATGTTACTCATCACATCCGAACTCAACAAAACAAGTGCAAGCTACGCTTAAACCATCAAAACTAAACAAAAGTAAGCATGGAGTAAAGTAATGTTAGCTTGTTAGAGAGTTAGTAAGTTAGAGTGTTAGATCTATCATCATGAGCCATCAATGGCTCTTGCAAGAGCAAGGCCAAGTAGAGGCTATTAGTTCATATGGATAATCAAGTAAAAAGTTAGACTAGTTATTGGTTAGTAGCAAGTTGCCATGAGAGAAAAGATTAGCTAAACATGTAAAAAGAGTTAGAGAGAAGAAAATAAAGATAAGGTAAGAGAGCACCTTTCATAGATTGTCACCTTCTATTACAAGCACTCTTGCTTCCCAACATGTACCACACTCTCTCTATTACAAGATCTAAAAGAAATGGAAAACACAAAGGAGGAAGAAGAAAAACATTAACCTAAACTATCCTAAACTACAAAATGGAGATGAAAACTATCCTAAACTCTGTATATCTCCATTTGAAGAACCCCAGGGGGTATTTATAAGTACCAGGGGAAGGAGGGCCAGGGGCCAAACCCTGGCCCAAAGTACGGGCCGGCCGCGCCTGTACGGCCGCGTTTCAGCCGCATTTTAGCGGCTCTTCTAGAGCCCCGCGCTCGGCGCCAGGGGCCGCGCGCTGTCCATCTGTCCCCTGTCAGATTCAGTTCCTGGTTTCTGGTTTTGGGCCCCTGGTTTTGACGAATCAGCTCTCCAAAGTCAATGACTAGATTATAGGCCTTTAATCACCATTAAATGGTGATATAGGGTCTTCTTCTTCATTACACACCATGGACCTAGAAACATGTAAGAGAGGTGTTATTAGCAGAATTTAATATTAAATAAATGAGAAGATGTGATATGAAATATGCAGTTTTAGAGACTAATCACACCCCCACACTTACCTTTTGCTCGTCCCGAGCAAAACAAGAACTAAAGAAATTATTACATCACTTTCGCAGGTGACGCGATTGCACTGAGCATGTGCAACAAGCCGTTAAACCTCTAGGTTTCTCCTAGAGGAGGAGTTTTGTCTCCTGAGAGTTTTCAGCGGATTACACCCACAAAATCCATAAAGAGAGAAATTAAATGTCAGTACTTTGAAAACGCATTTTGGAATAGAGAAAAGTGTTGAAGTATTTTTGTGAAAATATAAGTAATCCAATGTGATAGGTTAACCAGAAATTATTTTTTCATAAATTAAATGTAAGAATTTAAAATTGAATTGATTCTTTGAACTTTCATAAAACTCTTAGAAAAATATGCACTTTGTGAACTGTGAAGATTTTTGGGATATCGACTCAAACTTTCATGCCATTAATTTGTGTATATTTATTTTTTCTTTTTTTTCCTTCCCTTAGTTTTCTTAGGCTTTCTTATTTACCCGGGTAGTGAGTCTTTAGCCGGTGATTCCCAAACCAGATGATCTTAGGGCACCAGATGAGAAAATATCCCTCGGACTTAAGGACTCGAGTAAACAAGGGCATAAAACTAAAGGGGATTATTTTATTTTTGTCCACCGTTTTAGGTATGAATAATCATGCTTCCTGAGCCATAATTACCCAACTTCAAAAAGTGATTTTTATTATCATCATTTTTTAAATATATTTTTATGACATTTTCAGTCTTTGTTTCAATCCCAAAAATTGTGTAAGTGTGAAGTGCATAAATCTAAGGTAAAAACTTCAAGATTAAATTATCTTTTCAATCTTACTTTCTTATTCTAAAATTTAAACAAGATCTATTATTTTGACTCGGTTTAAAATTTCATAATTTTAGGTCTTCCTAATTTCTACGATAATCTTAATTTTCTTAAAAAATAAATCAAAACTATTTATCTTGTTTCAAAAAGTTTTGTAAAAAGAAAAGAAAAAGTTTTAAGAAAAGAGAAAAGTTTTTATACAAAAGAAAATTTAAAACTAACTATGTTGTAAATCCTCCCCCACACTTATCTCATGCATTGCCCTCAATGTATCGTGAATGTGTATATACATGAAATAAATGGAGAAGAAAGGAAATTACCTTATGGTGGTGGTCCGGTGGTGGTCTGATTGGGCCAAGTATTGCTATCCATTCAGGATAATGTGGTTCTTGAAGGAACCCACCAATGATCTCTCTAATATGACTCAGTAAAAGAATGTTTGAGTGAATGGCCTTATTTAAAAATTTATCCCCATCCAATTTCTAATTTTCAAAAATAATTACTGAGTCATTTTCTTTAACATTCTTGTCCAACAATGAAGTGTGATTTTTGAAGATGATTGATTTGGATTCAAATGGAACAGGAGTAAAAATCGACACTGACTCGGGAATTTGACTCAGATCAAGTTGAGAGTCAAATGGGGAAGTCAAAATTGGTTCAAAAATGGGGTCCAGACTAAAGAATTGATGTTCACACACTTTCTTCAGCAATGAAGTGTGATCAGAAGATATTGGTGATTCAATTTCACAGTGTATTGGGACAGGATTCAATGTTGACTCCGGAATAGAGAAAAAAAATCTGGTAAAGATACCGGAGTCATTATTGAATCAAAAAGCGAAATGGAATTACCAACATGAGGTTCAGGATCACTTTCAAGCTCAAGTTCAATTTCGGGAAAAAGATAACTTGCCAAAATGTCAAGGTGGTTCTCAAAATTTTGAGCAAGTTCAAATGGATGTAATGAAATTGAATCTTGAGTTTCGTCCACAGAAGGAATGTGAATGGGTTAAATGATCGATTCAAGTTCAGGAAGTATGGTAATCAAAACTGACTCAAGAACGTTACTTAGTTCAGGTAATACTACAGGAGTCGATACTGATTCAAGGATTGGACTCGAATCGCTAAATTGAAGCTCAGGTTCACATTCATCTTCAAGTTTAATTTCTAGAAATGGATAACTTGCCAAACTATCAAGAGGTTAATGTTGGTCAAGTTCAGGTTTGAATGATTGAAGCTGGATTTCCAAAATGACAAGATTCATGAGTCATATGAATATCTGATGGACATGGGAAATTATTCATATTTTGTATTATTCGCTTGGTCTCTTGTACGAATTCCATAGTTTTTTTCCACAATGAGTTTTCTTTTACTGGTTCTGGAAAAGAACTATATGAATTTTGAAAATTTTGTGGACATGATGAGGCCATCATGTTTTCAAATTATTTTTGGGCCTTTATTACTTCTTCCAAACTCCTTTCCAATGATGATTTTTTTTCAATTGGTGGTTCAGGAAGAGGAGCATATGAATCAAAATTGAGGAATGAATATTGTGAAAGTTGTGGACAAGATGGTTGAAAATTTGACTCGGGGTAGGTGAATGTCCATTGACTCTGTGAAGAGTTGAAATTATTTTAAAAATTATAGTCATAGGTTTGGGGATATGGGTCATATTGAGTCGGATAATCCCAACTCGGCATATATGGTTTGTTAATGTTATACACAGCCGGGTTGGAGTTATCCGAGTAAAATGAGGTTGGGGTGAAGTATGGATTCATATTATGATTGAAAAAATTATTGTTGTTAAAATCCATTTCACAATTTATAAAAAAGAAAATAAACAAACAAATAAAGAAAAAGAAAACAAGCCTATACTAGGGTTTGACTTAGACCTAGACGACTCCTAACTGGTTAGACTGTCCACGAGGGGTATATTGTCAGAATCTGACCACGAGTTAATCAGCCAGGTAGGGACAAGATCAGTGGGAGGTATCGTGCCGGAGCAACGGGCCTAATTATCCCAAACCACTGTTCTTTGAGGTTTCGCCTCTCAATCCCTAATCTTAGACACCGATCTGACAAGAGTCAACTTCTAACAACTTCCCCCTTAGGTCAATCTCCTAAATGAGTCCGAGATGTTCCTAGGGGCCACGTCTAGCAAATTTTATTTAGGCTTGGGTTGTGTGAGTGGGGAGGTGATTTTTGGGCTAAGAGAGGAGAATGACTTCCCCACCTTATATTGTATTGGGTTTTGCCCTTAAATTCAATTTGTGCAAGTATGCAATATAGATAAGAATGAACATAAAAAAGTGAGTAAATCACTGAAGTGTTTGTCCTAACTATATGCAATGCAATATGTAACGTCCGTCAAGATCACAACAACACAACAACAAAATACAGTATATTGGAATGAAAATTGACACGTTCCTAGATGCAAATGTCTAAACCATTTTAAAACATCTAATTACCGTATTTTAGTTCTTAAAATTATTACAGTGCAGAGGCAATATCAAAAAAAATTAGCAGCAAAATATAAGAATATACAAGAATTTATCCAACCACACAAGAGTAAGTGTGGACTTCTGCAATGCTAAAACTTTAACCTGCACACCAAAAAAAAAGAAGAAAAGTTAACAAAAACGTGAAAACCAACCGTTCCCATCTCCGGCAACGGTGTCAAAATTTGATCGGGGGAAACCGCGCACAAAAAGTGTATGTTTTGAAATCGATATTTAAAGTATGTGTACTTTAGCTTCCTCGATACTTCCGTTATAGTATAGAGGCTAAAACGAGTCGAATCCACAAGGACGGGAGGCGATAGAAGCTTTACCGGTTGATTCACGTGTGTGTTAAAAGTTCTTCAATGTTTGAAAGAATGAAAAGAAAAGAAAACAAAGAATGAAAAGAGAAGAGTACAGTGAAACATGAAGAAGTGAGAAACATAGAAAAAAATATCTTTGTGATTTTTGGATAGTATTTCTAAATAAAGTGAAAAAAAAGAAAACCCATGGCTACTAACTACTAATGACTCCACTAACATACTAACCTCTTAGTGAAAGTTACCTCATATGTATCCTTGGTAATCACTAGTCCTTGGTTCAAGAGCATTTCAAAGCATGACCCATATGTAACTCATCACATCCCAACTCAACAAAACAAGTGCAAGCTACACTTAAACTATCAAAACTAAATAAAAGTAAGCATGGAGTAAAGTAATGTTAGCTTGTTAGAGATTTAGGAAGTTAAAGTGTTAGATCCATCAT
Source organism: Agave tequilana (assembly GCA_038442645.1). Lineage (NCBI taxonomy): Eukaryota > Viridiplantae > Streptophyta > Magnoliopsida > Asparagales > Asparagaceae > Agave > Agave tequilana. The sequence goes on along the minus strand of JAVJIF010001916.1, from coordinate 176,756 downwards.
CATGAGCCATCAATGGCTCTTGCAAGGGTAAGGCCAAGTAGAGACTCTTAGATTCATGTGGATTATCAAGTAAAAAGTTAGACTATTTAATGGTTAGTGGTTAGTTTCCATGAGAGAAAAGATTAGCTAAACATGTAAAAAGAGTTAGAGAGAAGAAAACAAAGATAAGGTAAGAGAGTACCTTTCATAGATTGTCACCTTCTATTACAAGTACTCTTGCTTCCCAAGATGTACCACTCTCTCTCCCTATTACAAGATCTACAAGAAATAAAAAATACAAAGGAGGAAGAAGAAGAACACTAACCTAAACTACCCTAAACTACAAAATGGAGATGAAAACTACCCTAAACTCTGTATATCTCTATTTGAAGAACCCCAGGGGGTATTTATAGGCACCAAGAGAAAGGAGGGCCAGGGGGCAAACCTTGACCCAAAGTATGGGTGCGGCCGCGCCCGTACGGCCGCAAAATCGCAGCCTAAGCCACGTTTTCGCGGCTCTTCTAGAGCCGCGCGCACGGCGCCAGGGGCCGCGCGCTGTCCCGTCTGTCCCTTGTCAGAGTCAGTTCCTAGTTTCTGGTTTTGGGCCCCTGGTTTTGACGAATCAGCTCTCCAAAGTCAATAGCTAGATTATTGGCCTTTAATCATCCATTAAATGGTGATTTAGGGTCTTCTTTTTCATTGCACACCATGGGCCTATAAACATGCAAGAGAGGTGTTATTATCAGAATTTAATATTAAATAAATGTGAAAATATGATATGAAATATGCAGTTTTAGAGCTATCAACTTGCATCCACTTTCAATTTGAAAAAATAAATCATATTTTGAAGTCAAGCATTCTTAGGCAACAGTTTTAGGCACTCTTCTTCCAGATCGTCTCTCTCGATCTAAAAGGATGGCTTTTCTAGCCTGACTTTTCCATATGTAATAGTGGCATGTCTCCACCACCTCTCCCCCCTTTCGACGGATCACAGTTCGATTTCACGACTATCACGCCTAAAGAATCAAACAATTCTTGTAGTCCATTTTCTACAAACTGGTTGAATAAGTTTATCTAATGACTTATTAAGTTATAAACTGATTGAATTAGTTTATCTGATGACTTATCAAGCCAAACTCATTAAAGAAGGCTTGTGATGCATCTTTGCCGAACCTTTCCAGTGGCTCCACATCATACCAAGGTTTTGTGATTGATTGAAGACTAAGGAATGCCAACTTCCCTATAAATTCCATGTGGAGTTTGAATATTTCTACCATTCCCTAGAGAGGTCCTTAATTGCCACGTTAATAATTACCTCTCACAACTCTTTCAAAATACCTTAGGGAACAATGATTTCTCTATGAAATCTCCATGGAATTGCTAATGTCATGTTAATCATTACCTCTGATAACTCTTTACAAACTACTCAAAGTCTAAAATTATTTGTTCACCTCTCAGTGAACCTTTTTCAGTCCCCAGTGGACTCCCTTAATTACCATGTTAATGATTGCTTCTAGCAACTCTTTACAAACTCCACAAGGAATTCTAAATTCCCCATGGATCTTCTATTTTAATCCCCTCGTAGGATTTACTTTTTTTGCTGTGATATCTAGTACATCACCTCTGAACAACAATGGCTATGAGTCTGGTGATTCTTAGTCGATTATGTCCAATTTATCACCTGTGAACCGACGGGGGCCCAGATTTTATCATCCATTTCAGTGAGGACTTCCTTTTTGCTGTCATATTCCTTTTTGCTGTCATATCCTGTCCATCATCTTTGAAAGGTAAGGCTCTGAGTCTGGTGACTCCTCCTCAGTTATGTTCAGTTATCATATCAGAACTGACCGGTACCTAGATTTCATTATTCTTATTCCAGTAAGGACTCCTTTTTGCTCTCATGTCCAGTTCACCACCTCTGAACAGCAAATGCTCTGAGTCTGATGACTTCTAGACGGTTAATTGCTCTAGCCTTACCTTTAGAAGTTGCACCACTGGTAACTCGCTTGCTGGGGCCATCATTGATCTGGAAGAGGCTGTCTGAGAAAGATTGAAAGAGGAAGATCTTGAGCGTAGGCACTCAGATCTCAATGAAAGCACAAAAAATATAAGGGTAGATTTTAAGAGGAATTTATCTACACTTCAATTTGTAACTTGGATCTAAGAGAGCAAAAAGGCAATGCAAAGACACAGGCTTTTACGTGGAAACTCAATTTAGAAAAATCACAAGGAAGGGAGAGAGAATTCACTATTTGCAAAGGATTACAGAGAACTCAGAGCTAAAACTTTGACATAGACACATAGTGGTAAAATAATGGCTTGAGGAGAACTATTCTCAGTGTTGAAAGGGAAGTCTAATTGTGGTTCTCTTGTTTTTTTCTTCTGTTATCTCTTGTTTTCATGGTCGCTTGTTGTCTGCCTCTTTTTCTTTTTCATCTCCTAGCGTATATATACCCAAGTAGCTTCCATTGGTAGTGCGAGTCATGCGAGTTTCAATAACTGCATGATTTACCTGTTGTGATTTTTCGTAACATCTTGGATTTTACTCTTAATTGCGGGAGCGATTACTGCTACTTTCTATAACAGTTTGTGTTAGAGTTGGGGTCATTGTAACATGTAAAACGTGGGATGATCGAGTGGCATAACAGACTCCACAAGTGTATGCGGGTATCAATAGAGTTGGTTGCAGTGGCCGCTCTACCTAGGACGAAAGAATAGGTCTCGGACGACGATGTTTTCAAAAGGAAGAGTATCCTCGAATATCCTCGGGACAATCAATTCCTCGGGAGGAGGTCGGGAATAATCGAATGATGCTCTGTGGGAAGTTGCTCAGATGGCTTTTCTTGTGGTGTCTTTGGGAGGCTCTGATGGTGAGGGACACATGTTTTGATCCTGGTGCAGGTCAGAAATTGACCAGTATATTATTTTAGTTATAAAAAAGAAAACAAATAAAACTGCTGAACAAAAAGGATCACATGTTCTTTATTTTTCCCTTCTCTGCAATCTATTTGTTCTTTTTTTAGTAAAAAGAAGGGTCAAGACCCTCGATTCTATTAAAGAGAGAATAATGAAATAAAGTAGTAGACTATGATAACCAAACACACACATCAAAATTCTCCATATGGAGGTGACGAAAGGTGCTCATGAAAGAGAACAAGAAGTGGTTGGGGGTAGGCAGTCAAGAATCACTCTGAATCTCGTGTTGCGTCATCAATTGTGCACCTAAATAAAGGACCGGTCCCTATCTTGTTATTGACCTTAGTGACATTTCCCTTTCTATATAACTATTTGTTTTGAAAATATTAAAGTGGATTTTCAAGAAATTTGCTTATAATTTTTTTAATGTAATAGAGAAAGTTAGAGGGTTCTTTGGAGTACATATCTTTTTCAATTCTTAGCTACTCCATAACCATTAATTCTCTCTTTATTCTACCATGATGCAATTTAATCTTTGGCCTTTCACCTTCTCCATATTCATGCCACCATCAAATATAAAAAGACCTTTTATTTTCTTCTGGAAAACCATGACCTTTCTACTTCCTCTCATTAAATTAATGTTCATTATAATTCCCTTATAAATATCTCTTTTCTTTAAGGTTTATGTATTCCAAAAGCATCTCAATAGTTCCGATCTTTGTATGTTGATTTTATCCACTAATAAAATTTATATTTTCTCCCTCATTATTTGATGCTCATTTTTCTTACAGTGTAAGTCTTGGATTACTGAGAAATTGTTTTCCAATACTCTGAGAAGTGGATTCCAATTTTGATGCTTATTTTTCTCTACAATTTGTTCTTACATGTTCTTTTATTCTGAATATCTTCATAAAAGAATACTAGATGTACAATATTTGAAAAAGAAAAGTAGTGACCCATGCAAACATGCAATAGAGAGTGGACGCTAACAGCTACCCACTCTGACGAAGAGGCGATGGCGAAGGTCAAGGCGACTATGGCAGCGATACACCCTGATTAGTCTCCAAAATTGCATACTTTATATCACATCTTCACATTTATTCAATATTAAATTCTGTTAATAACATCTCTTTTGTATGTTCCTAGGTCCATGATGTGGAATGAAGAAGAATCCTAAAAATCTCATTTATTTGGTGATTTAAAGCCTACAAATATAGCCATTAACTTTAGAAGCTAGATCTGTCAAAACAGGTTGTAGAAAATTAGAAATTAGCAGCAGAAACCAGTAGAGGGACAAGCCAACAGTCTGCACCCACTGGCGCTACACGAGCGGCCACAACATGGCCGCATTTCCGCGACCATACTGTGGAGTCGTGCGTCGATCTTTGACGCACAACTCCGTACAACTCCTCTGGTACCCTCGTTTTCCAATAAATTCCCAGTGTTGAGCAGATTTCCAGAGCGGAGAGTTGTAGAAGAGTTTTCAGGGTTGTTTCCTTTCTTTAGTTTAGGTTAGTTGTTCTTCTTCTTCCTCTTTTGTATTTTTCATTTCTTGTAGATCTTGTAATAGGGAAGAAAGTAGTACATAGGATGAAAGCAAGAGTTCTTGTAATGAAAGGTGACAATCTATGAAAGGTTATCTCTTTATCTATCCTTATTTTCTTCTCTCTAACTCCTTTTACATGCTTATCTAATTTTATCTCATAGAAACTAACTACTAACCACTAACTTACTTACTCCTTACTTGATAAAACATATGAATCTAATAGCTTATATTTCGCCTTGCGCTTGCAAGAGCCATTGATGGCTCATGATGATAGATTCTAGCACTCTAACATCCTAACTCTCCAACAAGCTAGCATTACTTTATTCCATGCTTGCTCTTACTTAGTTTTGATGGTTTAAGTGTAGCTTGCACTTGTTTGTAGAGTTTGGATGTGATGAGTTATCTTATAGGTCATACTTTGAAACGCTCTTGAACCAAGGACTAGTGATGGCCAATGATACATATAAGGTAACTATAAGAGGTTAGCATGGTTAGTGGAGTAATTAGTCTCTAGATATACATATTTCATACCACATCATCGCATTTATTGTGTGTTCCTAGGTCCATGGTGTGGAATGAAGAAGAAGCCAAAAATCCCATTTATTTGAGGATTTTAAAGCCAAAAGAAAAAGCCCAACACTTGAATCAGATCTGCAGATGCTAAAAGAGTAAAATGTCAACTCTTATAGTAACTACATGAGCCAAGTACGGGGACAAGCTGTGCCAGTTGACCCTGGCACAGGCGCCCCAGACAGGTCGCTTTTTCGTGGCCTGGGCCGCGAAAATGAGGCCCTACGGGAGCGCCAGCGCCAGCGCCAAGGGTCACTTCGTATCCCCTCTCTCCCCAGATCCCTGTGCCTATAAATACCCCTCTGGATTTTCAGAGAGGGAGATATCCAGAGTTGAAGGGTTATGTTAGTTTTTCCCTTTAGTTTTCTTATTTTTCTCTTTTTTTATTGTAATAGATTAGCCATTAGAGTGACAGAGAGAGAGAGAGAGAGCGTGCACAAGTTGTATTTGAAGATGACAGTCTTATACAAGTAATACTTCTCTTTCTTCTTTTCATCACTTGGTGTTTTTACTTACTTTTACTTTCTTGCATTAGTGTAGAACTTCTTTTCTTTACTCCTTCTCTCTTGTTTTTCTTACTCATGTCTAGCTAACTTTTTCATTGCATGGCTAACTAACTACTAACCCACTAATTTTTAATAACTTGATTGATAACCCAAACGAGTCAATAGTGTCAAACAAGCCTTGTGCAAACAAGAGCTATGACATCTTAAGACGAGGGTTCTAACTCTAACTTACTTACAAGTATTATCACTCTCATATTCATGCTTAATCATTTTTGATGATTTATAGATTGTAAACACTACTTGTTTTCGTAAGTTAGAGATATCCCTGTTCATCTTTGCCGATACCAATAGTGCACTTATTTCTTCCCTTATTCTTTTCTTCAATCGGATCTTGGTGAGGAAATGTTAAAGTTTTGCCGTGTAAAGCTAAGTGAGGGAAAGACCTTTCATTCGATCTCCAACGTGAATAATTCTTTTGCATAAGCTTATGCTTGCCTATGATCTATTGTGAAGCTACATCTTCAAGAAATTAGAAATTAGTGGGAGCAATTAGTAGAAAGTTAGCCATGCGTTTTTATCCTTGCAAAAATAAAAAAAAATCACTTTTTCAATCTTCAAAACAATCTAAGCAATTTTTTGAAACAACACTTGTTTTCTTTTCAATTCTTTATTTGAGACAAGGAACATCTTTACCACGAACAAAAAAGCCGTATTCAAGCTTTCATCGCTCTCCCTCCTTGTGGATAAAATCCGTATAGCTGCTTCGCTATTATGATAGAATCGCTAAAGCAGTAACATCGACCATCACTCTTTTACTTATTCTTGTGCATGCTTTTTAGCGATCAAATTTTGGCGCCGTTGTTGGGGAGGGAACGACTTTATTGTTCAGACACTAAAGATTTTTCTTTGTTTTTGTGTCTAGGAGAAGCATTGCAAAGGAGCTAACTATAATAGGAAGCAAGATCAGTGGACAAAGACGTTGCACGAAGAATTCATTTGCCCTCGGAAAAATCGTGTAAAAGCGAATTTTTCTAATTGAAGTACTAATAAAAGCTCTTCTGTAGGGTTGCCGAAAATCGCACAAAATTGCTTTCTAAAAATTCTTAGTTCACTTATATGCTTCACCTTTACACTTGTAATAACTCAACAGAAATTCATTTGTTGCTAAATTGAAAATTTGATTTGATTCTTGCATTTAGGGCACGTGTCTATTTCAATTCATTTAAATTTCTGTTGAAGAGTGCTGGAGAAGGGTATGTGTACATTTCATATAGAATAGGACTAACATTTTAGAGCGATTTATCGCTTTGAGTGTTATCTTGTTGTGAATATATTGTACACTTGCACAATTAACATTAAGGGCAAAACTCAAATAAACAAGATAAGGTGGGGATTTCATCACCCTTCCTTAGCCCAAAACCACCTCCAAGTGCACTCACAATCCCAAGCCTAACTAAAATTTGATGGACATTGGCCCTAGGGACATCTCGGACTCACTAAGAGATTAACCGAGGGTAGAAATTATAAGAACTATACTCCTGCAAAATTGGTGTCTAAGGAAAGAGGATTGAGAGGTTAAGCCTCGAAAACTCCATGGTTTGGTATAATTAAGGCCCGAGGCTCACGCCCGGATACCTCCCATCGAGTTTTGTCCTTTGTTGGTCGATTAGCTTGTAGTCTAATTCTAGCAACAACCTCCCCCGGAGAATCAACCAGTTAGGAGTCATCTAGGTCCAAGTATCTTAGATTAAGGCTTGGTGGTTGTTTCTCTTTCTTTTGTTTGTTTTTTATTCTTTTCGATTATTTTGTTGTTTATATATTGTTTGTGGTGTACTGCATGCAAGAGTGGTTAAGAGATCATGTTACTTCCAGATTGACCCGAAACACTTCTTTTCCACTGCATCTAGAACCAGTGATGGCATCGCTACAGGATAGGTTTTACCCAATCAGAACTTCATTCCTATCTTGTATAAAACTTTCTGAAGCGAATGGTAATAATTTTGAGCTGAAATCGCAATTCATCAACACTCACCCGAAATTTTACGGTTTAGAATCAGAGGATGCATACTTCTTTGCTAGTGAATTTGAAGAAGTTTGTCTCATGATGCATATTCCCCAGTTAGGAGACGATGCCGTTAGGTTACATTTTATTCTCTTTTCTCGAAAGGACCTAACTAAGAAATGGTTGTATAGCTTAGTTGTGGACTCTGTCACAACGTGGGACAATTTCATCACGATATTCTTGAAGAAATTTTACCCAATCCACAAGGCTGCCCTTATCAGAAAGAATATCATGCAGTTTAGGCAAGAACAGAGTGAACCATTCTGGAGATACTTTGAGCGATTCAAAGATCTTTTAACTCAGTGCCCTCATTACAGTGTAGAGAAATGGCGCCAATGCCAGATTCTCTATGATGGGTTGGATTATCAAACAAAAATCTTGTTAGAAATCATGTGTCGGGGGGATTTTTGCAAAAGGATGAAAATTAGGGTTAGGATTCATTTGAAGATCTAGCTGAGAAACCCTTTAATGGGAGCCAACCCTGAGAAGCCAAGAAATTCACAATCTATAGCTTCAAAAGGAGGGCTCCTATCCTTAGAATCATCCATCGCTGCTGAAGCTAAGATAGCCACTCCATGATGTAATATCCCCTAACTGATATACTGTATTTCTACTTTTATTAATTTTATTTAGATTTACTTATTATTATTGAATAATTTATTTTATACAGGTGAATAAATATATGTGCATACATATTAAGTGCATGTGTTTTTGATTTGCATTTTATACAAGTATATGTAGGCATTATATTTTATACATTATTATTAGTCTTACTATTATTATTATTATGTTATTGTTGGTATTATTCTTAATTGATCTTCTTTTTCAACCCATTTAACTCATACCCATTACCATTACCCGTATCCAAACCCATTTTCATTACCCAATACTCTTAAACCCAAAACCCAATTATCTATCTCTCTATATAATCCTAACAACCTATCATAATCCTAACCACCCAACCTAATCCCTATCTAATCCTAATCCCAACAAATCCCCTTCAAAATCTCCTCTCCATAACCAAGCACACAAATCCCTTTCCTCTGTGGCCGAATCCCTTGCAAACCCACATCGCCCTCACCCTTGACCTCGCTGAGCTCGTCCTCGCTCGCCTTGACAACGTGGGCATGCTCGCCTACCGCTTCTTCCAGTGGGCACCATGAAGAGTCGAGCCCCTTTCTCGCGAGCCATCACCACACCCATCGAGCTTCTCCCTCCACCAGAGCCCGAGTCCTTGCCATGCCAAAACCCCCTCTTCGGCGGCCCTGCAACCCTCCAGATCCGCACCCCATCCATGGCCTTGTATCCTAGCCGTGCCTTCATCCACACCCCGGTTGCTTCCCTTTTTGTTGGTCGCTGCACACCACAACCTTGGCACACCGGAGCCACCTCTTCTCCGTGCCTCCTCCACCAATGGCAGCACACGCCCAGACTCCAGCAGCACCAGGCCGAGCTCCAGCAGCGAGGACAGCCGCGACAGCAGCCATGACATACCTTGATGGCCTTCAGCGAGCCACCGCGATGCTCTGCGACTCCTCGATCTCCTCGAGCACTTCTCCAGCGAGCCACCAACAGACTCCACGGCCTCCGACTACTCCGTCGTCGCCGCCGCCATGAACCTCTTTGCTGTAAGTGTCCCTTCCCCTCTCTCTTTTTATTTATATGTTAGTTGTATCAATGGTTTACATGTGTGTGAGGGTGTGTTAGAGATTGGTTGTATTAATTAAATATCAAAGTATCCCTGCAGAGGTTGCTTGGATGATGGCTTAGTGAAATTGAGAAATGTTGTTTCCATATTTTAAGTTCAACACTAAAATGTCAGATAGAGATAAAAAGGCAATTATTGATCAAAGGAATTTGGGCAATAAACTTGACTATTAATAAATGAGGCACAAGGGTAGATGTATACTGAAGAATATAATGTTTGAGTACTCGGATTCAATTTCTATTTTACTTTCCTGATAGTTTAAATTTGTTTGATAGTTAATTTTCAGCTGTTTCGGGGTTACATTGAAAGAGGTTAGAGAACTACACTATGTGAAGTGATTTTCAGTCATATTATTTGGTGACACATTTTAATGATAACCATTATAATAATACCATTTTTGGGTATTTTTAGGAATTTGTTTAGAGACCTGATCATACACACAGGCAGGGATATTGGTCGACTTGCCCCTGTTATAGTCGACTAATACTCTTTCCAGTCGACTTGTCATAGTCCTTTAGTCGACTAGGTGCCTGTTCAGCAAGTTAGCAACTCTCTGTTTGTTGACTGTAAGTAGTATAGTCGACTTGCACTTTCCTATAGTCGACTAATACTTTTATTAGTCGACTTTCCCTTTCCTATTAGTCGACTTAAACCTTTTATAGTCGACTTGCACTTACTATAGTCGACTAGTACTCCTATACTAGTCGACTTATCACAGCTCCTAGTTGACTAAGTTTCTGTTCAGAAAGTTATGTACTCTCTGTTTGTTTACTGTAAGTCATGTTAGTCGACTTATCCTTCCTATTAGTCGACTTACACTTGTCATAGTCGACTTATCCCTTTTTGATAGTCAACTAACCCAGTCCAAAATCCTTTATACTAGTCGACTTACTCCTACCCTAGTCGACTAACTCTTGTTCTGACTGCTGTTTTAGATTCTTATGGATTGAGAACTTTACACCTTAGTTATGATATTGGTTATAGTTGGATGAATATGGTTTTGAGGAATAGGCTTTTGATTGAATTGACCTGACCTGATAGATCTTAGATATATATCTGATATGTTGCCGACTTTTTGGGACCTTATGTTTGACCTTGATAGAAGTGAGAGGGTGTGATGACTTTGATCAGACTGGAGTGTGGAGATCTGAATAGATGTGTCAGAGCATTTGTTATTTCAGTTACTAAGATACAGATATATTAGTGATGGCTTGCCATATTAGATACCTTGACCTGGATCAATACTTGACGATCAGGATGACTATTGAGACTAAGTTCATGATGACTATTGTGACTATGAGTAGCTAAATCGGCTACTGTTATAAGCAGTACATGCATATGAGATATTGATCAGTTCCAGAAGAGACTGACTATTGAGTATTATCTAGTTCTGTTGTTGTATTGATTCATGTTATTGAAAATTACTAGGAAAATATTGTCAGACCGTAATATATGTATTGTTCCATTGTTCTACCATTTACACGGTAATATTGTTCACATTGTTATTGTTACATTGATATTGTTACTGTCACCGTATTGTCCCAGTAATCGAAATAACATGGATATTGATTGTTATAAATAATAATGTAAATTGACAACTTACACTGGGATTGGAAAAATTGATGGAGGAGACAGCGTCTGTATTTTGGGTGGACGTAGGATACAGGTTGCGCAGCCGAGATACGGTTCCACTGCAGGGTTCCGGGGGATGACTGGCATCCCGTATTGTTCATATTGTCATTGTTATTGACACATTGTTTTTGTTATTGACTACCTAGCGGTAGGACCTGGTTCAGCGCCAGGTGATTGGTCCGTGGTTCTGGGTATGTATGGAACCCACCTAAAGCATGGACAATGTCTCTTCTATTAATTTCAATAACTTAGGAATTTGATTGACACGTGTGGTAGGCGTAGTATGGGATGCGTCTACTGCATGTGGCAATTAGTGTTCGTTGACATAATGAATGCTAATAAATTATTTATAGTATATTGTGACTGATTATAATCACCTGACTGTACATATATATCACTATGATAGACATATCACTATAACCATGATTGGATTGTATACCTGACTAGTGACATATGCTAAGTTACACATATTGGCATGAGTGCTTTCCTTTTTATCATGATGTCAGTTATATATCGTTCATGACTTTGTTCTTTATATTGGTTATCTTGTTATCTTTTATTTCAGTTATCATGTTGTTATTGCTTACATTGCTTTTCACGTACGAGCATTCCTCTTTACACACACATACTCATTAGGTCGCTTCTGATGACCCTGAATTCGCACGTCCAGGTATTGGATCTTCTTATATTGTTCAGGTGTTCGTGTGATCGTACGCTTCGCGAGGAGATTGGAGTTTCTCTCTTTTGATTGTACTCTTCTTGATTTCATGCATATCAGATTCAGTCTTTAATCTAGTTTTTTTTTATGTGATATCATGCGTGGATACTTATATATGATATTGCAGTGATCGTTGATTTATCATGGTTTAGATTTATAGCTTGTTCAGATTACTCTTAGGCTTAGAGTGTATACGTGGGGCATTTCCTCGCGTATATACGTCGCCGACTCTCGTCGCGACTCTGTTTTCACGTATTTTGGGAGGCGGGGCGTGACAGGGATTTTTTGGTATCAGAGCCAGGTTCGACATAAAATGGACTTGATTCTTACCGTAAACTTGAATAAGCTAAAATTGCATTGCAATATACATATAGGATTCACACGATGATATTGAGTCCACTTGAGAATTGGCTGTCCTCCCTTTGAGTATCCATCCCTTGATCTTTTGATATCTCTGAATTCAACTCTTCTTCTAAAGTGATCTTGGTTCTATCTTGATTCTTATTGTTCCTTCCGATTCTATTTTCTCTGATTTTTATCCCCTGAGTTTGATCACTCTAAGTTAAAACTGATAGCAGAGATCAGAGCGCACACCATGAAGAGCCGAGCCCCTCTCTGGCGAGCCATCACCACACCCATCGAGCTTCTCCCTCTGCCAGAGCCCGAGTCCTCGCCACGCCAATACCCCCTCTTCGGCGGCCCTACAACCCTCCAGTTCTGCACCCCATCCATGGCCTTGTATCCTAGCCATGCCTTCATCCACACCCCGGTTGCTTCCCTTTTTGTTGGCTGCTGCACACCACAACCTTGGCACACTGGAGCCACCTCTCCCCCGTGCCTCCTCCACCAATAGCAGCACGCACCCAGACTCTAGCAGCACCAGGCCGAGCTGCAGCAGTGAGGACAGCCGCGACAGCAGCCATGACACACCTCGATGGCCTTCGGCGAGCCTCCGCGGCGCTCTGTGACTCCCCGATTTCCTCGAGCACTTCGCCAGCGAGCCACCAGCAGACTCCACGGCCTCCGATTACTCCGTCGTCGCCACCGCCATGAACCTCTTTGCTGTGAGTGTCCCTTCTCCTCTCTCTTTTTATTTATATGTTAGTTGTATTAATGGTTTACTTATGTGTGAGGGTGTGTTAGAGATTGGTTGTATTAATTAAATATCGAAGTATTCCTGCAGAGGTTGCTTGGATGACTGGCATAGTGAAATTGAGAAATGTTGTTTCCATATTTTAAGTTCAACACTAAAATGTCAGACAGAGACAAAAAGGCAATTATTGATCAAAGGAATTTGGGCAATAAACTTGACTATTAATATATAAGGCACAAGGGTAGATATATACTGAAGAATATAATGTTTGAGTACTCGGATTCAGTTTCTATTTTACTCTCCTGATAGTTTAAATTTTGTTTGATAGTTAACTTTTCAACTGTTTCAGGGTCACATGAAATTTTAGTTTGATTAAGGCATGTTCTTATTATGTACCTTGTCTAGGTTCATTTCTCACTCTAAATTTGTAAGGGTCACATTTCTGGTGTTGGTAATCACCGTTGTTGACTTATGCCTAAGTATTGATATACCATAGGCGGACATGACCTTGTGACTGACCTAGCTGTGATAAATCCCAGAATGAATATACATGTTGATTTTGAGGTTAATGGGTCATTGAAAGAGGTTAGAGAACTACACTATGTGAAGTGATTTTCAGTCATATTGTTTGGTGACACATTTTAATGATAACCATTATAATAATACCATTTTTGGGTATTTTTAGGAATATGTTTAGAGACCTGATCATACACATAGGTAGGGATATTGGTCTACTTGCCCCTGTTATAGTCGACTAATACTCTTTCCAGTCGACTTGTCATAGTCCTTTAGTCGACTAGGTGCCTGTTCAGCAAGTTAGCAACTCTCTGTTTGTTGACTGTAAGCAGTAGAGTCAACATCCTCAAGACTCAACATCCTCCCTTCCTTGTAACTGGAAGGAAAAAGCAGTTTTGTTGTAATTCTTTCATCTGATTCAAGGAAAATTTTACAGTAAAGACTTCTTTCTCTTTTTTCAAGCGCGTACATCCACTTGCACTTTTCTATAGTCGACTAATACTTTTATTCGTCGACTTTCCCTTTCCTATTAGTCAACTTACACCTTTTATAGTCGACTTGCACTTACCGTAGTCGACTAGTACTCCTATACTAGTCGACTTATCACAGCTCCTAGTTGACTAAGTTTCTATTCAGAAAGTTATGTACTCTCTGTTTGTTGACTGTAAGTCATGTTAGTCGACTTACCCCTCCTATTAGTCGACTTATCCCTTTTGGATAGTCGACTAACCCAGTCTAAAATCCTCTATACTAGTCGACTTGCTCCTACCCTAGTCGACTAACTCTTGTTCTGACTGCTGTTTTAGATTCTTATGGATTAAGAACTTTACACCTTGGTTATGATATTGATTATAGTTGGATGAATATGGTTTTGAGGAATAGGCATTGATTGAATTGACCTGACTTGATAGATCTTAGGATATGTTGCCGACTTTTGGAACCTTATGTTTGACCTTGATAGAAGTGAGAGGGTGTGATGACTTTGATCAGACTGGAGTGTGGAGATCTGAATAGATGTGTCAGAGCATTTGTTATTTCAGTTACTAAGATACATATATATTAGTGATGGCTTGCCATATTAGATACCTTGACCTAGATCGATACTTGACGATCAGGATGACTATTGAGACTAAGTTCATGATGACTATTGAGACTATGAGTAGACAAATCAGCTACTGTTATGTACAGTACAAGCATATGAGATATTGATCAGTTTCAGAAGAGACTGGCTATTGAGTATTATCTAGTTCTGTTGTTGTATTGATTCATGTTATTGAAAATTACTGAGAAAATATTGTCAGAGCGTAACATATGTATTGTTCCATTGTTCTACCAATTACACGGTAATATTGTTCACATTGTTATTGTTACATTGATATTGTTACTGTCACCGTATCGTTCCAGTAATCGAAATAACATGGATATTGATTGTTATAAATAATAATGTAAATTGACAACTTACACTGGGATTGGAAAAATTGATGGAGGAGACAGCGTCTAAATTTTGGGTGGACGTAGGATACAGGTTGCGCAGCCGAGATACGGTTCCACTGTAGAGTTCCAGCGGATGACTACATCCCGTTTTGTTCATATTGTCATTGTTATTGACACATTGTTATTGTTATTATTATTGACTACCTAGCGGTAGGACCTGCTTCAGCGCCAGGTGAATTGGCTGTGGTTCCGGGTATGTATGGAACCCACCTAAAGTATGGACAATGTCTCTTCTATTAATTTCAATAACTTAGGACATTGATTGACATGTGTGGTAGGCGTAGTATGGGATGCGTCTACTACATGTGGCAATTAGTGTTCGCTGACATAATGAATGATAATAAATTATTTATAGCATATTGTGACTGACTATAATCACCTGACTGTACATATATATCACTATGATATACATATGACTATAACCATGACCGGATTGTATACCTGACTAGTGACATATGCTAGGTTACATATATTTGCATGAGTGCTTCCCTTTTTATCATGATGTCAGTTATATATCGTTCATGACTTTGTTCTTTATATTGGTTATCTTGTTATCTTTTATTTCAGTTATCATGTTGTTATTGCTTACATTGCTTTTCATACATGAGCATTCCTCTTTACACACACACACACACTCATTAGGTCACTTCTGACGACCCTGGATTCGCACGTCCAGGGTATTGGATCTTCTTATATTGTTCAGGTGTTCGTGTGATCGTACGCTTCGCGAGGAGATTGGAGTTTCTCTCTTTTGATTCTGGTATTCTTGCCTCTTGTTATTCCTATTTCTGTAATCTTCTTGATTTCATGCATATCAGATTCAGTCTTTATTCTAGTTCTTTTTATGTGATATCATGCGTGGATACTTATATGTGACTTTGCAGTGATCGTTGATTTATCATAGTTTAGATTTATAGCTTGTTCAGGTTACTCTTAGGCTTAGCGTGTATACGTGGGGCATTTCCTCGAGTATATACGTCCTGACTCTCATCGCGACTCCGTTTTCACGTATTTTGGGAAGCGGGGCGTAACTGTTGACTGATTTTTCCTGCACACAAAAATTAGAATATTAGATTAAGAATAGATCGTGCGAGGAATCAGTTCTAATCCGCGGTAGCAGGGCTATGCGGGTCGTGATCCTCAAGGAGGGACTGCGATAGAAGCGTTAAGCAAGTTTCTCTAAAAATTTATCTTTTTTAGTTAATTTGTTAGTCACGATGGTATTTACAAAGAAAAGTGGTATTTACAATGAGTTGTGGGAAAGAATATTGGAGAGGTGTGGATTTGATCTACAAAAAAGAAAAGAAAAGAAAAGAATAGAAAACTAACCTTGGTTGGAGAAAATATGCGAAACCTAACACTTTCTACCTTATTTCGGAGGCATTGAACGTATAAACCTTGGGATCGAACTCAGTCCGTTGTCGCATTAGGTCATCAAGCCTTGGGCAAGCATGAGTTGATACGCCTCGAGGAGGAGAACATCGCCATGGAATATCGTTGGAACCTACTAATCTTCGGTATACTTGTGGTTCGGTAAACGCTCGCGTGCTCGTCAAAGATCAACAAAAGGAAACACAGTAGAAAAGAAAGAGAAAACAAAGAAAAGCAACGACATAAGAACAAAATAAAAATTACCTTTTTATTGATTACAATGGAAGAGAAGAGAATCATCTGTCGGTGTCACCCTCAACAAAGCCATCTCCCTCACTTACATAAAAATTACAAAAGAAAAGAAAACCTAGAAGAAACCCTAAAAATCTGAACTTTGGCCCTTTGCTGGACGCTGGACGCTCTTTACGTTGCAATGCAGGTGATATTTATAGGTGCAGAAGGCTACAGAGTCCCGGACGAATCTGCCCACGAAATTTGGGATCAGGATCTTATCAAAGTGCCGCGGATTTGCGGCGGTTCCGCGGCACTTTTGTGGCTTCTGGCCACGCGCTTTGGCGCGTGGCCTCTCCTGGTCCGTCCATGTGGGCTCCTGCTTCTAGAATTGTAATCCTGGCCTTTTAAATCTGGATTTTCGAGGTAACTTGGTAATCAAGTTACCCTTAATCCAGATTTCTTCAAATCTTCCTCCCACGAATTTTCTTCTTATCTTGGCCTTTTATTCTCATCCTGCAGGTGTTTAGGGTTGGATAGAAGTCTATCCTTCCCTAATCTCTGATATTTGCAACTTTCAGCCCTTGTATTTGCATTTTGACTCTTTGTATTTGCGCTTTTTCACCTGGGCTTCAAACATGGGCTTGGATCTGGGCTTTTGGGCTCTTTAGGCTTTATTTATTGTTAAAAGAACAATTCGAGGCCTGCACACAATAAATTACAAAATATTAATAAATGTGCAGAATTAAATGAATAAATATGAAAATGTGACGGTAAATATGATGATAAAAATGCACTTTTCACTACCAATCACACCCCCACACTTATCTTTTTGCTCGTCCTCGAGTAAAAACAAAGAAAAAGAAAAAGTTAATCTAAACTAACTCACTTTCGTAGGAATCACGATTGCACTTAGCACGTGCAACAAGCCGTTAAACCTCTAGGTTACCCTAGAGGACGAGTGTTGTCTCGTGAGGGTTTTCAGCGGATTGCACCCACAAAATCCATAAAAAGAAAAATATTTGAATTATATTTGAAGAGACTAAGTAGTCTATAAGTTTTAGGATCCTCATTTTTATTCATTCTTTAAACTTAGTCTTAATAAAGTTAATTGTTTTTCATTTGAGGTAAGAATTAAAATTGAATTTCTAATATAGTCTTTTTCGTTACCAAAAATCATATGCATCCTTATGTTTTTACTAGGAATTCCTTAACTTGGACTCTCATGCCTCTTTATTATATAAGTATATATATATATATTTTTTTTGATATGTATAACTCATCTACTTTTCTTTCGTGTAAGTATCAAGGCTTCTTGAGGCCCTAATACCTAACTAATTGATTATTAGATGTGTTAGTACATATAAGTAATTTTTCCTTAGTTCCCTCGGACTTTCTAATCCACCCATGTAGCGAACTTAAAGTCGGTGACTCCCAAACCGGTCGGTCTTAGGGCACCAGGTGAGAAAACACCCCGCGGACTCAAATTCAAGTGAACTAGGCCACAAAACTAAGGTATTATTTTTTTTTTATTTTTTATTTTTTGCATTCACCTTTAGGCGTGAATACTTATGCTTCTTGAGGCACATGTATCCAGCTTTATTAGTGATTTTTTTCTTTTTTTTTTTTATATATGAGGCACAAGGGTCTTTGTCTTAGAATCCTAGATATGCATTAGGTATGCAATATTCATTAAGGTAAAAATCAAGACTAATTATTTATTCAATTTCTCCTCCTATACCTAAAATTTAAACAATTTATTTATTTTGACCAAGTTTTAGAAATCCTAATCATGATTTTCCTAATCCTTAAAACTAACTTAGATTTCTTTCAAAAAATAAGTCAAAATATTTCCTTTTTATAAAATAATTTTTTTTTATATATTTTTTTTTCAGATTTTTTTTTTTTAGCAAATTTTTGTTAGTTTCTACGTATATTAGTATGTTAGTAAAGCCCACCCCCACACTTATCTCATGCATTGTCCTCAATGTATGAATGTATGCATATATGCATGAAACAGAACAAGGGAAGGCGGAAGTTACCTTAGGGTGGTGGTTCCGGAGGTGGTCTAATTGGTCCACGAAATGCGGCCCAATCAAGATAACAGATAATTTGGTGGAACCCACCAGAAATTTTCCTTACATAACCCACTAAAATGTATATACAATTATTTTTTAAAATTTCCACCCCATCAAATTTCCAAATTTCATAATAAATTTCAGAGTTAATTGTCTCAACCTCCTTGTCCCAAAATGGAGTATGAAAAGATGGAATGATTGACTTGGACATGGGAAGTACGGGAACGAATACTGACTCAGGGAAGAAGCTCAAATCAAGTAAGGGCTCAGGAGTCGGGCTAAGTTCGAGAAGTGGGTCCAAGTCAAAAAATTGAAACTCAAGTCCACAATCATCTTCCCACAATGGAATGTGACTCAATGGTGGTGATTCAAGTTCAGGAATGATAGATGTGGGAATCAAAACTGACTCTAAAATATTACCTAAGTCGGGTAACAAAACAGGAGTCAATAATGATTCAGGAATTTGAACTTGATCATAGATTTGAGAATCTAGGTCACATTCGAGTTCTAATTCGGGAAAGGAAAAACTTGCCAAATTATCAGAATTTGAAGTTTCGGCAAGTTCACAAGATGGTACTGAATTAGAAACTTGTTGTCCCAAGCAACTTGGTTCGTCGGCTCTAATCGAGTGGTCATCGATATCAGAATCAGCCGGCCGGTGTAAGCATTCCACCATCAAATCTATGTCATGATCACGGGCTAATTTAGCCTCAGTCATGGCAGCTAGCATCCCTTCATAGTCGATAGGTGGATCATATTCTGATTGGACTTGAAAATAGGACGGGTAATCGTGATAAATTTGTGAGTCGGTGGACTCACGTATCATCATGTCTAAAATTGATGGTGATTTTTGCTTGGACTCATTCCTACTCATCATTTCCAAGATAGATGGATTTCTATTCTGAATGGGTGGATCTGAGTATGAATTTTGGGAAGAATGTGGACTAGATGGATATGAAGGACAATTAGGTTGAGAATTAGACTCGGGGGACTCGAAACCCCATGAACTCTGTGACGAGTTGAAATTATTATGAAGATTATAGTCATAAGATGGAGTGTGCGGGTTATATTCATTCGGATAAGACCATTCCGGCACACTAGATTGGTCAAAGTTAGGGTATGCCGGGTTGGTAATATCCGAATAATAGTTAGGGTGTAATATGGATTAAAATTGGAATTATTATTATATGCCATATCACACCAACACAAACAAAACAAACAACTAAACAAACAAAAAGAAAAATTCTAATCTAAGTTAGGGTAGACCTATGACCTAGACGACTCCTAACTGGTTAGACTTTCCACGGGAGGTCGGGTGCAGACTTTGACCACAAGTTAATCAGCCAGGTCAGGGCAAGAATGGTGGGAGGTTTTCCGTCAAAGACGTTCCTTAATTAAATAACCACCAATCTTCGGGCTTTCGGCCCTCAATCCCCTTCCTAGACACTGATTTAGCAAGAGTCAACTTCCAGCACTGTTCCCCCTTAGGATAATCTCCTATTGAGTCTGAGATGTCCCTAGGGCCAACGTCTACTATTTTTTATGTTAAGCTTGGGTTAGTGAGTGCTCGGGATATGATTTTTGGGCTAAGGAAGGGTGATGAAATTCCCACCTTATCTTATTTATAGGTTATGCCCTTAAGATGAATTAGTGCAAGTGTACGAGATAAATAAATAGAATTCACTCAAAGCAGATAATCAACCAAGATATGATTCCTATTCTACATGCAATGCGTACATACCTTGCTTCTCCAGCACTCTTCAACAGTAAATAAAAATAATTGAAAAGACACGTGCCTAATATGCAAACGTCTAATCAATTTTTATTTTTAACAACCAATAATTTACTGTTGAATTATTAGCAATTTACAGGTGTATCACAGAACAAAACAGAATATATCAGTAAGCAGTGTTTTAATTTACAGAGACCTGCAAAAAAATTCAGTGAGTAGTTCACTGCAATTGCCGCGGATCCGCGGCTCTGGCCGCGTTTCCGCGGCAAAGTTGCAGGTCCTTGTGCTCTGCCTTCGAGGGCAGAGACACAGGATAGCTATATGTCCACTGCTGCGATAAGTTTCTGTTTCCTGTTCTCCAAACCTGCAAACAGAAAAGAATAAAGAATTAGTTAAAATTAAATTTTTTTGTTTTAGAGATAACTTACCGTCCCTCCCCGGCAACGGCGCCAATTTGTTGACTGATTTTTCCTGCACACAAAAATTAGAATATTAGATTAAGAATAGATCGTGCGAGGAATCAGTTCTAATCCGCGGTAGCAGGGCTATGCGGGTCGTGATCCTCAAGGAGGGACTGCGATAGAAGCGTTAAGCAAGTTTCTCTAAAAATTTATCTTTTTTAGTTAATTTGTTAGTCACGATGGTATTTACAAAGAAAAGTGGTATTTACAATGAGTTGTGGGAAAGAATATTGGAGAGGTGTGGATTTGATCTACAAAAAAGAAAAGAAAAGAAAAGAATAGAAAACTAACCTTGGTTGGAGAAAATATGCGAAACCTAACACTTTCTACCTTATTTCGGAGGCATTGAACGTATAAACCTTGGGATCGAACTCAGTCCGTTGTCGCATTAGGTCATCAAGCCTTGGGCAAGCATGAGTTGATACGCCTCGAGGAGGAGAACATCGCCATGGAATATCGTTGGAACCTACTAATCTTCGGTATACTTGTGGTTCGGTAAACGCTCGCGTGCTCGTCAAAGATCAACAAAAGGAAACACAGTAGAAAAGAAAGAGAAAACAAAGAAAAGCAACGACATAAGAACAAAATAAAAATTACCTTTTTATTGATTACAATGGAAGAGAAGAGAATCATCTGTCGGTGTCACCCTCAACAAAGCCATCTCCCTCACTTACATAAAAATTACAAAAAGAAAAGAAAACCTAGAAGAAACCCTAAAAATCTGAACTTTGGCCCTTTGCTGGACGCTGGACGCTCTTTACGTTGCAATGCAGGTGATATTTATAGGTGCAGAAGGCTACAGAGTCCCGGACGAATCTGCCCACGAAATTTGGGATCAGGATCTTATCAAAGTGCCGCGGATTTGCGGCGGTTCCGCGGCACTTTTGTGGCTTCTGGCCACGCGCTTTGGCGCGTGGCCTCTCCTGGTCCGTCCATGTGGGCTCCTGCTTCTAGAATTGTAATCCTGGCCTTTTAAATCTAGATTTTCGAGGTAACTTGGTAATCAAGTTACCCTTAATCCAGATTTCTTCAAATCTTCCTCCCACGAATTTTCTTCTTATCTTGGCCTTTTATTCTCATCCTGCAGGTGTTTAGGGTTGGATAGAAGTCTATCCTCCCTAATCTCTGATATTTGCAACTTTCAGCCCTTGTATTTGCATTTTGACTCTTTGTATTTGCGCTTTTTCACCTGGGCTTCAAACATGGGCTGGGATCTGGGCTTTTGGGCTCTTTAGGCTTTATTTATTGTTAAAAGAACAATTCGAGGCCTGCACACAATAAATTACAAAATATTAATAAATGTGCAGAATTAAATGAATAAATATGAAAATGTGACGGTAAATATGATGATAAAAATGCACTTTTCACTACCAATCAGTAACAGATGAGAAGAGTAGAAGCTCTAGAAATAAAAGAGCCCGCCTAGGTCAACCAAAACCCTCCACAGATACACAATCCTGATTGTTTATATTGTCAGGCACCAAATCATGTTTTCGAAGAATGCCCATTTTTTCAAACTAATCAATTACCACTAGAACACATGAACGCCGCCTAATCAGAGCCGCAGAATTTTCCCTGCTCACAAACTTACAACCCCGGTTAAAGAAATCACCCTAATTTCTCTTGGGGCCCAAACAATTCTCCCAGGCCCAATTTCCCCAATAATATTCACCATCCCAATCCTCAAGTAAACTTTCACAATCAACCGTCCTCTTCTTCCTTCTAAAACTCACCAACAGAGAAAAACTCAGTAAATTGGAGGAGAGTATGGAGGCATTCCTGAAGACTAAAACCGCCTTCATGCAAAACCAAGGATAAATGTTGAACAACCATGCACAAGCATATCTAGATTGGAAGTTTAGATGAGTCAGTTAGCAAGTTCTCTAAGTGAAAGACCCAAGGGTGCTTTATCTAGTCAACCACTAGTCAACCCTAAGAATTCCAATCAAACTTATGAGTTCAAGATTCTCAAATCAAACCAGTGCAATATTGTTCATACATTAAGGTCAGGAAAAAAGGTTGACAGTCAGGTCTACCAGCCAAAAAGTCCAATCCAAATTGATCCTGCTCCTGCGTCCGCATCTACTTGCCCCTCTCAATCCGCTCCACAAAAATCTGATAAAGACACAGCTACTAATCAAGTTCACAAGCCTACATCACCCTTTCCAAATAAGCTTAGGAACAACAATAAGAACATGCACATGGAAAAGATACTTGAAATGTTCAATCAAGTAAAATTGAATGTGTCTCTTCTTGATGCTAGCCAATAAGTTCCAGCATATGCTAAATTCCTTAAGGATATGTGCACTAAGAAGAGAAAAATGAATGTGCCAAAGAAAGTATTCTTGGCAACCAACAGAAGCAAACTTTTGTCTGGTCCCATTCCAGTCAAATACAAAGATCCTGGATGCCCCAAAATTTCTTGCACCATAGGACAAACAGAAATTAGCCGAGCACTTCTTGAGTTGGGAGCAAGTATCAACTTGCTACCTGTTTCAGTATACCAACAACTTGGGTTGGGCGAGCTGCGTCCAACTCAAATAACCATTCAGTTAGATGATCGATTTGTGAAAGTTTCAAAAGGGGAAATCACAGATGTCCTTATTCGGGTCAGAAATTTCATCTATCCCATTGATTTCATTATGCTTGAGACCCAACCTGTGTCAAACCCAAGGTCTCAGACTCTAGTCATCTTAAGGCACCCATTTCTTGCCACCAATGCCATAATCAACTGTAGGAACCGGTCCATTTGATTGACCTTTGGAGACATGCCCAAGGATGTCAATGTTTTCAACCTAGGAAAATAACCCAAGGATATGAACGATCAGACTTTTGTGGTCAACTCTATTGAAAATTTGACAAGTGAGCATGAGGAGAGCATGGAGATAGACACAAAAAGCGAGTTTGATCTAGAGTCTGAGGATTTCAATTTAGACCAGATCATTGATTCAGCAATGGAATTAGACGTCAAGCCCAAGTGTACCTAATCCCAAGACTGAAATTCCAAATCTCCCTTCCAATGAATTCACTCCTTCCTTAGAATTAAAAGCTTTGCCTAAACACCTCATGTACGCCTACCTAGGCGGAAGAGAAACCCTACCAGTCATCATAGCATCCTATCTGACTGGGAAACAAGAGGAAAGCTTGATGTTAATTTTAAGAAAACATAGAGAAGTAATTGCTATGGACAATGAATGACATCAAGGGGATAAGTCCAGCAATAGTACAACATCGAATTCATTTGGATGATGATGCGACTCCAAGGAGGGACCTACAACGTAGGCTTAACCCATTAATGCAAGAGGCTGTAAAGACAGAAATTTTGTACCTATTAGATAATGAGATCATTTATCCCATTTCTGATAGTCAATAGGTTAGTCCTGTCCACGCTGTCCCAAAGAAAGCCAGCGTTACCGTAGTGGAAAATGAACACAAGGAGTTGGTACAAATAAGACTACCAACCAAGGTTTGTGTTTATATTGACTATTGAAAATTGAATGCCGCTACACGTAAAGACCACTTCCCGCTACCCTTCATCGATCAAATGCTAGAACAATTGGCTGGACACGAGTACTACTATTTTCTGGATGGGTACTCAGGATACAATCAGATCCCTATTGCTGTAGAGGATCAGGAGAAGACCACGTTACTTGGCCATTCAGAACTTTTGTCTATCGATGCATGCCCTTTGGATTATGCAAAGCTCCCGCGACATTCCAACGGTGCATGCTTAGTCTTTTCTCCGATATGGTAGAACATTTTCTAGAAATTTTCATGGATGATTTCTCCATCTACAGAGATTCATTAAACCAGTGTCTACATCACTTAGAGTTATTTCTTCAAAGACGCAAGGAAAAGAACTTAACTCTAAATTAAGAAAAATATCACTTCATGATAAGATGGGGGATTGTCTTAGACCATGAGATCTCGAGGAGAGGAATCAAAGTTGACAATGCTAAGATAGAAGTAATCGCTAAGCTTCCAACATCCAAATGCATTAAGGATTTTGATCTTTTTTAGGGCATACTGGGTTCTACCAACAGTTTATTAAAGACTTTAGCAAAATCACTAGACCTTTAACCAACCTACTCGCGAAGGACGTGCCCTTTTATTTTAATGATGGATGTTTTAAATCATGGGAGAAGTTTAAGCAAGAACTAATATATGCACCTACCATTTCTGCTCCTGACTGGCCCAACCATTTGAGATCATGTGTGATGCATCAGACCTTGCCATTGGCGCTGTCCTAGGACAGCGCAGCAATAATCGACAACATGTGGTCTACTATTCGAGTTGGATGTTGAATGACGCTCAACAAAACTATACTACGACTAAGAAGAAATTTTTGGCCTCAGTATTTGCGTTAGAAAAGTTCCGTTCATACCTGCTAGGATCAAAAACCATAGTATTCACAGACCACTCTACATTAAGATACCTCATGATGAAGAAGGATGCAAAAGCATGACTTATCTGTTTGATCCTTCTGTTACAAGAATTTGACTTGGAGATTCTAGACAAAAAGGGTGTGGAAAATGTAGTGGCAGATCACTTATCTAGAATTCTCAATGGACACACTGAGAACAAACCTATCAACGAGGATTTTCTGAATGAACACATCCTAGCAATCTTTAAGGGACCTTGGTATGCATGCTGACATCGTCAATTACCTTGCCATAGGACAAATACCTTCTGAATGGATGAAGAAGGATAAATATCGCTTCTTCGCCCAAGTACGGTTATTCTTTTGGGAAGAACCATATCTTTTCAAGTATTGTCCTGACCAAATCATCAGACAGTGTGTACCAGAGGAAGAATATAGGCGTGTATTAATATTTTTCCATGAACTTGAATGCGGTGGATACTTTGGTCCCTGCAAAACCGCTGAAAAGGTCTTACAGAGTGGGTTCTATTGGCCTACTTTGTTCAAGGATTCCTTCAACTTTGCAAGTCATGCGCGAACTGCCAAATGATCGGAAAAATTACAAGGAAAGACATGATGCTCCTAAATCCTATTCTGGTGGTTGAAATTTTTGATGTTTGGGGCATTAATTTTATGGAATCATTCCCAAGTTTATTCGACAACTAGTACATCTTGGTTGCGGTGGACTATGCCTCAAAATGGGTAGAGGCAATACCAACTAGAACGAATGACAGTAGAGTGGTTATCAAATTTTTTGAAAGAAAATATTTTCTCTCGTTTTGGTACCCGGCGCACTATTATCAGTGATGGGACTCATTTCTGCAATAGGGATTTCAAAGCCCTGGTGAGTAAATACTCTATCACCCATAAATTATCCACAGCGTATCATCCCCAAACCAATGGGCAAGTGGATCTTGGAGAAAATCGTCGGACAGAATAGAAAGAGTGGTCCAAGCTGCTAGATGCACTATGGTCTTATCAGACTGCTTTCAAAACTGTCCTCGGTATTTCTCCATACCAGTGGTATTTGGGAAGGCCTGTCACTTGCCAGTGGAATTAGAACATCGTGTTTTGTGGGCCATCAAACAATTGAATTTTGATTTAAATAAAGTCGGCGAACTGAGAAAGCTACAAATTTCAGAATTGGAGGAGATACGAAATGAAGCTTATGAAAACGCAAAAATAACCAAGAGTAGGACCAAGGTCTTTCAGGACCAATGCATACAAAGAAAAAATTTTGTCCCTGGGCAAAAAGTTCTACTCTATAATTCGCGGGGAAGCTCAAGACTCGTTGGTCCGGGCCCTTCACTGTGCGCACTGTCTTTTCACACGGTGCTGTGATAATTTTCGATCCAAAGAGTGGTGAGAAATTCAAGGTAAATGGGCAAAAACTGAAGCCATTCCTAACCACTGAACCAGAGTTACAAGCTGAATATGTCATGGGTCTTTAGACCCATCTTACAAGTGACTATACCCACCACAAACCCAAAAAAAAGAAATTTTTTTGTAACTAATTAAAATATTAGGAATTCTTTGTACATTATCATAATTATTTGTATATCTTTCCTCACACCTGTTTATTGCATTTGCATTCACATATCATCCATTCAGAACAATACATTAGATAAGTGTGGGGGAGGGATAATAACATAGGATTGTAGTATTTCTTTTTCTTCCTTTTTAGTATTTCTTTTTCTTTTTTTTTCACAAAAAATTAAAATATAAATATATAAAATAATAAATAAAATCTTAAAGTAGTAGAGAATTTTTGATAGTCTTTTTGTAAAAATACAAAATAGTTATAAGGATTAAGGAAACCCAAGTTAGATTTACTTTAGCCTAAATAAAAGATTATTGGTTGGATTGATAGTTTAGGAGGAACTAGGAAAATAACTAATCTTTTTAATTTTGCCTTAGTAAATTTGCATTGACTTACACATACTCTTGAAATTTACAGACAAAGGCTCTAAGTGCCAAATATATATATATATATATATATATATATATATAGTTATTAACCCAATTAAGCTGAATAATTGTGCCTCAAGAAGCATGATTATTCATGCCTAAAGGAAATAAACCTTAATTTTGTGGCCTAATTTACTTGAGTATTTAACCTTAGGGGTGTTTTTTCACCTGGTGCCTTAAGACCGCCTAGTTTGGGAGTCATCGGTTAAAAACTCGCTACAAAAGTAAATTAGAAAGCCTAAGAAAATTAATGGCAAAAATGATATATAAATAAACACTAATAAATTTGTGGCATTAGAGTTTGAGTCAAAAAATTCCAAGTAAATCATCACTTCACACAATGCATATTATTTAAGGAAAAATAAAAGAATGAGTTTGAAGTACATAATTCCTCTTAAACTTAATAAAGACCACATTCTTGCATGAAGACTAAAGTATAGGAAAAATTAATAAGGGTTAGACCTAATGATTATAATTATTTAGTTATTTTTACTTAAGAGATTAAAAAGCCTTTTTCTACTTTAAGAAGAATTTTCAAAAAACTACTAACATTTTCATTCTTTTCGTGGATTTTGTGGGTGTAATCAGCTGAAAACCCTTAAGAGACAAAACTCCTCCTCTAGGGAAAACCTAGAAGTTCAAAGGCTTGTTGCACATGCTCTGTGCAATCACGTCACCTGCGAAAATGGTATAATAAATTGGATAGCTTTTTTATTCTCTATTTTGCTCTGAGACGAGGAAAAGATAAGTGTAGGGTGATTAGCCTCTAGATATGCATATTTCATACCACATCATCGCATTTATTTTATACAAAATGTTACTAATGTTGATTTTCTTGTGTGTTCCTAGGTCCATGGTATGAAATGAAGAAGAAGCAAAAAATCCTATTTATTTGA
Organism: Agave tequilana; assembly: GCA_038442645.1. Classification (NCBI taxonomy): domain Eukaryota; kingdom Viridiplantae; phylum Streptophyta; class Magnoliopsida; order Asparagales; family Asparagaceae; genus Agave; species Agave tequilana. Next base: position 148,859 of record JAVJIF010001916.1, on the reverse strand, counting down.
GGATTTTAAAGCCAAAGAAAAAGCCCAATGATTGTAAAATGAAAGTGAAAGGAATTACCGTATAGCTTTGGGCTAACGGGTCGTGTCCACGAGGAGGAATGCGATGAAAGCTTTTCAGTGTTTTGTTTAGAAAGCTAAGAATGGTTCTAGTTTTTAGTTGAAAAGAGAATGGAGAGAAGGGAATAATTAAAAGAAAAAATTGCAAATTTAGAGAAGGCTTTGGAAAAGGTAATTTAAAAAGCTTTGAAAAGTGATTTGTTGTTTTAATATAAGAAAAGATCTGGGCTCACTATCTCACTACTCAACGATGTGTTCTTCTCTTGAAATCCTTAATGCCTCAACTTGATCATAGGCAAAAACATAAGATTGAGTTTAGAAAGTTTTAAGCAAAGCACATAAGGTAGTTTGGAAAAAGTTCACTCTTTTTCTTAAGAAATCATTTTGAATTGAATGTTAAATCATTAAGTAGTTCAAGTATGAGATAAAAAACAAGTTCAAGAAATGTTTTTAAAAGAAGTAGAAGTTTAAAAATGTGAATCCATCCTCATGTGCCTTCAAGAACACTTTCAACAAGAAAGGCTTAGTTTTAGGCATGCAAATGATTCATTAGGTCTTTTCATTAAAAAACATTCAAAAAGAAGAGGGATCAGAGGGAGGAATAATAGTGAGCCCAGAAAACTAATTTAGCTACTCATGGAGGACGAAAAATAATGCAAGTAAATAAAGAAGACATACCGTGAAATGGAGTGGAAGAAGAGAAAGCTCGATCCTTGTACAATCACTCAATTTCTCTCTCACTAGTATTTGAATGAATTACAAATTACAAAACAGAGTTACAACTTCTATACTAATTAACGAAGAGCTAAAACCTTAAAAATAAAGAGAAAAATTAAATCTAAGTTCTGGTCCCTTTTCCTCTGGAAAATACAGTATTTATAGGCAAAAACCAAATGGGAGGGGACGTACAAAGATAGGGGAAGCAAACGCTCCCCCAACAAATATTAAATGGCCGCAAAAACACGACTTTAGCCGCGTTTCTATGGCCATGGTGTGGCCAGGTGGCCACACCAGGTTGGAGGAGCTTCTTCGTTTGGTGATTCTCCTTTATCTCCTGCTGGTTTTTCTGTTTCTGCTCCAGGATTTGACGAAACAGCCTTTGATTGTTGGTTTCAACCGCTTGATTTGGGAAGATTCATTTCAACTGGTTTTCAACCTCTCTGATTTGCCAAGATTTGCCCTGATTCACTGATTTTGAATTTATTTTGAATTAAATCAGAATTTGATGGGCTTTTGGGCTCGATTCTTTTTCCTATCTTTAGCAATGGGCCTGCATTTTATAAAGAAAAATATGACTTATTAATATGATTTATTTAGATAACAAGCATGGTTATGTGACAATATGTATGCAATATATGTGACCGATCACACCCCCACACTTATCTTTTGCTTGCCCTCGAGCAAATATGAAAACTAATCTTAATTAATTATTAGACCACTTTCGCAGGTCACTCGATTGCACTGAGCATGTGCAACAAGCCGTTAAACCTCTAGGTTACCCCTAGAGGACGGGTTTTATCTCGTGAGGGTTTTCAGTAGATTGCACCCACAAAATCCATAAAGAAAGAGAAAAAGAAAAATGTTAGTGTTTTCGAAAAGCATTTTGAAAAGAGAAAAATTTGAAGTATATTTGTAATAGTTCAAGTAATTTATAAGTTATAGGAATATCGAACTTTTCATTCCTAAACTTAGTCTCTATTTAAAAACATGTCATCAATTAAAGTAAGGAGTCAAATTGTATTTTTCATCTAGTCTATTACTTTACCCTGAGTCATATGCACCTTCGTGACCGTGAAGTTTGAGTAAATGTTCTTTAACATTGACTCTTATGTCTTATTTATATTTATTTTTGGTGGTATTTATTCCTCAGTTCTATTAGGCTTTCTAATCTGTCCATGTAACGAGCCTTTAGTCGGTGACACCCAAACTGGACAGTCTTAGGGCACCAGGTGAGAAAACACCCCTAAGGACTTAAACACTCGAGCAGACAAGGCCACGAAACCAAGGGTTTTTATTTATAAAAATGTACCCCTTTTAGGCGTGAATACTTATTCTTCATGAGGCACAAATACCCAGCTTAATCAGAGAATTTATAAATATATATTTTTTCAAACTTATCTAATTATCTTTTACATAAATACCAAGGCTTTCTTAGGCCAAAGCACCTAGCTAATCAATAATTAGATATGTTTATTTTTCATAGATATACATATATAATTTTTTTTATAAGGCATAAGAGTCTTTGTTTTTGATCCCTAAGTGTGTAAGTGTATAAAGTGTGCATATTTCATCAAGGTAAAGATCAAGACTAAATTACTTTCACAAATTTTTTTCCTAACCCTAAATATCAAACAAGTCATCTTATTTTGACCAAGTGTAAGAAATCCTAATTATGATTTTCATATTCCTTAAAATTGACTTAATTCTTACAAAAAATATATCAAAATATTTTTCTTACCTTTCAAAAAGTTTTTTCATATATATTTTTTTCGTTTCTTTTTTTTATATATATTAGTTATTTTTTTCTATAATTTTTTTCATATATATTAGTTATGTTAGAGTTGTTAGAGCCCTCCCCCACACTTATCTCATGCATTGTCCCCAATGTATGAAAGAAATGCATAGATGCATGGAGAAAATGGAAAAGAGGAAAGTTATCGATACACTGGGTCGAAAAGACCCATAGCCATTTCATTTACCGGTACCGATTCCAAGAAAGGTTTAAGGCGGTGATCATTTACGTTAAAGTCATTTCCATTCTTGGTGTCACTAATCTCTACAGCACCGTGTGGAAACACGATTTTTACAACCAATGGCCTAGTCCATCTTGATTTTAATTTTCCTGAAAAAAGATGAAGCCTAGAATTATATAGTAAGACTTTTGTCCAGGGACAAAGGTTTTTCTTATGATGTGTTTATCATGAAAAATCTTAACTCTATCTCTAGTAATCTTAGCATCTTCATAGGCCTCATTTCTTAACTCCTCTAATTCGAAAATTTGTAATTTTCGAAGGTCATCGGCCTTAGTCAAGTCGAAATTCAAATGCTTGATTGCCCATAAGGCCCGATGCTCTAACTCAACGGGTAGGTGACAAGCTTTACCATAGACTAACCTATAAGGAGACATCCCTAGAATTGTCTTGAAAGTGATCCTGTAGGCCCATAGGGCATCTACAAGTTTGCTGGACCAATCTTTCCGATTTTGGTTCATAGTCTTCTCCAAGATAGGCTTGACTTGTCTATTAGAAACCTCAACCTGCCCACTGGTTTAAGGATGATAAGGTGTGGACAACTTGTGAATTATGGCATACTTACGCATAAGAGCTTCAAATGATCTATTGCAAAAGTGAGTGCCATTATCACTGATGACAGCACGAGGGGTTTCGAAGCATGAAAAAATATTCTCTTTCAAAAACTTTATGACAACTTTGTTATCATTAGTTCTACTAGAAATGGTTTCTACCCACTTGGACACATAGTCCACAGCAACTAATATGTATTGGTTTCCAAATGAATTAGGAAATGGACACATAAAGTCGATGCCCCAAACATCAAAGAGTTCTGTTTCTAGAATTGAGGGGCATCATATCTCGTTTTGAGATCCTTCCTACCATCTGGCATCTAGGGCACGTCTTGCAAAATTCATAAGCATCTTTGAATAAAGTGGGCGAATAGAACCCACTTTGTAGCACTTTTTAGCAGTCTTGCAGGGATTAAAGTGTCCACCGCATGCAAAGTCATGACAAAATGATAGAACACTCTTAACCTCCTCATCGGGAATGCATCTCCTAATAATTTGGTCAGAACAGTACTTAAAAGATACGGTTCCTCCCAAAAGAAATACCAGACTTGGGATAAGAACCGGTATATATCGTTTTTGGACCAATGAGACGGAGTTTGGTTTGTGACTAAGTAATTCATTATATCAGCAAACCAAGGTTCCCTAAAGATAGCTAAGAGATTTTTATCAGGAAAATCGTCACTTATGGTAATTCGTTGCATGGAGAATGAGGGATTCGTGAGAGATGGTCAGCAATGACATTTTCTACGCCTTTCTTGTCTCAAATCTCAAGATCGAATTCTTGAAGGAGGAGGATCCAACAAATGAGTCGAGCCTTGGTATCCTTCTTCATCATGAGGTACCTAAGCGCAGAATGATCGGTGAAAATGGTGGTTTGGACCCTAGTAAGTAGGGACGAAATTTCTCTAAGGCAAACACAACTGTCAAGAATTCCTTCTCAGTTATAGTGTAGTTCAATTGAGCATCGTTGAGAGTCCTACTAGAGTAGTAAATCACGTGCTGCTTGTTATCAAAGCGTTGTCCTAGGATAGCGCCTATGGCAAAATCAGAAGCATCGCACATGATTTCGAACGACTTAGACCAATCTGGTGCAGATATGATTGGTGCAGAAATAAGCTCTCTCTTAAGCTTCTCCCAAGAATTCATATATTCAGCATCGAAAGTGAAGGACACGTCCTTAGCTAACAGATTAGTCAAGGGCCTAGCAATCTTGCTAAAATCCTTGATAAATCTTTGTAAAAACCGGCGTATCCTAAGAAGGATCTAATATCCTTCACGCATTTGGGCATGGGAAGCTTAGCAATAACCTCAATCATGGCTCTATCCACTTCAATTCCCGTCTTGGAGATTTCATGACCCAAGACAATTTCATATTTTACCATGAAGTGACATTTCTCCCAGTTTAGTGTCAGATTTTTCTCAGCACAACGTTGGAGGACAAGTTCTAAATGGTGGAGGCATTGAGTGAACGAATCTCCATAGATGGAGAAATCATCCATGAAGATTTCTAAGAATCGTTCTACCATATCAGAAAAAAAGATTCAACATGCAACGTTGAAACATTGTTGGGGCATTGCATAAGCCGAAAGGCATTCGACGATAAGCAAATGTCCCAAATGGACATGTGAATGTAGTCTTTTCTTGGTCCTCAGGAGCAATAGGAATCTGATTATACCCCGAATAACCATCCAAGAAACAGTAATTCTCGTGGCCTGCCAAACGTTCAAGCATTCGATCAATGAAGGAAAGTGGAAAATGGCCCTTACGTGTTGCAGCATTAAGCTTCCTATAGTCAATACAAACACGGATCTTCGTGGGAAGTCGAGTTTGGACCAACTTTTTGTTCTCGTTTTCCACTACGGTGAAACCGGATTTCTTTGGAACCGCGTGGACAGGACTGACCCATTGGCTATCAGAAATGGGATAGATTATCCCATTGTCTAAGACTTTCACAATTTCAGCTTGAACAGCCTCTTACATTATAGGGTTTAACCTACACTGTGGGTCTCTTTTAGGTGTTGCATCTTCATTGAGATGAATGCGATGTTGAACTATGGTTGGACTCAATCCCTTTATATCAGTCAGAGTCCAACCAATGGCTTCCTTATGTTTTATTAGAATTGCTTTAAGATCTTCTTCCCTGTCATTTAAATGGGAGGCAATGATGATAGGAAAGGTCTCTTGTTCACCTAGATAGACGTACTTGATATGTGCAGGTAAGACTTTCAATTCTAAGGAAGAGGAAGGCTCACTGGAAGGATTAGTCAAATTTGTTGGCTCCATATTGGTGAAATTGGGTTCAAGGCCCAATTCACAGCTGACTCAATAACCTGATCAAGATTAAAGTCATCAGACTCTAACCCGAAGTCACACTCAGTTTCTAGTTCCAATTCTTCCCTATGTTCGCTTGTTAAGTTCTCAATGAGGTTGACTTCAAATGTTTGGTCCTCAACATCACGGGTTGTTTTCCTAGGTTGAAGACATTGACTTCTCTAGTCATGTCCCCAAAGGTTAACCTCATGGACCCATTCATACAATTGATGATGGCATTGGCAGTAGCAAGGAATGGTCGTCCTAATATAACAGGAGTTTGAGTCCTAGGATTGGACACAGGTTATGTCTCTAAGACTATGAAATCAACAGGGTAAATAAACTCCCCGACCCAGATAAGGACATCATTAATCTCCCCTTTTGGAACTTTTACTAAATGATCAGTCAGTTGGATAGTGACTCGAGTTAGACTAAGATCGCCCAGCCCGAGTTGTTGATAAACTGAGAATGGAATCAAGTTAATACTTGCCCCCAAATCAAGAAGTGCACGACTAATCTCGGCTTGTCCTATGGTGTAGGTAATGGTGGGACAACCTGGATCCTTGTACTTGATAGGGATCCGACCCGACAGTAGCTCACTAATGTTAGTGGCTAAGAAGACCTTTTGGTTACATTAGTCTTTCTCTTCTTGGTGCACATGTCCTTAAGAAACTTAGCATAGGATGGGACTTGTTGGATGGCATCAAGAAGTGGCACATTTATCTTCACTTGATTAAATATCTCAATTATCTTATCCATGTGAGGATTTTGCTTGTTGTTTTTCAACCTATTAGGAAATGGTACTATAGGCTGGTGCATCTGACTGGTTAACTTATCTTTTTCAGATTCGTTAGATTTAGGAGGAGTGGAATTAGATGAGGTGGATGCTTGATTGTGGTTGTGCTGAATGGGATTGGTCGATGTTGACACTTGATTATCAACTTTCTTTCCTGATCTCAATGTATGAACAGTATTACATTGATTTAATGATTGATCCTCAGCCAAATGAGCATGTTGAGTATTCCTAGGATTGGTTATTGGCTGACTAGGAAAGGTACCCTTTTGTCTCTCATTTTGTGGAGTGGCTAATGGCTCGTTTGAACTCTAGCCTCTGTATAGTTTGCATGAGAGAATCTTGGTTCTTCATGTATTTTTTCATGTTTCTCTCAAAGTCTGTCATTTTCCTTTCTAGTTGAGAATTCTGGAAGGAAGATTGTGGAGCTTGGTGGGAAAGTTTTGTTGATAGTACGAAAAATTAGGTGGAAGGTTGGGAGAATTATGATGGAAATTGAAAAAGTTGGGTTGATGATTGGAAGAATTATTGGCATGATGGAACTTGCATGATTTGATCATGAGTGGTCATTGTTATGTTGGCTCCATGAGAAATTTGGGTGATTTCTCCAGCCATTATTGTACGTTGATGCGTAAGGATTATTGTTCGGCCTTGAAAAGGTCGCATTCATCGGTTCAGGGTATTGTTGCTGAGCCTGAAACACAGGACACTCCTCAAATACATGATTCATGCTTGACAGTAAGTACAGCCCGGAATTGGCAATTAGTTTGGGCTGACTTGATTGACTGGACTTGGCTCCTTAGTTTCTAACGCTTCCAGTCTGCTAGCTAGGTTAGCTAACTTGAAATCAGAGGCCCAAAAATAATTTGAAATCATGACGGCTTCATCATATCCACAAAATTTCCAAACCCCATATAGTTCTTTTACAGAACCACCAAAAGAAAATTCATTATTGGAAAAAATTACAGAATTCGTGCAGGAGTCCGAGCGTCTAATTCAAAACATAGTTAACTTCCAATGTCTGCCAAATTTTGATATGATGAAAAAATCATGTCATTTTGGAAATCAAGCTTAATTTCATCATACCAACCTAAACTTGACCAAAATCAAAGCCCTGACATTTTGGCAAGTTATCCATTTTCTGAAATTGAACTTAAAGATGAATGTGAACCTGAGCTTCAATTTAGCGATTCGAATCCAATATTTAAATCAATGTCAACTCCTGTAGTGTTACTTAAACTAGGTAACATTCTTGAGCCAGTTTTGATTCCCATTATTCCTGAACTTGAATCAATCATTTCACCCATTCACATTTTTTCCATGAACGAAAATCAAGATTCAATTTCATTACATCCATTCGAGCTTGCCTAAAATTTTGGGAACCACCTTGACATTTTGGCAAGTTATCCTTTTCCTGAAATTGAACTTGAACATGAAAGTGATCCTAAACATCAAATTGGTAATTTCATTCACTTTTTAATTCAATAATGACTCCGGTATTTTTACCATGTTTTTTTCTATTCCGGAGTCAACATTGATCCTATACCAGTACACCGTGAAATTGAATCACCAATATCTTATGATCACACTTCATTGATGGGGCAAGTGTGTGAACATGAATTCTTTGGTTGGAACCCATTTTTGAACCTATTTCAACTCTCACTTTTGAATCTCGACTTAGTCTAAGTAAAATTCCTGAGTCAGTATTGTTCCTGCTCTGTTTGAGCTCAAATCAACTATCTTCGATAATCACACTTCATTGTTGGACAATGTGTTGAACAAAATGACTCAAGAGTTATTTTTGAAGATTGAAAATTAGATGGGGATAATATTTAAAATAAGACCATACACTTCATCATTATTTTAATGGGTCATATTAGAGAGGTCACTGGTGGGTTCCTGCAAGATTCACATCTCTGAATTGGGCCGCATTTCGTGGACCAATCAGACTACCACTAGAACTACCGTCATGAGATAATTTTCTTCCTTTTCCATTTGTTTCATGCAGATAAACATTCACGATGCATTGAGGACAATGTATGAGATAATGTGGAGAGAACTTATTAACGTAGGTTATTCAAAACTTTCTTTCTTTTACACTTCTTTTTAGAATTTTTTTAGATTTTTCTTTTGTATAAAATCTTTTCTTTTTGCAAAACTTTTTGAAATAAGAGAAATAGTATTGATTTATTTTTAAGAAAATAAGATTATCTTAAAATCAGGATGACTTAAAATTATGAATTTTTAAACCGAGTCAAAATAATAGATTTTATTTAAATTTTAGGATAAGATAGTAAGATTGGAAAGATAATTTGATCTGAAATTTTTGCCTTAGATATATACACTTCACACTTACACAATTTATTGGGATTGAAATATAGACTGAAAATGCCATAAAAAAATATTAAAAAAATGATGATAATAAAAACCACCGATTGAAGCTGGGTAATTATGCCTCAGAAAGTATAATTATTCACGCCTAAAATGATGGTCAAAAATAAAATAATCCCCTTTAGTTTTATGGCCTTTTTTACCCGAGTCCTTAAGCCCGAGGGATGTTTTCTCATCTGGTGCCCTAAAATCATCTGGTTTGGGACTCACCGAATCTTACTACCGGGTAAATAAGAAAGCCTAAGAAAACTAAGGAAAAAAATAATTGTATATAAATAAATGGCATGAAAGTTAGAGTCGATATCTCAAAAATCTTCACAGTTCACAAGGTGCATATTTTTCTAAGTGTTTTATGAAAGATCAAAGAATCGATTCAATTTTAAATTCTTACATTTAATTTATAACAATATTTTGCATTTAGACTTAGTTTAAGGAAGAATAATTTCTGGTTAACCTATAATCTTAGGTCACTTAAATTTTCGCAAAAATATTTCAACAGTTTTCTCTAGTTCAAAATTCGTTTTCAAAATACTAACTTTTGATTTCTTTTTTATGGATTTTATGGGTGTAACCTGCTGAAAACCTTCAGGAGATAAAACTCCTCCTCTAGGAAAAATCTGGAAGTTTAACGGCTTGTTGTACATGCTTAGTGCAACGCGTCACCTGCGAAAGTAGTGTAATAATTTTCTTAATATTTCTGTTTTGCTAGGGACGAACAAAAGATAAGTGTGGGGGTGTGATTCGTCTCCAAAATTGCATATTTCATACCACATTTTCACATTTATTCTATATTAAATTCTGTTAATAACACCTCTCTTGTATGTTCCTAGGTCCATGGTGTGGAATGAAGAAGAAGTTCAAAAATTCTATTTATTTGGTGATTTAAATCCTACAAATATAGCCATTGACTTTAGAAGCTAGATCTATCAAAATAGGTTGCTGAAAATCAGAAACCAATAGTAGAAACCAGTAGGGGGACAAGCCAACAGTCTGCACGCACTGGCGCTGCGCGAGCAGCCGCAGCATGACCATGTTTTCGTGGCCATACTGTGGAGTCGTGCGTCGATCTTTGATGCACGATTTCGTACAGCTCCTTTGTTGCCCTTTTTTGCCTATAAATACCCAGTGTTGAGTAGATTTCCAGAGGGAGGAGTTTGTAGAAGAGTTTTTAGGATAGTTTTCTTTCTTTAGTTTAGGTTTGTTGTTCTTTTTTTTCCCTCTTTTGTATTTTTCATTTCTTATAGATCTTGTAATAGGGAAGAGAGTAGTACATAGGATGAAAGCAAGAGTACTTGTAATGGAAAGTGACAATCTATGAAAGATTCACTTTTTATCTCTCATTGTTTTCTTCTCTCTAACTCCTTTTACATGCTTAGCTAATTTTCTCTCATAACAACTAACTACTAACCACTAACTCGCTTACTCCTTACTTGATAATTGATTGGGGGAAACCGTGCACGAAAAGTATTAAAATCACGAGTTAAAAGGGCGTGCATTGGCTTCCTCGATACTTCCGTTATAGCTTAGAGGCTAAACGGGTCGAATCTATAAGGACGAGAAGCGATAGAAGGTTTCATGGTATGTTCACGTGTATGTTAAAGTTTCTTCTATGCTTCAAAGAATCAAAAGAAAGCAAAACAAAGAATTGAAAGAAAAGGATACGGTGAAAACAAATAGGTGGGGAACATAAAAAAGAATGTATTTGTGATTTTTGATATATTTCTAAAACAAAGTAAAAAAGAAAAAAACTAATGGCTACTAACTACTAATGGCTCCACTAACCATGCTAACATCTTAATGATAGTTGCCTCACATGTATCCTTAGCCATCACTAAATCCTTGGTTCAAGAGCGTTTCAAAGCAAAACCCATAAGATAACTCATCATATCCAAACTCAACAAAAACTGCAAGCTACACTTAAACCATCAAAGCTAAACAAGAGCAAGCATGGAATAAAATAATGTTAGTTTGTTAGAGAGTTAAGATGTTAGAGTGTTAGAATCCATCATCATGAACCATCAATGGCTCTTGCAAGAGCAATGCCAGTAGAGGCTATTAGATTCTTATGAATTATCAAGTAAGGAGTAAGAAAATTAGTAGTTAGTTGCCATGAGAGAAAATTAACTAACCATGTAAAAGGAGTTAGAGAGAAGAAAACAAGTAGAGATAAAGAGAGAACCTTTCACAGAGTGTCACCCTCCATTACAAGCACTCTTCCTTTCATCTTATGTACTACTCTCATCCCTATTACATGATCTACAAAAAATGAAAAATACAAAAGAGAAAAAGAAGAACAACTAACCTAAACGACCCTAAAACGACACACATGGAAAAGAAACAACCATAACTCTCCTCCTTTTCTCATTGAAAATCCCAGGGTATTTATAGGCCAAAGGGGGCACCAGGGGGTGTCACGGGGCAGCGCGTCGAATCTCGACGCGCGACTCCATGGTACAGCTACGAAAAAGTGGCCAAGGCCGCGTTTCTACGGCTGTACTGGTGCCCCGCGCGTGGCGCCTGCTGCCACCCACTGTCGATTTGTCCCCCTGTCAGTATATGCTGCTGGTTTCTGAGTATATGCACCCAGTTTTGACAGATCCTCCTTCCAAATTCAATGGCTATTCTTATAGGCTTTAAATCACCAAATAAATGAGATTTTTGGGCTTCTTCTTCATTCCACACCATGGACCTAGGAACATACAAGTGAGGTGTTATTAAAAGAATTTAATATTGAATAAATGTGAAGATGTGGTATGAAATATATAATTTTAAAGACTAATCACCCCCCCACTTATCTTTTGTTCGTCCCGAGCAAAACACAGAAAACTAAGTAAGAAGATTATTATACCACTGTTACAGGTGATGCGATTGCAATGAGCATGTGCAACAAGTCATTAAATCTCTGGGTTTCCCCTAGAGGAGGAGTTTTGTCCACTTAAATTTTCAGTGGATTACACCTACAAAATCCATAAAGAAACAAATCAAATTTTCATATTTTGAAAGCACATTTTTAAATAGAGAAAAGTATTAAAATATTTTTACAGAAAATTTAAGTGATCAAAGATCATAGGTTAAGCAGAAATTATTCTTCCTTAAACTAAGTCTAAATGCAAAATCTAGTTATAAATTAAATGTAAGAATTTAAAATTGAATTGATTTTTTGACCTTTCATAAAACTCTTAGAAAAATATGCACTTTGTGAATTGTGAAATTTTTTTGGGATATTGACTCTAACTTTCATGCCATTTATTTGTATATATATATATATATTTCTTCACTTAGTTTTTTTAGGCTTCTTATTTACCCAGGTAGTAAGCTTTTAGCCAGTGACTCCCAACCAAATGATTTTAGGACACCAGATGAGAAAACTGAAAAGTCACCTAGAGGGGGGGGTGAATAGTGACAATGCTAATCACGGGGCATTTTAAAAATTTAAAGCTACAATAATCAAGTTTCACAAGATGAATGCAAGCAAGTAAATATGACAATGATTATGATGAGCAAGAATAAGAGCAAGTATAGTAAAAGAGTGCAAGAAAGTAAACCAATCGCAAACACAAGGATATGTTATCGAGGTTCGAGCACCCAGCTCTACTCCCCGCCTTCCCCAGAAGGATTCTAGCTACTTCCACTATCACAAAGAACAATTACAACCGGAGTACCCAACTCCTCAATTACAATCACAAGAATATCTGAGTAGTCACAAGACCACAAAACTCTCTCTTTCAAAAATCTCTTCCCTTACAAAGGTCCTTAGAGAATAATGAGTAGAATTGAAGCTCTTTTGTGTGTAAGGAAAAGAAATTGAAATCAGAGAAAAACTTTTGAAAACCCTTCAGAAAATGAGAGAATTTAGCACAAAAACCAAGAACTTTGAAAGCCTTAAACTTTTGAATTTTTAGCAATAATTGTTGTTGCAAATCTCTCCCCAAACACCCCTATTTATAGGAGAGGGCTAGGGTTAAAGGATAAAACATAATTACTGATGTTTAGGAGGTAATTAGATCAAGATATATCCTTAAACGAATTTTTAAACACAAAAGACAAAATAAACAGCTCACTTAAAATCTGCCCGTTACTGTTCAACGGCTAGCTCGGTCGACCGGTGCGGTCGACCGCTAGTTAAAAAATTTGACCGTTACAAGCAATCGGTCGACCGACCCGGTCGATTGAGAAAACCTGTGAGCAAAAATATTATCTCGGTCGACCGCCCCGGTCGACCGGCAGACGTGCACACTGATACGTGCCTCTGCCAGGACTGCGGTCGACTGGTCCGGTCGACCGGACCAGACTGACACAGACTCGGTTGACTGTCCCGGTCGACCGGATCAGGTCAAAAATTGATTTTAAGAAAGAAAACAAAGAGGATTTTGATTTTAACAAAATACTTTTGAACAGGGAATAGTATAAAATACAAAGATGTATTTGTAGGCAAAAACTTGTATGCAAAATATTTTTGTATAATTTATGAGAAATTATTTTGGAATGAGCATGTGCGCAAAAACGTGTGTGATAGAGCTTCAAACCTATCCACTATTCTTTAACATACTATAAACTGAAAAACAAATTACATGAAGACTTCTTGTGCTATCTTCAAGTCTTTGAGCCATCCAATGCCTTCCTAGTGCCTTCTCTTCTATGATCCTTCCTTGATGTGCAATTTGCCTTCCTTGCTTGGTGGAACTTAGAAGTTCTTACAATAGCTAAGCAAATGGTCTCTAAACATGGTACAAAACCTGAAACTCATCTTAACAAACTTATTAGTACCAAATAGCTCTAATTTGGTTTGTCATCATCAAAACACAAAACAATTGGAGAGTGTAACCTCTTGGGCCAACAATCTCCCCCTTTTTGATGATGACAAAACAAATAGGCTATTAACAAAAATATAGGGAGGAGAAAACTCCCCCTCAAATTATGCTATACATAAAACACAAGAATATCTTCTATATACCAATAATTGAAATGATGCATCAAACAATGAAACTAATATAAAACACAAAAATTGCTCTTGATACCAAAAAAAAAATACCAAAACAACTAAAACACTAGAATACATGAATTCAAAAACTCATACATAAACATAAAACTCATAAAATAAATCTTTAAAATTAAAGCATATAAATTCATATGGAACCAAGACCAAATGAACTTATTTTTGTCATGTAAACTTATTCTCCCCCTTTTTGTCATACATCAAAAAGGGTTATGAAAAACATGTCTATTCAATAATACAAACATTAAGTTCTCCACAAATAAACGAAAATCTAGCAAAATCAAGAGGTTTAGTGAAAATATCGGCTAGTTGTAAATCCGTGGAAACATAATCAATATCTATATCACCTTTCTCAAAATGATCTCTAAGAAAGTGATATCTAATCTCAATGTGCTTGGTCTTACTATGTTGATTTGCATTTTTGGTCATGTGTATAGTACTAGTATTATCACAAAATATTTTTATATGATCAAAGTGCAAATCAAAATCAAGGAGAGTATGTTTCATCCAAAGGACTTGTGCACAACAAGCCCCCGCGGCAACATACTCCGCCTTGGCGGTTGAGAAAGCTACGGAATTTTGTTTCCTAGAGGACCATGAAACAAGACAATTACCAAGAAATTGATATGTCCCACTAGTACTCTTTCTATCTACTCTACAACCCGCATAGTCGGCATCTGAATAGCTAGTCATTGAAAAATCTCTAGTTTTCGGATACCAAAGACCCATTCCAATAGTGCCCTTAATATAACGAATAATGCGTTTTACCGCAATAAGATGAGACTCTTTAGGACACGATTGAAATCTAGCACAAAGACACACACTAAACATGATATCCGGCCTACTTGCCGTCAAATATAAAAGACTTCCTATCATGCTTCTATATAATTTAACATCAACATTTTTACCTTGTTCGTCCTTATCAAGCTTGGTTGTAGTTGCCATTGGAGTGTTGCAAGCCTTTGATCCTTCAAGCCCAAACTTCTTTACTAGCTCCTTTGCGTACTTGGCTTGGTTAATGAAGGTTCCGTCTTGCAATTGCTTGATTTGGAGTCCAAGGAAGAAATTGAGCTCACCCATTGAAGACATTTCAAATTCAAGTTGCATGACTTTCTCAAAATCCTTGCATAAAAGCTCATTAGTAGATCCAAAAATTATATCATCAACATAAATTTGCACAATTAAAACATGCTTAGTAAAAAGAGTTGTGTCCACTTTGCCTTTAATAAAATCATTTGAAATGAGAAAACTAGAAAGCCTTTCATACCAAGCTCTTGGAGCTTGTTTCAATCCATACAAAGCTTTATCAAGTTTAAAAACAAAATCGGGATGAACATGATCAACAAATCCGGGAGGTTGAGCAACATAAACTTCTTCATTAATAAAACCATTTAAAAATGCACTTTTTACATCCATTTGAAAAAGTTTAAAATTTTTAAAACATGCAAAAGCTAGTGTCATCCGTATGGCTTCAAGCCGTGCTACGGGTGCAAAGATCTCCTCAAAGTCAATTCCTTCAACTTGAGTGTAACCTTGGGCCACTAACCTAGCTTTATTCCTAATGACATTTCCGGACTCATCCATCTTGTTTCTAAAGATCCACTTAGTACCAATTATTGGTCTATCGTGGGGCTTAGGAACAAGGTGCCAAACTTGGTTGCGCTCAAATTGATTGAGTTCTCTTGCATGGCAAGCAACCAATATGGGTCCGTCTCGGCTTCGAGAATGCCTTTGGGTTCAAAATGAGAAATGAAAGCAAAGTTACCACATAGGTCATGGAGTTTGGAGCGCGTAGTGACTCCTTTAGATGCATCACCCAAGATGAGCTCCTTAGGATGATTTGTAGCGTATCTCCAAGCTTTAGGAAGGGGTTGAGTGCTTTCCTCCTTATCCTCTTGAACTTCACCAATAGGATCTAGCTTTTCTTCTTGAGCGGGTGAGTCCTTCAAGGATAGTCTCTCCATGTCTTCACCTAATGGTTCAAACTCTACAACATTCTCAACAAACACATTAGATTCTTCAAACTTAACATGCATGGATTCTTCAATGGTTTGAGAAGATCTAATGAAAACTCTATATGCTTTGCTAGTAGAGGAATATCCAACAAAGATAGCCTCATAAGCCTTAGCATCAAATTTACCCAAATTATCCTTAGTATTCAAAACAAAACACTTGCATCCAAAAACTTTAAAATATGCAACATTTGGTTTTCTAGAATGATACATTTCAAATGATGTTTTGAAGAATTTTTGCACAAATAAATACGATTTGATATATAGCATGCGGTGTTTACGGCCTCGGCCCATAAATATTGAGGGAGGTCATATTCACTTATCATTGTCCTAGCCATCTCTTGAAGTGTTCTATTTTTACTTTCTACAACTCCATTTTGTTGTGGAGTTCTAGGACAAGACATTTCATGCTTAATTCCCTTTTCATCACAATAAGTCATGAAGAGTTGGTTAACAAACTCACCACCTCTATCACTCCTTATTCTCAAAATCGGAAAACCCTTTTCTTTTTCAACTCTTTTTCGAAAAATTTTAAAATGAGAAAAAGTTTGATCTTTATTTTGTAAAAAGAAAACCCAAGTAAAACGGGAGAAATCATTAACTAAAACAAATGCAAATCTACTTCCATTTAAACTCTTAGTTTTAGTTGGTCCAAAAAGATCCATATGAATTAATTCTAAAGGCCTAGTTGACATGATATCCTTGATTGGTTTAAAGGAAGACTTGGTTTGTTTCCCAAGTTGGCACGCACTACAAATGCGGTCTTTCTCAAAATCCAAGTAAGGTATACCCTTCACCAATTCCTTTGAATTAATCCTAGAAATATGGTCAAAAGATGCATGTCCTAGTCTTCTATGCCAAAACCAAGAATTTTCATCAAAAGCATTCAAGCATTTAGTAGAACAATCTAAATTAAGCATGTCAATAATATAAACATTATTATCACGAAAACCGGTGAGAATACAAATATCGGATTTAACATCAAAAATCTTACAAGAAGTATCATAAAAAACAACTTTAAGTCCACGATCACAAAGTTGACTAATGCTAAGCAAATTATGTTTTAAACCATCTACTAAAACAACATTCTCAATAATAGGAGATGCACCAATTTGAATGTTACCTATACCGATGATAGTTCCTTTGGAGTCATCCCCGAAGGTGACGGTGCCACCTTCCATGTACCTTGATAGGGTTGTGAAGTTGTTGATGTCCCATGTCATGTGTCTTGAACAACCACTATCAAGGTACCACCGCTCCCTACGTCTTGGAGCTTTGGTGTGTACCTATATCAAACAATTTAAGACTTGATTTTGGTACCCATATTTTCTTGGGTCCTCTAGGGTTAGTGTCATGAACCCAAACAAGATTATTTGTTCTATTTAGTTGATCATAGCAAAACTTAGCTAAATGTCCATTTTTACCACAATATGTGCATCTATATACTCTACCATATTTAAAAGCATAATGGGTGTGTGATTTGTGAGCATGGGCATTGTGAGCATGAACATGAGACGTGTTAGGTGTAGTGTGAGCATGAGGAATCTTAGCATGAGATGTGTGCTTTTTAGAAAATTTTTCTTCAAGTTTCTTAGTATTAAAGGCACAATCTTTTAAAACCTTTTCAAAATCATTCATTTTGAATTTAAAAGAAGAAATTTCTTTTTCATCAAAAATAGGGGATTTTGCCTTACAAGAACTCTTATAAGCACAAAATTCTTTTTGCATGGAAATGAAATTAGAAGAAATATCATCTTTTTCTTTAGAAACAATGGCAAGTTGATTCTTAAGAAAAGCAACTTCTTTTTGTAATTTTATGCATTCAAGTTTCTTGTTATCATATGTTTCAGAAAGTTCTACAAAAGCATGCACTAGAACTTCCTTACTTACATCATCATCTTCATCATCAAGGGATTGAGGGGTTACCTTGGGTGTGTTTGCCATGAAACACATATTAGCTTGATCCATCTCCTCTTCGGACTCGCTTTCCGAATCCCATGTTGCTTTGTAAGCTTTCTTTTCCTCCGGCTTCTTTGGCTTGAAGGAGGAAGTCATTTTCTTCTTGAACTCCGGACAATCCGCCATAATATGTCCGGGTTTGCGGCAATTGTAGCATATGATCTTCCGCTCCTCTTTGCCTTCAAATTTTCTCCGGAAGTTGAACTTGTTCTTTCGGTACAACCTCTTGACATTCCGCACAAGTAGAGTTAGCTCCTCATCTTCTTCTTCGTCATCTTCATCGTCATCATTGGTGGATGAAGTCTTGAAGGCTATGGATTTCTTCTTTGAAGTAGTGGCCTCTTCTCTTGCCTTCTTCTCCACCTCATGGGTCTTTAGGTTCCCAATGAGACTAATGAGGTCCATCTCGTCCTTGTCGTTCAACTCCTTCAAGGTGGTGGCCTTGATCTCCCATGATGAAGGAAGAGCCCGAATTACTTTTCGCACCTTTTGATCGTTGGAGATGTCATCACCTAAGAAAGAAAGACCATTAGTGATTTTAGTAAACCTTGTAGCCATACTATCAATAGACTCATCATCAAGCATTTTAAATGACTCATATTGGGACCTCAAGAGATCTATCTTAGCTCTCTTGACTTGTGAAGTCCCCTCGTGTGTGACCAATAAGTGTTGCCAAATCTCATAGGCGGATTGGCAATGAATTACCCGTGTAAGGTCATCCTCATTCAAGGCGGTTAATAGGGAGTTTTGGGCCTTGGAGTTAGCCTCATATAATTTAAAGTCAAGGTCGGTCCAAGTGCTCTCATCACCATCGGGTGCTTCATAGGGTTTGGTCAAGGACTTGGCTACTAAGCTACCCAAAGATTGCAAAAATATAGTCATCCTAACCTTCCAAATTGGGAAATTGAGGCCATCAAATTTAGGTGGGGATTTAATGTTGTCGGCCATGTTTACTAGTGATGAATGAATGAAATGAAAATGTTGATTAGCAATATTTTAAGGATCTCTCTATGGATGTTAAGACAAACCTAGAGTCCAAGCTCTGATACCAATTGAAAAGTCACCTAGAGGGGGGGGGGGTGAATAGGTGACAATGCTAATCACGGGGCAAATTAAAAATTTAAAGCTACAATAATCAAGTTTCACAAGATGAATGCAAGCAAGTAAATATGACAATGATTATGATGAGCAAGAATAAGAGCAAGTATAGTAAAAGAGTGCAAGAAAGTAAACCAATCGCAAACACAAGGATATGTTATCGAGGTTCGAGCACCCAGCTCTACTCCCCGCCTTCCCCAGAAGGATTCTAGCTACTTCCACTATCACAAAGAACAATTACAACCGGAGTACCCAACTCCTCAATTACAATCACAAGAATATCTGAGTAGTCAAAAGACCACAAACTCTCTCTTTCAAAAATCTCTTCCCTTACAAAGGTCCTTAGAGAATAATGAGTAGAATTGAAGCTCTTTTGTGTGTAAGGAAAAGAAATTGAAATCAGAGAAAAATTTTTGAAAACCCTTCAGAAAATGAGAGAATTTAGCACAAAAACCAAGAACTTTGAAAGCCTTAAACTTTTGAATTTTTAGCAATAATTGTTGTTGCAAATCTCTCCCCAAACACCCCTATTTATAGGAGAGGGCTAGGGTTAAAGGATAAAACATAATTACTGATGTTTAGGAGGTAATTAGATCAAGATATATCCTTAAACGAATTTTAAACACAAAAGACAAAAATAAATAGCTCACTTAAAATCTGCCCGTTACTGTTCAACGGCTAGCTCGGTCGACCGGTGCGGTCGACCGCTAGTTAAAAAATTTGACCGTTACAAGCAATCGGTCGACCGACCCGGTCGACTGAGAAAACCTGTGAGAAAAAATATTATCTCGGTCGACCGCCCCGGTCGACCGGCAGACGTGCACACTGATACGTGCCTTTGCCAGGACTGCGGTCGACTGGTCCGGTCGACCGGACCAGACTGACACAGACTCGGTCGACTGTCCCGGTCGACCGGATCAGGTCAAAAATCGATTTTAAGAAAGAAAACAAAGAGGATTTTGATTTTAACAAAAATACTTTTGAACAGGGAATAGTATAAAATACAAAGATGTATTTGTAGGCAAAAACTTGTATGCAAAATATTTGTGTATAATTTATGAGAAATTATTTTGGAATGAGCATGTGCGCAAAAACGTGTGTGATAGAGCTTCAAACCTATCCACTATTCTTTAACATACTATAAACTGAAAAACAAATTACATGAAGACTTCTTGTGCTATCTTCAAGTCTTTGAGCCATCCAATGCCTTGCTAGTGCCTTCTCTTCTATGATCCTTCCTTGATGTGCAATTTGCCTTCCTTACTTGGTGGAACTTAGAAGTTCTTGCAATAGCTAAGCAAATGGTCTCTAAACATGGTACAAAACCTGAAACTCATCTTAACAAACTTATTAGTACCAAATAGCTCTAATTTGGTTTGTCATCATCAAAACACAAAAAATTGGAGAGTGTAACCTCTTGGGCCAACAAAAACATCCCCCGGGCTTATGGACTCGAGTAAACAAGGCCACAAAACTAAGGGGGATTATTTTGTTTTTGTCCATATTTTTACGCGTGAATAATCATGCTTCCTGAGGCATAACTACCTAGTTTCAATAACTGGTTTTATCATCATTTTTATATATATTTTTATTGCATTTTAGTTTTTGTTTCAATCCCAAAAAAAATTGTATAAGTATGAGGTACATATATCTAAGGCAAAAAATTGAGATCAAATTATCTTTCCAATCTTACTTTCTTATTCTAAAATTTAAATAAGATCTATTATTTTGACTCGGTTTAAAATTCATAATTTTAGGTCTTCCTAATTCCTAAGATAATCTTAATTAAATAAATCAAAACTATTTCTCTTATTTCAAAAAGTTTTGTAAAAAGAAAAGAAAAGAGTTTCTGTACAAAAGAAAAATCTAAAAATTTTCTAAAAAGAAGTGTAAAAGAAAGAAAATTTAAAGCTAACTATATTAGTAAATCCTCCCTCACACTTATCACTTGCATTGTCCTTAATGCAACGTGAATGTGCATATGCCTGAAACAAAATAAGGAAGAAAAAATTACCTCAGGGTGTTGATTCTGGTGGTGGTCTGATTGGCCTACGAAATGCGGCCCAAACATATATTGTGGAATTTGCAGGAACCCTCCAGTGACCTTTCAAATATAACCCATAAAAAGAATGATGAAGTGAATGGTCTTATTTAAAAAATTATCCCCACCCAATTTCTAATTTCTAATAATAATTCTTGAGTTATTTTGTTTAACACCTTTGTCTAACAGTGAAGTGTGATTTTGGGAGATAATTGATTTGGACTTAAATGGAATAGGAACAAAAACCGATATGGACTCAGGAATTTGACTCAGATCAAGTCGAGATTCAAAAGTGGGAGTCAAAATTGGTTCAAAAATAGGGTCCATGTTGGAACTTATTTTGATGATAACAAATGTAATTTGTACTATTTTTGTGTATGTTTAGATATTTGTTAAAAGTCTTGATCACACATACAAATAACTTATTAGTCGACTTGATTCTTCTTATAGTCGACTAATATAGTTGCTAGTCGACTAAGTCCTGTCCAGAAAAGATATCAACTTTCTATTCTTGACTGTTAGCAGCATTAGTCGACTTACCAACATTGCTAGTCAACTAATACATGTTGTAGTCGACTAACCATTTCTGCTGGTCGACTAATTATTGTTTCCAGAAACTTATCATCTAGGTCAGTTTTGATGTATCGACTTGCTTTCTTGACTAGTCGACTAACCCAGGTAAAATGTTATATTCTAATCGACTTACTCCTTGTCCTAGTCGTCTTATAACTGTTTCTGACTGATTTGTCACATACATTGCATTTATGTTGTCACTTTACCACACTTGTTTGCTAATAAATGATATTAATAAGTGTCTTTTTTCTTTGCTAAATGTAGGCCCAAATGCTCAAAGAAATAAATGAGGAACAAGCCCAAAAGCCCACTTTATTCTGAATTAATTCAGAATAAATTCGAAGTGAAGAAATCTGGGCTATATCTTGGCATATCAAGGGGTTGAGAAAAATCCTCCTTGAATCGAGGAATCGAAGCCAGAAAATCAAAAGCTGATTCAGTCAGCGGTTGAAGCAGCAACAAGAAAACCTGCAGGAGATGCGAGCTAAACAGGAAACCAGGAAGCTGCCCCCCCTTGGTGTGGCCACCTGGCCACACCAGGGCCACGGAAACGCGGCCCAAGCCGCGTTTTCGCGGCCAACTAATTGTTGTTGGGGGAGCGTTTGCTCCCCCAACGTTCCCGGGATCCTATCTTCTAGGTTTTTGGCTATAAATACCTCTTTCAGCAAGGAAAAAGGAGCGAAGACTAGAATTAAATTTTGCACTTATTTTCTTAGGATCTAGGTTCATTGTTAGCTAGAAAGAAAGTTGTAATCTTGCTTTTTAAGTTGTAGTCCAGTTTTAATGACTTGTGAGAGAGAGGACTGAGAGCTTGTACTTGAAGGTTGAAGTGACAACAATACAAAAGTCGGGTCGATTTCTCTCTCACTTGTAGTACGGTATGCTTTATATTATGTCGTTGTTTTCTTCGCTTTCCATGAGTAACTAAACACTTCTTCTGGGCTAGCTATCGACTCTCTTGTTTCTTCTCTTCTATTTTTAAAAGAAAAAGACCCGATGACTCATATGCATGCCTCCCTTAAAAGCCTTTCTTTTTGAAAGTGTTCTTGAAGGCACATGAGGATGGGTATGGATAGTTGAATTCACCATTCTTTCTTGAACTTCTTGTGAATCGTTTTTAATTCATTCTTGCTTCTTCACGCTTTATGTTTTAATATCCGATTCCAACTCTTTCTTGAAGAAAAAGGACTCAAACCTTCTGCATCTTATGTGCTTTACTTAAAGCTTTCTAAAAAAAAAGCAACTTTAAGTTTTGCAAATGATAACTTGAGGGACTTAATACTTTAAGAGAAGAATGAACAATTGAGTAGGAAGATAGTAAGCCCAGATTTGATTTCTTATTATAAAACAACATCACAACTCTTAAAGCTTTTTTGAAAATCACCTCCTCCAAATCCTTTTCTGAAAGTTGAAATTTCTCTTTTTCATCCCTTTTCCTTACATTCTCTTTTTCCTAAAAAACGAACACAAATTCCTTGTTTTTAAAATGACTCATCGAAAAGCTTCCATCGCATCCCTCCTTGTGGACACGACCCGTTAGCCACAAGCTACACGGTACATTCTTAAACTCATTGGTTGTTTCTTTATTTTAGCAATCAATTTTTGGCGCCGTTGCCGGGGAGGGAACGGTGTAGTTGTTTTAACAACTTTTGTGTGTTTGTTTCAGGGACTCGAAGATCAAGATCTAGTATTCAAGCTTTGCCAAGAAGACTTGAAAATTCTGTGCTCCTACTCTCGAAACTAGGAAACAGAATTTCAAGAAATTGCTTTGCAAATCTGAAATTTTTTTGGACTACTAAAAACTTTGTTTTGCAGGACATATTGCTTGCAAAAATTTCAGTTTTTTATGCCATATTTGTGCTAGTTTTGTTATCACCATCCCTGTTTTAATCCAACAGTAATTTGAGTGATTGTGAATTGCTTAAAAAACGTTTAGACTTGCATTCTAGGCATTTGTCTAATTATGTTTACTTTACAATTACTATTGAAGAGAGCTGGAGACAAGGTATGTATGCAAAGCATATAGTTTAGGAAACATTCTTGGGTGATTTTGCTTTTGAATGCTACTTTCCTATATCTTGCACACTTGCACGAATCAATTCTAAGGGCAAAACCCAAATCAAGATAAGGTGGGGGAAGTCATTACCCTTCCTTAGCCCACAAACCATCTCCAAGCACGCACAACCTAAGCCTAATTAAAATTTGATAGACGTTGGCCTTAGGGACATCTCGAACTCAATAGGAGATTATCCTAAAGAGGAAAAGTGTTAAAAATTGACTCCTGTAAAATCAGTGTCAAGGAAAGGGATTGAGGGCCGAAAGCCCGAAGAGTGGTGGTTATTTAATTAAGGAACGTCTTTTGACGGAAAACCTCCCACCAATCTTGCCCCGACCTGGCTGATTAGCTTGTGGTCAAGGTCTACATTCTACCTCTTGTGGACAATCAACCAGTTAGGAGTTGTCTAGGTCAAGGATACCTTAGACTAGGCTTGGTTGATTTTTATTGTTGACTGCTGTTTGAACTTGTTGTGATTGTGATTGTGTTTGTGTATGCAAGTGTGGTCGAGAGACCCTAATTCATCTAGGTTGACTAGAAACACATCACCACCTAAGTTTGAACCAAGACCAGATCCGGTAATGGCTCAATTCACATCACTGCAGGATAGGTTCTACCCCATTAGGACCTCACTTCTATCATGCATCTCACTTCCATCGGTTGGTGATTACAATTTTGAGCTCAAGCCTCAATTCATCAACACACTCCCCAAATTTCATGGTCTAGAGTCCGAAGATGCCTACTTCTTCATAAGATAATTTGAGGAAGTATGTCTTATGATGAAAATCTCACACCTTGTAGACGATGCTATTAGGTTGAGATTTATCCCGTTTGCACTTAAGGACCTAGCAAAAAAGTGGCTCTACAGCTTAGCAGCCGGTTCCATCACATCTTGGGATGGTTTCATCAAGGTCTTCTTGAAGAAATTCTATCCTATCCATAAAACCGCTCTCATTAGGAAGACGATCATGCAATTTAAGCAAGAACCTAGTGAACCGTTCTGGAGGTACTTTGAACGCTTTAAGGACCTCCTTGTCCAATGTCCACACCATGGAATAGAGAAATGGAGACAATGCCAAATTCTCTATGACGGTTTAGACTATTCCACCAAAACCCTCTTAGAAAGTATGTGCCAAGGGGTTTCTTGCAGAAAGATGAAGATGAGGGATAGGATTTGTATGAAAATTTAGCTGAGAAAACCATCCAATGGGAATCTGCGAGTGAGACCCCTAAGAATCCTAACTCCATCTCTTCAAAAGGAGGTCTCCACTCCATAGAATCGTCCATCGCTAATGAGGCTAAGTTAGCTAATTTAACTAGAAGACTGGAAGCTCTAGAGATGAAAGAACTAAGTCCAGTCAATCAAGTCAACCCGAACCAATTTCCACCCCCGGGCTGCACTTACTGTCAAGCCATGACCATGTATTCGAGGAATGCCCAGTGTTTCAGGCTCAGCAATCCTATTACGAACCGATGAATGCGGCTTTTTCAAGGCCGAACAATAACCCTTATGCCCCAACGTACAATCCCGGCTGGAGAAATCACCCTAATTTCTCATGGAGCCAAAACAACAATGACCATTCACGATCCAATCATGCTAGCCACTTCCATCATGGTAATAATTCTTCCAATCATCAACCCAACTTCTCCAATTTCCATAATAATTCTCCCAACCCTCCACCAAACTTTTCGAATTATCAACAGAACTTTCCTAACCAAGCTCCATAATCCTCCTTCCAGAATCCTCAATTGGAAAGAAGAATGACTGACTTTGAGAGAAACATGGAGAGATATATGAAAAACCAAGACTCTCTCATGCAAACCATTCAGAGGTTAGAGGTTCAAATGAGCCAACTAGCCAACCCACAGAATAAGAGACAAAAGGGTACCCTGCCTAGTCAGCCAGTCACCAATCCGAGGAATTCCCAACAAGCTCATTTGGCTGAGGATCCTTCATTCAATCAATGTAATGCTGTGCATACATTGAGGTCAGGAAAGAAAGTTGATAACCAAGTGTCAACACACACCAATCCTATTCAGCACAACCACAATCAAGCTTCCACCTCATCCAATCCAATTTCTTCCAATTCGGACGAGTCTGAAAAAGACAAGCCAGCCAGCCAGGTGCACCAGCCTATAGTACCATTTCCGAATAGGCTGAAAAACAACAAGCAAAACCCGCACATGGACAAGATAATCGAGATGTTTAACCAAGTGAAAATAAATGTGCCACTCCTTGATGCCATCCAACAAGTTCCTTCCTATGCTAGTTTCTTAAGGACATGTGCACCAAGAAGAGAAAGACTAATGTTCCTAAGAAAGTCTTCCTAGCCACTAATATTAGTGAGCTATTTTCGGGTCCTATCCCTGTCAAGTACAAAGATCCAGGTAGCCCTACCATTGCCTGCACAATAGGACAAGACGAGATTAGTCGTGCACTTCTTGACTTGGGAGCAAGTATCAACTTGCTCCATTCTCTGTTTATCAACAACTCGGGTTGGGTGACCTTAGTCCAACTCGAGTCACCATCCAACTGGCTGACCGTTCTGTTAAAGTTCCAAAAGGGGAAATTAATGATGTCCTGATTCGGGTAGGAGAGTTCATATACCCTGTCGATTTCATAGTTTTGGAGACACAACCTGTGTCCAACTCCAATCGTAGGGCTCAAACTCCGGTCATCCTAGGTCGACCATTCCTTGCCACTGCTAATGCCATCATCAATTTCAGGAATGGGTCTATGAGGTTAACCTTTGGAGACATGACTAGAGAAGTCAATGTCTTCCATCTAGGAAAACAACCCCATGACATCGAGGACCAAACTTTTGAAGTAAACCAAATTGAGAACTTGACAAGTGAACACGGGGAAGAATTGGAATCAGAAATAGAGATTGACTTCGAGTTAGAGTCTGATGACTTTAATCTCGATCAGGTGGTAGATTCTGCCGTGAATTGGGCTTCAAACCCAATTTCACCTACAATGGAGCCAACAGATTTGACTAGTCCTTCTAGTGAGCCTGCCTCTTCCTTAGAATTGAAAGCCCTTCCTGCGCATCTCAAGTACGCCTATCTAGGCGAACAAGAGACCTTTCCCGTCATCATTGCCTCTCACTTAAATGACGGGGAAGAAAAAGATTTGAAAGATATTCTAAGAAAACATAAGGAAGCCATCGGGTGGACTATGACTGATATTAAGGGATTAAGTCCAACCATCGTTCAACACCGCATCCATCTCAATGAAGACGCCACACCCAAGAGAGACCCGCAGCGTAGGTTAAACCCTATTATGCAAGAGGCTGTTCATGCTGAAATCATAAAACTCTTAGACAATGGGATAATTTATCCCATTTCGGATAGCCAATGGGTCAGTCCTGTCCACGCGGTCCCAAAGAAATCTGGTTTCACCGTAGTGGAAAACGAGAACAAAGAGTTGGTTCAAACTCGACTTCCCACGAAGATTCGAGTTTGCATTGACTATAGGAAACTGAATGCTGCAACTCGTAAGGACCATTTTTCACTTCCCTTCATTGATCAGATGCTTGAACGTTTGGCGGGTCACGAGTACTACTGCTTCTTAGACGGTTACTCGGGCTATAACTAGATCCCTATCGCTCCTGAGGACCAAGAGAAGACTACGTTCACATGTCCATTTGGAACATTTGCTTATCGTCGAATGCCATTCAGCTTATGCAATGCCCCAGCAACGTTTCAACGTTGCATGTTGAGTCTTTTCTCTGATATGGTAGAACGCTTCTTAGAAAACTTCATGGATGATTTCTCCATCTACGGAGATTCATTCACTCAATGTCTCCACCATCTAAAACTCGTCCTCCAACGTTGTGCTGAAAAACATTTGACACTAAACTGGGAGAAATGCCACTTCATGGTGAAACATGGAATTGTCTTGGGTCATGAAATATCCAAGAAAGGAATAGAAGTGGATAGAGCCAAAATCGAGGTTATTGCTAAGCTTCCCATGCCTAAATGCGTTAAGGACATTAGATCCTTCTTAGGACACGCTAGATTCTACCGGAGATTTATCAAGGATTTTAACAAATTTGCTAGGCCCTTGACTAATCTGTTAGCTAAGGATGTGTCCTTCACTTTCGATGCTGAATGCATAAATTCTTGGGAGAAGCTTAAGAGTGAGCTTATTTCTGCACCAATCATATCTGCACCAGATTGGTCTAAGCCGTTTGAGATTATGTGCGATGCTTCTGATTTTGCCATAGGCGCTGTCCTAGGACAACGTATTGATAGCAAGCAGCATGTGATCTACTACTCTAGTAGGACTCTCAATGACGCTCAACTGAACTACACTACGACCGAGAAGGAATTCTTGGCAGTAGTGTTTGCCTTAGAGAAGTTTCGTCCCTACCTACTAGGGTCCAAAACTACCATTTTCACCGATCATTCTGCGCTTAGGTATCTCATGATGAAGAAGGATGCCAAGGCCCGACTCATTCGTTGGATCCTCCTTCTTTAAGAATTCGATCTCGAAATTCGAGATAAGAAAGGCGTAGAAAATGTCATTGCTGACCATCTCTCACGGATTCCCAATTCTCCATGCAATGAATTACCCATCAATGAGGATTTTCCTGATGAACATCTCTTAGCTATCTCTAGGGAACCTTGGTTTGCTGATATAGTGAATTACTTAGTCACAAACCAAACTCCGTCTCATTGGTCCAAAAATGATGTTTACCGGTTCTTATCCCAAGTCCGGTATTTCTTTTGGGAGGAACCGTATCTTTTCAAGTACTGTTCCGACCAAATTATTAGGAGATGCATTCCCAATGAGGGGTTAGGAGTGTTCTGTCCTTTTGTCAAGAACTTGCATGCGGTGGACACTTTGGTCCCCGCAAGACTGCTAAAAAGGTGCTACAAAGCGGGTTTTATTGGCCCACTCTGTTCAAGGATGCCTATGAATATTGCAAGACGTGCCCTAGATGCCAAATGGTAGGTAGGATCTCACATCGAAATATGATGCCCCTCAACCCAATTCTAGAAATAGAACTCTTTGATGTTTGGGGCATCGACTTTATGGGTCCATTTCCTAACTCATTTGGGAACCAATACATATTGGTTGCTGTGGACTACGTGTCCAAGTGGGTAGAAGCCATTCCTTGTAAAACTAATGATAACAAAGTTGTCATAAAGTTTTTGAGAGAGAACATTTTTTCCCGCTTCGGAACCCCTCGTGCTATCATCAGTGATAATGGCACCCACTTTTGCAATAGATCTTTTGAAGCCCTTATGCGAACGTATGCCATAACTCACAAGTTGTCCACACCATATCATCCTCAAACCAGTGGGCAAGTTGAGGTTTCAAATAGACAAGTCAAACTTATATTGGAGAAAACTGTGAACCAAAACCGGAAAGATTGGTCCTTAAAACTTGTAGATGCTCTATGGGCCTACAGGACCGCTTTCAAGACGATTTTAGGAATGTCTCCCTATAGGTTAGTCTATGGAAAACCTTGTCACTTGCCCGTTGAGTTAGAGCACCGAGCCTTATGGGCAATCAAGCAGTTGAATTTTGATTTGACTAAGGCCGGTGACCTTCGGAAATTACAAATTTCCGAATTGGAGGAATTGAGAAATGAGGCCTATGAAAATGCTAGGATCACTAAAGATAGAGTGAAGATTTTTCATGACAAGCACATCATAAGAAAAACCTTTGTCCCTGGTCAAAAAGTCTTACTCTACAATTCTAGGCTTCATCTTTTCCCAAGAAAATTGAAATCACGATGGACTGGGCCATTCGTTGTAAAAACCGTGTTTCCGCATGGTGCAGTTGAGATCAGTGACCCCAAGAATGGAAATGACTTTAAGGTAAATGGTCAACGCCTTAAACCTTTCTTGGAATCGGTGCCGGTAGATGAAACGGTAATGGGTCTTTTTGACCCAGTGTATCAGTAACTTTCCTCCTTTCCATTTTATTTCATGCACTTATACATTTCTTTCATACATTGGGGACAATGCATGAGATAAGTGTGGGGGAGGGTTCTAACAAAGGATATATATATATAAAAAAAAGGGTCTAATTATTGATTAGCTAGGTGCTTTGGCCTAAGCAAGCCTTAGTATTTATGCAAAAGATAATTAGAAAAAAAAAGTCTAATTATTGATTAGCTAGGTGCTTTGGCCTAAGCAAGCCTTAGTATTTATGCAAAAGATAATTAGATAAGAAAAAAAAATGTGTATCTTCTGATTAAGCTGGATATTTATGCCACATGAAGCATAGGTATTCACGCCTAAAAGGGGTACACCGTATAAATAAAAACCTTGATTTCGTGGCCTTATCTGCTCGAGTGTTTAAGTCCATAGGGGTGTTTTCTCACCTGATGCCCTAAAACTGTCCGGTTTGGGTGTCACCGACTGAATGCTCGTTACGTGGGCAGATTAGAAAGCCTAATGAAATTGAGGAATAAATTTCACCATAAATAAATAAATATAAGGCATAGGAGTTAATGTTAAAGAACCCTTAGTAAAATTCACAGTCACGATGGTGCATACGACTCAGGGTAAATTAATAGACTAGATGAGAAGTACAAATTGATTCCTTACTTTAATTGATGACATGTTTTTGAATAGAGACTAAGTTTAGGAATGATAAATTTGATATTCCTATAACTTATAGATTACTTAAACTCTCACAAATATACTTCAAATATTTTTCTCCTTCCAAAAAAGAAAAAAAAAAGAAAAAAATGTGTTTTTCAAAAATACTAACTTTTTTTTTGGATTTTGTGGGTGTAATCCGCTGAAAACCCTCACGAGACAAAACTCGTCCTCTAGGGGTAACCTAGAGGTTTTACGGCTTGTTGCTCATGCTCAGTGCAATCGAGTGACCTGCGAAAGTGGTCTAATAATTGATTCGAGTTAGTCTAATGTTTTGCTCGAGGGCGAGCAAAAGATAAGTGTGGGGGTGTGATTTGTCACATACATTGCATTTATGTTGTCACTTTACCACACTTGTTTGCTAATAAATGATATTAATAAGTGTCTTTTTTCTTTGCTAAATGTAGGCCCAAATGCTCAAAGAAATAAATGAGGAACAAGCCCAAAAGCCCACTTTATTCTGAATTAATTCAGAATAAATTCGAAGTGAAGAAATCTGGGCTATATCTTGGCATATCAAGGGGTTGAGAAAAATCCTTCTTGAATCGAGGAATCGAAGCCAGAAAATCAAAAGCTGATTCAGTCAGCGGTTGAAGCAGCAACAAGAAAACCAGCAGGAGATGCGAGCTAAACAGGAAACCAGGAAGCTGCCCCCCCTTGGTGTGGCCACCTGGCCACACCAGGGCCGCGGAAACGTGGCCCAAGCCGCGTTTTCGCGGCCAACTAATTGTTGTTGGGGGAGCGTTTGCTCCCCCAACGTTCCCGGGATCCTATCTTCTAGGTTTTTGGCTATAAATACCTCTTTCAGCAAGGAAAAAGGAGCGAAGACTAGAATTAAATTTTGCACTTATTTTCTTAGGATCTAGGTTCATTGTTAGCTAGAAAGAAAGTTGTAATCTTGCTTTTTAAGTTGTAGTCCAGTTTCAAAGACTTGTGAGAGAGAGGACTGAGAGCTTGTACTTGAAGGTTGAAGTGACAGCAATACAAAAGTCGGGCCGATTTCTCTCTCACTTGCAGTACGGTATGCTTTATATTATGTCGTTGTTTTCTTCGCTTTCCATGAGTAACTAAACACTTCTTCTGGGCTAGCTATCAACTCTCTCTTGTTTTCTTCTCTTCTGTTTTTAAAAGAAAAAGACCCGATGACTCATATGCATGCCTCCCTTAAAAGCCTTTCTTTTTGAAAGTGTTCTTGAAGGCACATGAGGATGGGTATGGATAGTTGAATTCACCATTCTTTCTTGAACTTCTTGTGAATCGTTTTTAATTCATTCTTATTTCTTCGCGCTTTATGTTTTAATAACCGATTCCAACTCTTTCTTGAAGAAAAAGGACTCAAACCTTCTGCATCTTATGTGCTTTACTTAAAGCTTTCTAAAAAAAAGCAACTTTAAGTTTTGCAAATGATAACTTGAGAGACTTAATACTTTAAGAGAAGAATGAACAATTGAGTAGGAAGATAGTAAGCCCAGATTTGATTTCTTATTATAAAACAACATCACAACTCTTAAAGCTTTTTTGAAAATCACCTCCTCCAAATCCTTTTCTGAAAGTTGAAATTTCTCTTTTTCATCCCTTTTCCTTACATTCTCTTTTTCCTAAAAAATGAACACAAATTCCTTGTTTCTTAAACAACTCATCGAAAAGCTTCCATCGCATCCCTCCTTGTGGACATGACCCGTTAGCCACAAGATACACGGTACATTCTTAAACTCATTGGTTGTTTCTTTATTTTAGCAATCACTGACTGTTAAACAATTATTGATTTCTGGTGTTTTATCTAACGTTCTCATATCCAAATTTGATTTGATAACTACCCTAACTGACCATAGATTTTAGCTATAAATAGGGATGTTGTCCTAGGCAAAACACACCAATTCATATCATTAGTTTTCTGTCCAAACTCTGTTGAAAAATTCTCTTTTCCTGAAAACTAGTTCCACTTTCTATTCTTCATACAAATTCCAATTCTCTAGTGAAGAATTCTAAGAGTCCACCTATAAGAGTTCTTGTTCACGATCACATACAAGTCTCAAGGCTTATAGGTTATTTTGTAATCACTCAAAGAGAAGTATTGTACAAGGTTATCTTCTTGGTGTTGAGAAGAGGTGTACAAGAAAATTGTCTTTGTGGTGTAGAGAAGAGTTGTACGGATTTGGCAAAGATTGTTTGTCAAGTGGTGTACAAGGAGTTGATTTTGGGTTTACAAAATCAGGATAAGCAAAATCTCAAGCAGATTGCTTGGGGACTGGATGTAGGTCAAGAGGACCGAACCAGGATAAAATCTTTCATGTTTGCGTTTGCATTTTCTTTCTTGCAAGTTATTTTATTTAATGCTAATTTCTTTGTTTTAGTATTGTGTTGACATAATTTTTAGATCCTACAATTGGTATCAGAGCCCGGCTCGACATACACTGTCAACATCCTACAACAAGGATGGCAATGGAGTTTCCTTTATCACAATTCAGAGAAGGACATTCCACACAACGACCACCATTATTTGATGGATCAAATTACAACTACTCGAAGTGTAGAATGAAGATCTACTTGCAATCACTCAACTATGAACTCTGGAACGTAGTAGAAGCATCGTACATCAAGCCGATCACAAAGTACAGTACATGAAATGAAGAACAAAAGAAGTGTGCAAACCTTAATGCCAAAGCAATGAACGCGCTTTTCTGTGCCTTGAATAAGAAGAATTCAATCGCGTGTCAACGTCCAGACCTGCAAATCAAATATGGCAGATTTTACAGGTAACCCATGAAGGTACTAATAAAGTTAAAGAGTCAAAAATTTCTATTTTTATTCACAAGTTTGAACTCTTCAAAATGAAGGAGAATGAAACAATTTCAGAAATGATTACAAAATTCAAGGACATTACAAATTCTTTACTAGCCCTTGGAAAGGAATACACTCAAGTGAAAAAAGTTAGAAAGGTTCTTCACGCACTCATATCATATTGGGAGAAAAAAATCACTGCAATGGAAGAAGCAAATGATCTCTCAACAATGTCATTAGAAAACCTTATTGGTAATTTAATGGCATATGAAGTGTAACTTGAAGATCGAAAGAATGATGAACATCAACTTCAATCAAAGAAGAAAGTATTTGCCTTCCATACATTCTCAGATATAGAAAATTCAGATGATGATGAAGAGGAGATGGCAATGCTCTTAAGAAAATTCAGAAAGTTTTTGAAGTAAGGTAAGTTTAGTCCTACATGTTTTAATTGTAATAAAACAGGTCATATGAAAAAGGATTGCCTATTGCTCAAAAACAAAGGGAAATTCAAGAGTAAAAAGTTCAAAAAGAAGAAAGATTATCAAGCATCATGGGAGAATAGTGATTCATCTTTCTCAGATGAAGAAGAAGCCACTAAGCATGCTAATGTTTGTTTTATGGCTCAACAAGAAGATGAGATACAATATACTGAACTATTAGATGCATTTCATGAGTTATATGATGATCTTAAAAATGAAAAGATGAAAAATAAAGTTTTATTAAATGATAATGAAAGACTTCATAAAGAAAATGAACTTCATATTTCTAAATTGTCTTTCTTAAATTCTCAAAAGGATGACTTTGAAAAAGTTATATTATCTTCAAAAAGGGATAATGAGAATTTATTACAAGATAATGCTTTATTGAAAAGAGAAACTATGTCTTTAAATGAAAGAATCTCTGTTTTAGATAAAGACATGACTAGTTTTAAAGATAAATATGAAGAACTTTTAAATAAAGTGACAAAGTTTAATAAAGAAAAAGAAAATTTAAATGATATATTGTCATATCAAAAGATGTCATATAATCATTTTGGACTTGGATTTTCAAAAGATAAGCATATTAGTTTTGGTTGTTCTAAAAATAACGTTGAAAGAATTACACATGTCTACAAAAATAATAATGATAGTTCTTTTGTTAAGAAGACCATGAAATCAAAGTATAAATATATTTGGATTCCTAAAAATCTAAATAATATGGATAAAAATACTTATATTGCATCATATATATATATATATATATATATATATATCATATATGTAATTCATGCAATTATGTTTATACTAACAGATAGAAACCAAATTCATATTGGGTTTGGATTCATAAGGGTTAACGTTTTGATCATGTTATGATTGGTACCATTAATAATGTTTTCTCTTATAGGTACCATATAAAGAAAAGAGAATACTTGATGATATAAGTTATTTCTAACACTTGAAAATATATCATATGTATGCTATGATGCAGGGGGAGAACACTTGTTATATTTATTTGTTATAACCTGTTTTCTGCAGGGGGAGTTTCTCTGTAAGGGGAGCTTGTGCATACACACATTGTCATCATCAAAAAGGGGGAGAATGTTGGAACTTATTTTGATGATAACAAATGTAATTTGTACTATTTTGTGTATTTTTAGATATTTGTTAAAAGCCTTGATTACACGCCCAAATAGTCTTGTTAGTCGACTTGATCCTTCCTATAGTCGACTAATACAGTTGCTAGTCGACTTATCATAAGTCTATAGTCGACTAAGTCCTGTCCAGAAAAGATATCAACTTTCTGTTTCTTGACTGTTAGTAGCATTAGTCGACTTAACAACATTGCTAGTCGACTAATACATGTTCTAGTCGACTAACCATTTCTGCTGGTCGATTAATTATTGTTTCCAGATATTTATCATCTGTGTCAGTCTTGATGTAGTCGACTTGCTTCCTTGACTAGTCGACTACCCCAGGAAAAATGTTATATTCTAGTCGACTTACTCCCTATCCTAGTCGACTTATAACAGTTGCTGATTGTTAAATAGATATTGATTTCTGGTGTTTTATCCAACGTTCTGATATTCAAATTTGACTTGATAACTATCCTAACTGACCATAGATTTTAGTTATAAATAGGGATGTTGTCCCAGGCAAAACACACCAATTCATATCATTAGTTTTCTGTTCAAACTCTGTTGAAAATTTTTATTTTCCAGAAAATTAGTTCCACTTTCTGTCCTTCACACAAATTCCAATCCTCTAGTGAAGAATTCTGAGAGTCCACCTATAAGAATCCTTGTTCACGATCACATACAATTTTCAAGGCTTATAGGTTATTTTGTAATTACTCAAGGGAAGTATTGTACAAGATTATCTTTTTGGTATTGAGAAGAGGTGTACAAGAAAATTGTCTTCTTGGTATAGAGAAGAGTTGTATGGATTTGGTAAAGATTATTTGTCAAGTGGTGTACAAGGAGTTGATTTTGGGTTTACAAAATTAGGATAAAGAAAATCTCAAGCAGGTTGCTTGGGGACTGCATGTAGGTCAAGAGGACCGAACCAGGATAAAATCTCTCGTGTTTGCGTTTGCATATTTTCTGAGATTTATTTCCTTTCTTGCAAGTTATTTTATTTAACGCTAATTATCTTTGTTTTAATGTTGTGTTGATATAATTTTAGATCCTACAGTCCAAACTAAAGAATTGATGTTCACACACTTTTCCCATTAACGAAATATGATCGTATAATATTGGTGATTCAATTTCACGGTGTATTGAAACAGGATCAATGTTGACTCTAGAATAGAGAAAAAATCTGATAAAGATATCGAAGTCATTATTGAGTCGCAAAATAAAATGGAATTACCAACTTGAGGTTTAGGATCACTTTCAATTCAATTTCAATTTCAGGAAAGTGATAACTTGCCAAAATGTCAATGTGATTTTCAAAATTTAGAGTTTGGTCAAATTCAAATAGGTGTGCTGAAATTGAATCTTGGTTTCTAAAATAACATGATTCTTTGGTCCAACCGATAGAGTTAGGAATATAAGGAT
Organism: Agave tequilana; assembly: GCA_038442645.1. Taxonomy (NCBI): domain Eukaryota; kingdom Viridiplantae; phylum Streptophyta; class Magnoliopsida; order Asparagales; family Asparagaceae; genus Agave; species Agave tequilana. Next base: position 112,833 of record JAVJIF010001916.1, on the reverse strand, counting down.
TGATCAAAGGTTGACAAAAAAGATTTTCCTCATTCTCATTGATCATTTCACTCATTATTGAGTCTAACCTACTGATAGGCCGGGTAACAGAATTTTGAGTCTGAATCATTTCTTCCATACTCTTTGCAATTGGTTCTTCTTGAGAAGGTGAGTATGAAAGTTGGTTTTGAAAATTATGGTGAAGTCGTGAGTCCATCATATTTTGCGATTGTTTCTCAAACTCACGTAAGAGTTCCATATTCATTTTCAAGATGGATGGTTGTTTATTTTGATTTAGTGAGACTGAAAAAAATGAGTACAAATTATTTTAAAAATCTTGGTTATAGGATTGGGGGTATGGGTCATATTGAGTCAGATAATCCTAGTTCGGCCTATATGGTTGATTCATGTTGTACATAGCCGGGTCAGAGTTATCCGAGTCAGATGAGGTCAAAGTGAAAAATGGATTCATTTGGTTGGAAAAATTTTGGTTATATTCAATTTTATCGCAATAATTAAAAAAAAGAAAATTCAAACAAATAAACAAACAACAAAGAAAAAGAAAAAAAATTAAAAAACAAGCCTATACTACGGTTGACCTAGACCTAGATGACTCCTAACTAGTTAGACTGTCCACGGAGGTACCTTGTAGAAATTTGATAACAAGTTAATCAGTCAGGTAGGGGTAAGACCAGTGGGAGGTATCCGTGCTGGAGCAACGGGCCTAATTATGTCAAATCACTATTCTTTGAGGTTTCGTCTCTCAATCCCCAACCTTTGACACCGATTGACAAGAGTCAAATTCTAACAACTTTTCCTTAGGTTAATCTCTTAAATGAGTCCGAGATGTCCCTAGGGGTCAACGTCTAGCAAGTTTTATTTAGGCTTGGGTTGTGTGAGTAGGGAGGTGATTTTTGGGCTAAGGGAGGGTAATGACTTCCCCACCTTATGTTATGTTGGGTTTTGCCCTTAATTTTTGATTCGTACAAGTGTGCAATATAGAAAAGAATGAAACAAAAAAGCGAGTAAATCACTCAAGTGTTTGTCCTAAGCTATATGCAAGCAATATGTACACATCCGTCAAGATCACAACAACAGAAGAATTATACAGTATATTGAAATGAAAATTGACACGTGCCTAGATGCAAGTGTCTATATATACAGAAACTATCAGCAGAATATAACAATATACAAGAAATTACCCAACCACACAAAAGTAAGTGTGGACTTCTGCAATGCTAAAAATTTGACCAAGCTCTTCTTCTTTGAGGCAACATAAGACTCGCGTTCTTCAAACGCGCGTCTCAATTCCCAAATGCGAGGTCCGCGTTTTTGCTTCAAAATGTGACACCCGCATCTATGCAAATGCATAACGCGAGGTTCAGACCCGCGTTTCTCCGAAGCAACATGAGACCCGCCTTCTTCAAAGACTCATCTCAATGCCCAAGCACGAGGTCTACATTTTTATCCCAAAATGCGAGACTCGCATCAAATCTGCACCAAAACATGATTCCCGCATTCTTACTGCTCAACGCAAAGTTCGCATTCTGCTGCAGACTCTGCCATAATGTGAGGCTAAAACTAGCGTTCAGCCTTAGATGGTCAGGATCAAAGCTGATCCGAAAAGCCCACATCCCCAAGGATTCGAGGCTAGTCCTTTGAATATCCTTGCAACGGATCTAAGGGACTACCTGACAACAAAAATGAGTGTCTATCAAATCACTTCCCAATGCTGTTGTGAACAGCACATCATGACAGTACTCTCCGAATGCCACTGTAACTCTCATGCGAGCAAGCCGTTGGTATTCAATCGGCTGTCAGCTGATTGTACACGTACATTGCATATTTAGTGTCATACTTTCATATTTATTTGTCATAAAACTCTGCTATTTAATTCATTTTAATGTCTAATGGTATGCAAGGTAATTTATAGAGAAAGAAAGAAATGGACAAGTTTATCTAATTAAATCTGGAGTTTTAAAAGCTCAAGCAAATTAATGAAGATCTACTCAAATTCAGAGATTTAGAAGCAATTCTATCTAAGAACTGGAGCAAATTAGAAAAGATAACACTAGATAAAATCAGTTAAAATTGGATTTTTGAAGATTTATTAACTTAAAGATCAACGAAGATAATCCCAAATCCAAAAGTCCAGAGGCAAATCTTATCATAAAACATGAGATAACAGAAAGAGAATATTATCAAATTTAATCCAACTAAATCAGATTTATTATCCTTACTTGAGAAATCAATGAAGATAATCCCAAATTCCGAAGTTCAGAGATGAATTTATCATATACAAGGGATAATAAGGATAAGGATATTGGTTGTTGGGCCAACGATTTGAGCTCATCTCTTCACCACCCTTTGGTACTCATTTTATCCTATAAATACTGCAATTCTTGATGGCAAATGAGGATGATTATGCAGAGTAGAAGCTAGGCCATTCTTTAGTCTGTAACTTAGGTTTTTATTTTTTTAATGTAATTTTCATCTTCTTTATGTAACTGAGAGGAGAGGAAAGTTTCATGGAGGAATGAGAGCAAGCTTGTACTGAGGGTGACACCGGTGTAAGTAAGTCTTTTCTTTCATTGTTATTTGAATCGAATCGAAGTTTCTTTTTCTTCTTTACTCTTGTGTTTGTTTGCTTTCCTCTGATGTATTTGTAATCCAAGTGAATCCAATAACCTCGAGATTGCTTTGCCATTGCAAGTGCCCTTGATGGCCTATGGTGATGAACAACTATTCCTTTGTTAGTTTAGCTTGCCCTTTTATTCATAGTGTAGATCGGGAACGGGGAAGATCTTACATACCATATTTGATCGCCTTCAAAGACTAGGTAAGTCGTAGCGACGGATCCAAGGTATATGAGCACTGAAGAGGTAAGTAAGTGTTTTAGTTTTCTTTTAATTCTTAGTTTAGAATCCAACTCCAAAACCACTCTTCTTTTATCATTTTGTTCTTTTCTTTTTAACTTAGTTTATAAAACAACAACTCCATAATCATCTTATTTTATCTATCCATCTTCTGTTAATTAACTTTTTATTTTCCTTTTTTAAAAACTGAGAAGAAATTCCAAACATGTTTTTGTATACTCAAAAGGAAAACGAACTTACCTAACACTTCCATCACAGTCCCTCCTTGTGGATCATGACCCGCATAGCCACTCGCTACCACGAAAGTATTGAGAACTTGCACATTCCACTCTCAATTTCTAAACTATCATTTTCTATGTGCGGGTTTAAACTCAATCATCAGCCGCCCCAGTCTCTAACTCAGCTAAGAGACGCTGTCTCCCACAAGAAGAAGTCATTCTCTGATGTGAAGTACCCTGAGGTAACTTCAAACATGGTGGATCTGTGTACTTCATCGAGCAACTCCAAAGGGAAGCAACCGGTCGTCTGCTCTAGCGAGTTTAACGATGATCTTCTTCTGGTTTGAAAGAAATACTGAGCGAATCAGAAGAAGTATACTAGCACACTCGCATTCGGACTGGTATAATTGCTCTGATAAATTATAGTGCCCTAGCCAGAGGTATTGACATGAACGAGGCATATCCTGCCATCGCAGAATCACATGCCTCTAACTCTTCTACAGAGAAAGAAGCCTTCTTATATATGACAGGCACTCCCGAAGAAGTGGCCAAGCAATTTGAAGAGCAAGCCCAAGTTCAGAGGGAACAATTTGGTATGATTCGAGCTCAACAAGAATTTATCGGAACCTTTAAGTAGATGCTAGCATAGCTACTTAAGAAGAAGAAAAAGGGTCCAAGATGAAGGGAAAAAGAAGGAGGGAGAAAGCTCTTCTTCTGAGAATACTGAGAGTAAAAAGCACTCGAATCCTGAGTCTTCCAAACCGTCATCTAAAGAGGAGGATAGTTCAGAAAGCGGATCTCGTCACTCCAAGAGGATGAGCAGTCTAGAACAAAGCCTCGAAGCCTTTGTGTGCCGAGGTGACCTTCAAGATGTGAGGGTAGTCCAACCCTACCTAGCGGAATAGGACGCAACTCCCTACCCTCCAAGATTCAAGGGACCGACCCTACATACTTTCGACGGTATAGGGTCACCAAACCAGCACATATACCACTTTAAATCTCAAACTAGGAATGTAGTATCGAATGATGCTACCATGACTCGTTAATTTATTGGCACTCTCAAGAGGGTTGCCTTTGAGTGGTTCATAAAGCTGCATGTCGGCTTTATCAAAACTTGCGCTGACTTGAAAAAGTTATTTCTAACTCGCTTCTTCAAAGACGATAAAGAGGTAGCAATGCCGACTCCCCTTGCCACCAGCAAAAGAAAGGAGAGTCTATCAATGCTTTTGTGGAGAGATTCTAGAGTATGGCACTTCATTGTTATCACGCCCTGTTTCCCAAAATACGGGGAAGTGGAGTCGCGACGAAGGTCGGCAACATATATACGCGAGGAGAATACCCTACCTATACACACTAATCCTAAAGTAACCTGAACAAGCTATATAATCATCCATAAAAGAACTAAAATGACTACAATAATACATATAATGTCTAAAACAATGATAGCATATGAATAAGATTATGAAATGTGACTGGATACGATATATGAATAAAAGAGAGAGATACCGATAATCAGGAAGAGAGAGACTCCGGCTCCTCAAATGCATGTGATCCTCTCCAAATACCTGGTCAACAATAAATAGCCCCAGATCTGGATATACAAATCCAGCGAGTCAGAACTCTTAGTGAATGTATAAGAATAAATGGGAAAGACATGAGAATATAAATGTGAGCAGACTATGAAACATATATACTTGAATAAAATAGAAATAAGATATAAAACATGAATAAAAAGTAATAAAGCCAGTCAATACAAAATCAAATATTTGATCAGGTGTCAGGTGTACAGTCAGTTTATTGGTATTGTCAGATGTCTACAATCAGGCATATATATCGAGTTCAGTCTACAAAGTAAATGTAAGATTTCAGTTTTGTCATTAATTATGTCAGCGAATACCAATTGCCACATGCAGTGACGCATCCCATACTACGCCACTACACGTGTCAATCAGGGTCCTAAGTTATTGAAACTGATTGTTGGAGATATTGTCCATGCTTTAAGTGGGTCCCGTACATACCCGAGACCACGGCCCCAGATGCCTGTCGTTGAACCAGGCCTGTACTGCTAGGTACTCAGTAACAGTAACAATAGTAATATCAGATGGATGTCAGTCATTCTCGGAAAACCTGTAGTGGAACCCTCATTTTTGTTGCAACCTGTATCATACGTCCACCCAAGATACAGACATTGTCTCCTCCATCAATTTCCTCAATCCCTGTGTAAGTTGTCTTTTTATATTATTATTTAATTCAGTTAAATTAGTCAATATCCATGTTACCTAGAATACCAGGGAATGCGGTGATAGTAACATTAACAGTACAGTAACAATTATCATATACACGGTAAACAGTAATAAGGACAGTAGACAGTATCAGTAACAGTGTATACAATAAACAATAGGACTGTGTAGGGTGTTATGGTCAACAATCCTTTCCTAGTAACTTTCAGTAGCATGAATAATTACAGTAACAGGTCTAGACACTGATCCCTTATAATACAGTCCCTTCTAGAATCAGTCAAATCTCATCCATCTGTACTAAAGAGATATCAGTAACTAATCCATCAACCCATAATCTCAATATAATCATCGTGAACATCAAATATCAATCCATATCAAGTAATCCGGTACAGTAACCAACAAGTCCAATAAATTAATAATTAGTTCTCTTATTGTTATCAATCTATTCTAATATTCTAAATCACCAATAACTGAGATTAACAATAACTACTATCAAACTCTGAAGTACAAGATCACCGATTCCAACGAAATCAATCCCACAATAACTCTATAACTGAATAAATCTAGGACCAATCATAAAAAGGTATTCTACTAGTTATCCTCAAGTTCAACTTAAATTAACATATACTGATCATAAATAAAGATTGAAAGCATCCTCAAGGCCAAATTTATCCAACTATAATCAAGATCATGGCTAAGGAGTGTAACGTCCTCAATCAACAAGAAATCTAGATCATCTCTATATCTATTTTTCAACGTCGATAGGATCATCAGTGCTCAAATAATATAATCAGGGTAAATCTAAAATTCCTTATTTCAATAATCTAAAATTAAGATCATGTTACATATCAATATCGAAGGTAAGCTATACACACAACACATGGTGATTATCTAACAAGATCAATCTCCTCTATAAATTGGTCAAGATCTGATGTAAAATATATTACAGGTCAACTCCAACGCTAACTAAGTCAATGCCAATCCAAGTATTAATAAATCAGTCTATTGGTAAAGCAATATCATATCTAACACTTTCTCGATATCCATAGGAGTTCTAGTTGGGATAATCACCAACAAGTGCTAATAAACACTATACCTAAGATATGTCCTCTATCCTCAAATATAATTAAGGTTAACTGATAGTAGATCAAATCAAGTCACAGTCCAGGGTATCCAATACTAGGCCTAAGCCAATAGCGACAACTACCAACACATGAAATGACGCTAATAATCTCTCAAATAAACTAAATAAATAAGATATACGATCACTGACACATGAAGTGATACAGGTAATCAAACTGGTAAAATAAACAGATGATCACATGTAATAATACAAGTAACATATAAACACTACTGACAACAGTAAATAGAGAAAATGATATAAGAGCAAACACTCACATGAAATAACGCGATTTTGAAACTGAATCGCCATCTTGTCTCTGCGGCATGAACTGGTTTGGATCTCCAGATTATCTCATGGATCGGTTCTCGAATCGCTTGTGTATCGGGTCCATAATGGTTATGACTCTATATCGGGTCTGGCTCTCCTATTACCGGTTCGGATCACACGAATGAGTCCGCATTGCTACAACACGTAACAGAGTACATGAACTCTACGAATATAATTATACACACGTACTGGTATGCACCCCGTACACAAATACGCTCCACATATATGCACATACACTCTTATATACATAATATACATGCATACACACCATATATGTACACATTCTAATATACCTACACACACACACACACACACACACACACACACACACACACACACATATATACACCCACCAACATGCATACCCACACCTTAATACACAACGCACATTCACAACACACACTCTCTCTTACAAATAACTCACACTTTCACCTTATTACATGTTTATCCCTACATATATTAATGTACATACATTTACATATACATATACATATATATATATATATATATATATATATATATATATATACACACACATATATATATATATATACACATATATATATATATATATATACACACACATATATATATATATATATATACATATATATATATATATATATACATATATATATATACACATATATATATATATATATATACATATATATATATACACATATATATATATATATATATATATACATATATATATATATATATATATATATATATATATATATATATATACAGAAATATGTATATCAGCCGACAGCTGAGAGTCCCTCTCGACCTGCGGTGATGTGGCACATTATTAGCCACACTAGGAAGGATGGCCCGCCTATTGAAATAGTTAAAATTACTAAATGCCCCTACGATAAAAGATAGTGGATCTGTATAGTTTATTATTTTTTTATATTTCTGACGTTAGTCAATATTGTCACAATTATCATTTATAACTGCGACCAAACTGCGACCAACTGAATATGAATCATGTCTCTTCAAGTGCAACTTCATCAAATCACGAAACAAATTTGAATGCTTCTTTATTAAATCTTTTTTTTGCTAGGTTTTATATATTTAGAAATGCGTTTAAGCTCGTAGTGGCCAATAAAATAATTTCTCAATAGTTTTAAAAAGATTTTTTATGCAGATATTATATATTTTAGGAATGCGCCTAAGCTTGTAATGGTCAATAAAATAATTTCTCAGTAGTTTTAAAAGCACCCTTTGTCGCAATTTACAATTATAAATTATTATTATTTTTTTTACATATTGCATGCGAACAAGGAATGCGACTATGATCGTAGTGCTTAACAACAGCATGTCGTGGATGATTGTTTTGCTATGTTAAATGTAATAAAGGTGACTAAGAACTGATACTATAGTCGTAGTTTACGTATTATTTTATATATTTGTTCTTCACTGTGACTGTTGTCTCAGCCGCCTATAAGCTAGTATTTTTTTTTCTTTACATATTGCATGTGATCAAGGACTGCGACTATGGTCGCAGTGTTTATGACAACATTTTGTGGATGATTTTTTTTGCTAGGTTAAATGTAATAACGGTGATTAAGAACTGATACTATAGTCACAGTTTACGTATGATTTTATATATTTGTTCTTCACTGTAACTGTTGTCTCAGCCGCCTATAAACTATGAATTTTTTTTACATATTGCATGCAAACAAGGACTGTGACTATGGTCGCAGTACTGAAGGACAGCAGTCGCAGTTTTATAATTTGTGATATACAGTGAAATATACTGATTTGAGAATATTGTGTTATGCTCACAGTATCATCTGTTATATAGTTTAATTTTGGACTGCGACCATGGTCACTGTTATTAACTTTATTGAATGCAAAGTGATTAAACTATTTATGACTGGACAGCGACCGTGGTCGCAGTTTCATATGTAATTATTATCTGAGTACTGCGACCATTATCGCAGATAAGATGCAGAAATAATAACTATACGGCATACTTTATATGTATTTTAAAAAGATGAAAGATTATTTTACAGATAGAAGTAAATTTTATTTATAACATGGTATGGTCAGAAAGAGACCTTACAAAAAAAGTGCATTAAAAGCTCTTAAAAGAAGACAAAATAACGTTGAATATCAGAAGATCAGAAAATACTAATCCTCGTCGTCATCACCATCATAAGCAGATTCGTCGTCTTCATTCTTCTTGTCTTCCTGTTTATCACTTATTTCCTCATCTTCTCCCTCGTCATCTGGCTTGCAGTACTCCTCAGTTTCTTCCTCTTTTTGAGGGTGCGTTGGTTCTTCGATAAACTCTCAGAATGGATCGTCTCTATCAAGCTCTTCTTCTGATCTGTGTCGAGAAGAACCTGTAAAGAATATGCTCAAAGAAAGCGAGCCTCCAGCATCAGAGGACATGCTTTCATTAAGCATATCTCTGTAAAGTGGCAGAGGAATAAGTTCCTCCTTACTAAGCCCCATGAAAACTTCATCATCCTCATGAAGAGGAGGATCAGATAAAATATTATTTGGTCTAGTGAGATAATCAAAAGGAGTGAAGTCCAGACTACTATCAGATTCACTAGAACACCCTGAAGAAAGAGGACCGGTGGGAGAATGATTGAAGTTGAAATCTAAGTGTTCAGAGGAAGAAGATAGGGAAGACATTGTTTTCTGGAAATTTTGAAATCAAATTGGAAACGAAGAGCACAAATATCATTTTTAAATATGAGATAATATATTAGTTATAAGCACTATAAAAAGGTCAATAATTTGAAGCAACATGAATAGCAAAAATAATTGTTATAGGTGACTGTTGAGTATTCGAAGAAATGGTAAAAAGAAATTAAATATTTAATTGAAGCAGTTATGGCGGGAGAATCCGAAGAGTTCCTTTTTTCTAGAGGTTTGTTATGTGAACTACAAATTAACTTTTTATAGAATATTTTTCCTATATATTTAGATTACGTATGGTGCACATCTTTCCTTTATCGAGATTAATATTAGAGCATCTCTTTTTTCGAGACTGTTGCTGTATCACAATAGATAGAATATTAATTACTTCAATTAATTTAGAGTAATTAATATAATATTTTATAAGATGTGATATAGCGGACTGATCTCACGGTCGCAGGGCTAATCTACTTTATAAAATGATCAAAATTCTGTTACATATGGCATGCGAAAAAAGACAGCGATTGTGATCACAGTGCTGAACGATAGCATGTTTCATCTGTTATTTCTATGCGAATAAGGAATGCAACTAGAGTCGCAGTCGTGATATAAAATTGAAAGTTATATATATTAAGTCTGCGACCATGGTCGCAGTGATCGAAAATTTTATACTATGACTGCGACTATGATTGCAGACTTTGAAAACGATAAAAATTTTGTTACATAAGGCATGCGAAAAAAGACAGCGACTGTAGTCGCAGTGCTAAACGTAGCATGTTTCGTCTGTTATTTCTATGCAAATAAGGAATGTGACTAGGGTCGCAGTCGTGATATAAAATTGAAAGTTATATATATTTTTTGATTATAGTTTTGAATGTATGTGTACTGCGACCTGGATTCAATTTATAATATACATTAAGAATAAAATAATTTTTTAGTACCTTGACCGATCATAGTCGCAGTTCATTTAAAATTGGATGGAATATTATCCAACTAATCTGCAAATATTGTGACAGTTACTGAAATATCTGATTTATAAAATATCTGAAAAATAATTAACCATTGTATTTCATTAATTTTTTACACTGAACATTTGTAATAGAAAAAATAATATACGGCTGCCCCACATTAAATTTCATTTTTTTCTATTCATTTCAGTTTCTTTTATTAAACCTATATGAATTGAAAATAAAATGAAATAAAATAATAAAAAAATATATAAAAATAACAGTTTTTTTATGTTTCACGCATGTTTTTTTACTTTTCACTGCTACTGTTTATTTCTCATTATCTTGATCCATTTTTTTTCCATTATAATTTTGATGTAGTAGAATTAGGAATTTTATAATTGTAGATATATTCATCAATAATCATGTACTCTAACGCTTTGGCTAACCCCTACGAATTGTCCACGACAATGGACCCAATTCGTCAGCCAAGCATTTCAGAGGCTCTGTAACAAGTTTAGGATCCAAAATTTGTCTTCAACAGCATACTATCCAGCTGCCAATGGTCTGAAATCACCAGGAGGGGGGGGTGAATAGATGATTAGCTAATCTAATAGTGAACTAATACGGAATAAAAACTATTTCTGTAAACTAAAAATTCTTATGCACAACACATCAAGTATAACGCAAGAGTGTAGCCGGATTCCCCGTGACGGGCTCTGGACTAGCTCCTCAAGATTCATCTAGATAAGAGTTGAGGTGCCGCTATACCTCTCTTGGTTGAATACTGTGAGCAAACACTCCCCAAGCATATAACAATATAGGCACAAGTATATCAAGCATATAAAGATAAAAGCAATGTAAGCATGCAAGATATAAATACAAGTGAGAGATAGAGAGAGCAATCGCAAACACGGGAGATTTGTTTCGAGGTTCGAGCACCCTTGCTTTACATCCCCGCCTTCAACACTATGAAGGATCTCCACTAGAATCGATCCCACCGGATCACTCGGTGTCGCAACACCTACAAGGTGTTCACACTAGAACTCTTGGACTCACTAGTCCCCTCACTTGTTCCTGCAAGAAGAAACACACGCAAGACGCAAGCTTGCCGAGGCCGCACCTCTACACCGAGCTCTCACAAGAACTCGAAACACCACGAACCCACAAGTCCGCCTCCTCAAATACAAAAGTGAACACTTGGTGATCTAAACACTTTGATCACCTAAAATCACTCTCACAACAAGGATCCCTATAGGATTGATATAGCAATGGATAGCTCAAGTGTGTGAGAAAACTAGGATTGATTTGGTGGTGAAAAACTCAAGAAATCACTTTTGAAAACTCTTGATAACTCTCCTTTTCATTTGGAAATATTGGCTCCAAAACAAGTGGAGAAAAACACTGATATAGGTAGGAAAAACTAGCCCAAAAACTCTCTTCAAATCTTGTCTAAAACAGCTCAAGGGAAGCCTCTTTTATAGGCATCCAAAATCTGCCCTTTGGAGGCCAACTCATCAGTTCAGACTGCTGACGGTCTACCACCCGGTCGACCGTCAACGGTCGAGTTTTCGACCGTTAGGCAGATAGGTTAACTGGACAGTCGACCGCAAACTGGGCAATGACCCAGCGGTCGACCGCCCGGTCGACCGGGCCATTTCCAGAGAGCAAAGGCTCTCTGGTGGTCGATCGTGCGGTCGACCAACCCAAGCTGTGCACGTCTGTGCACATCGGTCAACCGGAGCGGTCGACCGACTTCTGGATCGGTCAACCGCCCGGTCGACCGGCAGAAGGCTGGTCCAACAGTTTTTTAGGGATTAAAAGTTTGTCTTTTTATCCTTAATAAAATCCCATAAATTTTCTAAAAATCTACAAAAATAAGTTCAGTAATATACTTTGATATACATACATGTTTGAGTAAAAATCAAAACATGTTACAAATATTTTGAACTATTTTTGTAATATGAAAGTTTTGCCTTAAACAAAAATCTGTATTTTTCCAAAATAATTTCTCCAAATAGAAAACTGATTTTTTCAAAACTCCTATAAATATAAAAATAAGATATTCTAAACACTTTTAAAGCTTAGTGTGTATGGATATGATCCACTACACATATATGATGAAATATCTATGTTTTTTTGACATTAAGCTCTAAATAAAATTTTGATAAAACACATATATACTTTGAATCTTAAAAACCAAAACGGTATTTGTTTTTCAAAATGAAAACTCTATAATGAAAATACATGTAAATCTTGTGTGTGAGTGTATATGATACTTGAGCAATCCACCAACTAATTTATCCTTTATATTTTATCTAAAAACAAAATCTTACTAAAAACAAACCTAGACACAAGTCTTCTCTTGAAGGTCTTCTTCTTCTTCTTGATTTGGTCCAAACCTTGATCTAATGAGCTAGACTCCTCTTGAGTACTTGATGTGGTCTTGATGCGTAAGCTCTTGAATCAATATGTGCTAGCTCTAAAACCTGACTTTAAATCCTTTCCTTTATTGAAGCTAAACACCTACTAAGATCTTGATCACATATCTGAGATTAAGTAAACTAGAGATAAACCCTATTGGTTTTGGTAACTATCTCTAACTCCCATTTAGTTTATATGCTTTCATATTGTTGATTTTTAGCATGTTCTAGTTTTTCATGATTATTATGTTAAATACTATGATAATTAGACTAGTGATATGCATATGTAGTCTTTGAGAAACACTCATGTTTATATGAACTTATATTTTTGTGTTCTCACTTTAGTTTAACTTTTGTGTATATCTTAATCTAAAACATGTGCATTTAGCCTAATGATCATGTTGGCTTATGTTTTTTATTTTTATGCCTAATGGTATTGATTACATGTTTAAGATGTAGTTTTCATTAAAACTTGTGTCAATACTTGTACAACTAGTGAGCTACAAATTGATTATTATATGTTTGTGCTTGATTGCTCATTTGTACTCATTAGATGTACTAGTATAGCCTAATTTTGATGATTCGTGCATTTTGACTTGTATTCCCTATATTTTATACTTGTTTTTCATGAAAATGTATTTAGCTTCATGTATATGTCAATTTTACCAAAACTTTAAGATATACATGCATACCCATGAGTCATTTGTGTTTCATACAAAATTTCTTTATGGACTCAATTGTGTTTGGATATGTATGTATACTTTTAGTTTAGACTAAACATACATATATCTTGAAGCCAATTTAGTTTTCATGATTTTCATATTTATGATGGAATTTCATTGAGTTTCATTGCCTATCTCCATGATGTCGATTACAAGATTCTTACACTCACATTATTCTTGTTTGCTCATGATTTTTGTTTTCATGAGCTTTGTATGTGCTTTATAGATTTTGAGTGCTGATGATCGTGTGACTTACATGTTTTTCATGAAATATATTTATATTTTATTTCTTACTTGAAGGATTTCGTACTAGTTTTTAAAATTATCCTAAACTAGTTCGTATTCTTCACTTGGTAGAATTTTCACTTGTTAAAATTATTTTCAAATCATATTTTTGAAAATCCCTTCCTTCCAAAGGGTGGCTGGATGGGCAACCATGTCTTGTATGCCTAATTGAAAATCTATTTAAACATGTGCATGAATAGGGTGGTAGGTATGAGTAATACACTTGATCCTCATATTTTTTCAATTGGTATCTCAATTGATATTTTCATGGTTGTATACTCATATTTGTGTTTTCTATATATGTATACCTCAAACTTCAAATGGTATCAATTTTAATTGGTATTTATATTTTTATACATATATATGTGATTTGATTATACTTACTATATCTTTACATCATAAAGCACAAATTATATTTATGCTAAGCTTGATTTACTCCTTAATGTTAATTATTTTTCAATTGGTATCTTATAAGCTTATGCATCATTTTTATTGGTATTTCATTAAGGGGGAGAAAAATTCATGTTTTACCTTTCAATCGATTTTGTTTTCAATTGGTATCTTACTCCCACTCTTTATGTTGAAAAATGATATTATTCAATTGATATCTTACTTTTCAATTGGTATCCTATGCTCCTAATAAAAAATATTTTCAATTGATACAAGCTAACATTTTCAATATTGGTATCAAGAATCTTAAATTGATATTATTCTCTATTTGGTATCTCTATTGCAAAATAATTTTAATGTTTAACCAAAAAGGTTGGTTCGTGTTTTTTTAATTGGCATAATGCTTCATTTTAAATTGGTATCTATATTGAAATTTGAAATGAGTTGTGTTTACCTAAAAATTTAGTTTTTACTTTCTATTGGTATGAAAACTTACAATATATATATATTCTTTCAATTGGTATCAAGTTCTACAATATATAGATATTTCAACTGGTATCAAAAACTTACAATGTCTCAGTTTATATTTATATCAAGATTTACAAGACTTTTTACATTGGTATCAAGATATTTTCAATTGGTATCTTTTAGTATCTTAAAAATTTTTTGTTTACTTTAAATTGGCATCTTAAAAATGTTTTGTTTATTTTCTATTGGTATCATAAATTGGTATCATGATATTTCAATGTATACCTTTATCATAAATTGATATATTTTTCAATTGGTATCACATTATTTTGATTTGTATTGCTTATATGCAAGGGAAGCTTAATATCTTCTCTTTTATAGATTCATGTTGAGTGTATGTCATATTAAAGCGATTGACCTTCTTTGGCATGTCGTACACGTGTGTAGAGTGAGCTTCACATCTCCTTTTATACATTGTATACTATGCATTATGTGATTCGGGTTTAGTCATCTCTTTTTCATATAATGCATGTATGCAAGGGAGTTAACTTTACGTCTCTCCTCTTCATTAATGTATATCGCATATACACCATTCTTGTTTGATTTGACCAAAAGGAAGAAAATGATTTTTGAGTTTATTTATTCCCCTTTGTTGATGATTTGACAAAAAGAGGGAGAGAAATTTAGAGTTTTATACATGCATAAGAAATTTGGAGTTTAATATATGCATATCATGATTTGCCATAAAGAGAAATTTGACTTTTATATATGCATACTTATGTCATCTATATGCATGATTATTTTTTTCCAATTGGTATCAAGCATATATGATAATATGTGTTATTTGTTTTATGCATACATTAAATATTTTTATTGTTTATTGCTATGCATGAGTTAAGGGGGAGCTTCTATGAAGCTTAACTTTAATCCATACATATATAACTCCATGAGTTTTGTCATCTTCAAAAAGGGGAAGATTGTTGGCCCAGAGGCCCATCACTCTAGTTTGATGATGATTAACTCAAGTAGTTATAGTTTACTAATAATCTTTTGATATTTAGTTTCAGATATTTGATCAAGATATTAGGTGGTGATTAGCTTCAACAAAGGAATTTTGGAGCTTTCACTTGTTGATTCAAGAGCTCGAGAGTCAAGATCGCATCTATTACTCGGTTGGAGTCAAGCTCGTTGGATCGCTTTGGATCGAGTCGGCTTGGAGAGAAGAAGACTTTGGTTTGTGTTTAGTTTAGTTTGTTTAGATCTTGTGTAAAGATCAGATAGTGTTGATATGCTCAAGTTCACACACATACACAAGTTTTCAGTTTATTGGTTTTTGGTTTACTGTTTAACTGATATTGGATTTCATGTCAAAAATATAGATATAATATCTTTCATGTATATTGGATTCTATCCATCTACTACATGCTTCAAAGTTGTTTCAATATCATGTTTTTGTATTTACATAAGTTTTAGAGAAAACGGTTTTCCATTTCAAAGTTTTGTTTTTGAAAAATACGATTTTTGTTTAAAAGTAAAATTTTCATATCACAAAATTGGTTCAAACAGTTTATAATATGTGTTAAATTTTAGTCACACATGTGATTAGGAAAAAGAATAGTGTGAAGTTGCACAAATATTCAATAAAAGAAAGAAGGTTTAGAGTCAACCTTAGGTGCTTGATCACTCCACAATGTATTTAAAATGATTGATGTATCCTTTCCAAATCACCGTAGTAGCACAAGCTATACGGGTCGAATCCACAAGGAGAGCTCACGATGGAAGCTTTACGGTTTAATGTGAAGATAGAAAACGAAAGTTCTTCTTTGTTTTACTTTCTTTGTTTTAAAGAATGCAAAAGACATGGAAAAAGAAATGAAAGAATTGGTGGTTGGTTTGTACATGAAATGAAAACTATGGAAATAAAATGAAAAGAATTGAAGACAAGATTTGCTTTGGAATTAATACTAAAGAATGAAAACTTGTAGAAGACTTTTAGATGAGAAAGGCCATGACTAGCTAACATTACTAACTTGCTTACTTACTAATCTCCGTTAGAGTGATGCTTGCCTCATGTTGATTCATCGGCATATGTTTGTCTTGCGTGTTGGTCTAGTTACTTTCCCACTTGATTGACGGGTGATCTTCTTGGAATTGTCTTGTAGCCTCATTGATGTCATAGGCCTTCAAGATAGACTTTCAATGGTGGAATCAAAAGAGTTGCCACTCAAGGGATGCTAAGGAAGAAGATACAACATTCATTAATTGAAGTAAAGAAGTTGTACAACAAATAGCATATGGTTGGTGATCCATCTCCATGTTCCATCAAGGCACTTGTTCTAAAGACAAGGCTCTAAATAAGGCACACATGAATCATATGGAGAATTACAACAAGAAATTGCCAAGCATGAAAGTAACCTGTAATACCCGTTCCCGGAATACGTACTTAGTTGCGTATTCAGATTTTCGGTCGTATTTTTTCGATTTGTTTCCTGTATTTATTCTGTATTATGAATTCCTTATATGACTGTTTTGTCTTGGATTTGGATTCGTGGATTCGGAGTCAGCCCTAGTCTGAACCGAAGGCCCGATCCTAGAGTATTACTCGATTTAGACATTCTGATAATTAGAATTGACCGATTTTAGTTTTAAATATCATTTTCCAATATTATATATTTTCTATGATTTTCTAGATTTTTCTGGAATTAAAATGAAAATCTTCAAAACCGGTGTCGACCAGTGCCGCTGATCGATTCCAGGATTTTTATTTCACAATCAACTAGGAATTTCTAGAAGGTCCTTTAGGCATTATTCCTTAGAATCATATTTTCTACCTACATTCTTTTTCTGAGAATTTTATGAATTTATGAAAATTCCAACGGAGTCGGTAGATAACTGATTCCGGGATTTTAGTTTTAAAACTATAAAGTATTTCTTAAAACGGATTTCACTATAATTCTTAGTTTAATATTCTTGATTTTTGGTAATTATTTCGGGTCGTTCCGAGATACTTGAATTTCGGACGATTCCGGAATTTTCCCGAAAGATTTCCGCATCCGCAACTGAATCCCGGGAATCCGCCACTTCCATTATTTTCATCTTCTTTCCCAAGAAAACATCTTCTCATTATAATTTATTTTCCTTTTTCCTTTTCCTTTATTTCTTTCCTTCCTCCACAAACCAAAGCCTTTTCCTATTTTCCAAAATTCCAAATTCCATTTTCTTCCACCAACTTCCTCATTAAATGCCCTCTTTTTCTCTCTCTTCCTTGGCCGGCCAAGTGGCCAAGAGAAGGACACTCATCCCCCTCCTCCACTTTGCAAGAACCCCCTCTCTTCTACTTTAATTGCATCACCTTCACAAATCCAAAAACCTATAAATACTTTTCCTTTTCATTTCTAATCCTTTTTCACTTCATTCTTCACTTCACCTTTCTCTTTCTTCTCTTCACCAAGAGCCAAACCCTAGCCACCTCCATCTCCTTCATCTCCACCACCACACCTACTCCAACTTCTCTCCTTCATCTTCTTCCTCCTTCATCTCCATGGAAGCCACCACAAGGTCATCAACTCCAACAACTTCATCAACTCCACCAACATCTCCACTCTCTTTTCCATCATCAACCACTCCTTTTGGTAAGTAATTTTCATCACCTATACTTGGTTATTTCTTAGTATGCTTAAGTTTACCTATCATGTTCAATTGTGTCTTCAATTTATGATTTTTGGATCATCAAACACAAACCCTAGAAAATCTGTTCTGTTTGCTGTTTCCAGTCGATTAGTCGACTAGACCTATAGATTAGTCGACTAGAAAACCCTAGCTGAAACGTAACCTTTCTGGAGCACAGTTTTAGTCGACTTAGGTTATTTATTAGTCGACTAGAAACCTCGATTAGTCGACTACTCCCTTGACCCTAGTCGACTAACTTTTCCTGAAACCAAAACCCAACTCTCTGTTACTCAGTATTAGTCGACTTGACATGACTGTTAGTCGACTTGAGATGTCTGTTAGTCGACTACTCTTTCCACCTAGTCGACTAACTTTTCCTGAATCAGAATATCAACTCTCTGGAACCCAGTTTTAGTCGACTATACCAGACTGTTAGTCGACTTAAGACCCCTATTAGTCGACTAACCATTCCACATAGTCGACTAACTTTAGCTGTTTGTCATAGTTGATTTCTTTCTTGAATATGAACCATATCCTTGAGTCTTATATCATATATTGGTATTGCTTGACTTGTCTATTGACAAACATCATCTTACCTTCCCTCCTTCTCTCTCCTCTTCACTCTACATATTTATATCACAGGTTATGGCGCATCCCGAGCTTCCGTGGATTTTGGATCTTTCGGCGTTTTGGTGATTTAGGCGAGTAGTCTCGCTCTTCGCTCTTCTCTATTTGATATCCCGTTTCGTCGGGACGATAAGTATTCCGCTTCTTATTTCCATATTCATGTATTGCATTACAATTGTTTGTATTATGGTAGCTTCATCTTGTGCTTGTACCTTGCTTATGATATGCTTGTTTCTTCATCATATACCATGCGTGGCCGACCCTTCGTGGTCGTTGGACTTTGAGTTACTTTTATGTTACCTTGCCATACCATTACCTCAGGCTAGTCAGTTGCATGCTTTTATTTAACACATGTATATCACCTGACCATCTAGTGTGTTATCACCTGATCACCTGCCATGCTACTATTTGGCAAGACCCTTTAGTTATGCTATGACTTGCCCTGACTATTATCAATCTCTTGCCATGACTTAACCCGACTATTATCAATCCTTTGATATACTTGGTTGTTTACTAAATATCATCATCCTGTCATGCTATCACTTTACACCCAGCATGATATATTTGACTTGTGATTATCATCTTTACGGAACTTGCCTTATTATCCTGTATCATGATCAGTGACTTGTTTTCCTGCTTTATATGCAGTGACCTGACTATATAGTACTTATGTACTCCTGATTTCCTGATCATGTCCTGTTCCAGTTATTCCCGTAAAGTGATAATTAAACTAATGAATCCTAAAAAGGACCAACTTGTACTGGGTCGGGGGAAACATGCGGATATCAATATGTGTTCGTGTTTACAGTGGCTTTTAGGAATGTTGTGCAACTACATGTTCCGGTCTGACCTGTGGGCCTCCAGGGGACCGAGGGGAGAGCTGGCTCCCTCATTACTGGTACCATCATGATAAGGGCATGCATAAGTCCCTCCTGTTTAGCCTTGCGGCTGGCTTCCGTTTCCATGCAACGGAACAATCCTGGACCGTTGTCCCGGGCATGTACGGGACCCACTGTAAACATAGTTCGTTGATACCCCCGCTAGTTTCCAATAACAACCTTGTTTTACTCGGATATGGATCTATGTGCGTTAGGATGCTAGTTCACATAGCTAGATATCAGGGTAAGACGAGTAATAATAAAGTGTTATAATAATTGGCTCTATAAGTTGTAAGTAGAGGTATGTGGAATGGGACGCATACTAAAGCCTGCAACTTAAACGGCTATGAATCTGTGATGTGCCTTACCATATTTGTTGTATTGGTTTTATTCGGATTTCCTGTTTTATGATTATTATGCCATACCTGTTCATGCCTGCCCTAACCTATCTGCCTCCTGAGTATTTCCTATTTGATATCTTTTCTTATATACTTCATTTGTGTTCTAACCCTCCTGTCTTCTGTACTTGACACTTGTGCTCCTCCTGACTCGCCACCTGGCATCCATATTCCTACTCGCCTGGGGAGTTTCACTGACTCCCCTGGATTCTCATGTCCAGGTCATGGAGCTTGGAGCGTGTGGATTCTCCCAGTTACTGCATCAGAGTGGCGCAGCGGTAGCGTGGATCTCCAGCCGACCGTCCAGGGCCACATCCTTCCAGGCCCCCTGTATGCCTCCCGAGTTTCCTCTTAGCAAACTCGTGAGTGCCCTTTTTCTGTTTACTCTTGTACTTTCCCTTGTATACCTGTATGTGAGCTCCCTTTTGTACCATTCACATATGTATATCTTTTGTACTCTCGCATTTGCGCATATCTGTGATGTATTATTATTGTAATATTCATCACCTCTGGTGATAACTCTGTAATTGTATATATATATGTGTTGGAATGTATAATGCACCATATGCTTCCGTACTCTGATTCTTGTCTGTACTGATGCTTAGCGTATATACGGGAGGGTAGTTCTGACCTACGTATATACGTTGCAGTGACGTCCCCGTATCGCCGGGATCGGGGCGTTACATAACCCATCGGGGATGAAGAAGACTCAACAATTGCAAGATGAAGAATTTGCATTCACCCAAGAGTTAGAAGTTAAGCAAGATTAGTTGTTAGCTAGTCATGTTAGAAGAAATTAGCTACTAGCCATTACAAGAAAAGAAAAGCAATTCATGAATAAGAGTGCAATGAAAGTAAAGCTTGAATTAAAGAATGCAAGTAAAGTACTAGAAAATGCTCAAGTAGAGAAAGGAGATTGGATTAAACCTTGCTTCACAAGTTGTCACACCTTGATTTACACAAGCTCTCTCTCTCTCACAATCTCTCTCTTGCAGAATTTCTAGGAGGAAGAAGAAGAACTAGAGCAACAAAAATCCTAGAGAAAAAACCTACAAAATACAAGCTCTATCCTCTAATCTCTCCTCTCTTTTTTGCGCTGGCCCTGATGGTCTATTTATAGGCTCAGAGAAGAAGGCTCCAGAATCAGGCAGGTGGAGAAAATCTCGGGCTCAACGGTCCTGTAACTGCCGTGAAAATGCGGCAAAAGCCGTGGAAACGCGGCAAAATCTTGGCCGTTGAGGCTGAGATTTCTGGTGCGAGTTTGTTACAGGTTGTTAGCCACGTGGACCTTCTGGAAGTCTGACTTGGCGCGTGGATTTCTCCAGATCCCGGGCTCAACCTTTGGGCTCTCTTTTGGGCTTTGATTTATTCTCCTTTAATTCTTGATAATTAAAGGGATTTTGGGCCTTTTCTCTATTAGAATATGGACCTGCAAAAATAGAGAGAAAAAGATTAAAAAATCACATTTTTATTTACAATATGCATGGTATGGATGTGGTAAAATATGCAAAAATGAATAACAATCACACCCCCATACCTAGCTTTTGCTCGTCCTCGAGCAAAAAGAAAGAAAAAGAAAATCCTAACTAGTTTATTACACCACTTTCGTAGGTGACACGATTGCACTGAGCACGTGCAACAAGCCGTTAAACCTCTAGGTTACCCTAGAGGAGGAGTGTTGTCTCCTGAGGGTTTTCAGCGGATTGCACCCACAAAATCCATAAAGAAAAATAAAAGGGTTAGTGAAAATTTTGATCCATGTTTTAAAGATTCTTACTTGAGTTATAGGTTTCAGGTTACCCTAAACTTTTCATTCCTCTTATAGGCGTCTATTTGGAGTTTTGTTTTCATCTTAGGTTAAGTTTTTAGGGAAAAGATCAAAAACCGGATTTTGCATCAATCCTAGGATATATACATCTATAAATATGAAGGATCTTTCTTAGACTAAGTTCATTTATTTACTAATATATATAACATTTTTTCCTTTTTTTTCTTTTTTTTATATATACAATATTTATTTATTTACATTTCCTTAGCATCCTTAGGCTTTCTAATTTACCCTTGTAACGAGCCTCTTACCGATGACTCCCAAACCAGTCGGTCTTAGGGCACCAGATGAGAAAACATCCCTCGGGTTCGAGGACTCGAGTAAACTAGGCCACGAAGGAATTTAAGGACTTAACCACCTTTAGGCGTGATTGGCAATGCTTCTTGAGGCACGACTAACCAGCTTAATTAGTGGCTAAGTATTTATTATTTATTTATATACATATTTTTTTATATATTTTTTTATTATATATATGTAAATAAAGTCACAAAGTCTATGATTAATCCTTCAATATGTTTAATGTATATATCCTAAAGAAAGAATTAAAATCTAGTAATCTTTCTTATCCTTTATTATTTAACCTAAAAATCTGACAAAACTCCTCTTTTCAACTTATAATTAGAAATCTTAGTTAAGAGCTTCCTTAATCCCTAAATTCAAGCTTGATTCTTTAAACATGGATCAAGAATTTCCTTATTTTTTTAAATTTTTTTCTCTTTTTTTTTATTTTTCTAAAAGAAAAAGTAAAATCTAAAAGAAAATAGAAAATCTACTAAGAAAGATAAAATCTAAAAAGAAAATAAAAACCTAAAAAGAAAATGAAAATCCTAAAAATAAAAATAAAAAGCCTAAAAAGAAAATGAAAAATCCTAGGTTAGAATCTACCCCCCCATACCTATCTCATGCATTGTCCCCAATGTATGCAAGATAAAAATGATGCATGAAATAGGTAAAGTTTTTTATTTTAATTTTTTTTTATTTACAAAAAAGTGCAAAAAATTATTTACAAGGAATATATACAAGTGTGACCATTACCTAGGCTTTTCTTTGGTCGTTTTCCTCTGGCCCGTTTCCCATCGTTCCAGTGTGTTTGTTTGCGCGGGCTCAGCTGGAAAACGTATTGAATTATTTTCTTAGCCCTAGGTGTTTCCAGATTCAATTGTTTGTTGTCATTCATCCTCCTTCTACCACATTGTTCACTAAAAAATTCCTTGTCACCACTTTCACTTTGAATCTCATTACTTCCAATGTTAAGGAATTCCAGCTCCTCTCCATACAACTCTTCAAAACTCAGGTTAACATTTCCCATCAGAATTGTACAATCAGTTAACCGACCCCAAATTGACTCATCCAGACACATGATCTCATCAGCGAAGAGGTCTTCAAACGATATGTCAATTGGAGGTTCTTGAATTTTATCCTCTTGGGATTCATTGAAAGTGAAAATATCCAAATCAACTTTCCCCTTTGGAAAGGGTACTCGGATAACAGGATTTTCCACTTCAAGAGAATCACAAACTTGCGACTCATCTTTCCCTTTTTCCTCACAATTGTCTCTAATAAAGCTGACCTCAAATGTTTGATCTTTTGTTTTACGAGGCTGTGTGTGGAAGACATTCCGTTCATGAGTCATGTTACCAAAGGTTAACCTCATTGATCCATTCCGGCAATTGATTATGGCATTTGCTGTAGCCAGGAATGGTCGTCCCAAAATGACAGGAGTTTGAGCCCTTTGATTGGAATTAGACACAGGTTGTGTCTCAAGGACTACAAAATCAACAGGGTATATGAACTCCCCAACTCTGACAAGGACATCGTGAATTTCCCCCTTGGGTCTCTTGACAGAACGATCAGCCAATTGTATGGTCATTTGGGTCGGGAGAAGATCGCCTAACCCTAATTGTTGGTACACAGACAAAGGTAGGAGATTGATGCTGGCCCCTAAATCCAGTAGTGTCCTATTGATGGTAGTCTGTCCTATGATGCATGAAATGGTGGGGCTCCCTGGGTCTTTGTATTTTACAGGAGTTGGACCAGTGAGCAACTCGCTGATGGTTGATGCTAGGAAGACTTTCTTAGGGACTTGTGTTTTCCTCTTCTTAGTGCACATTTCCTTCAAGAATTTGGCATATGATGGCACTTGTTGTATGGCATCAAGAAGAGGGACATTGATTTGGACCTTGTTGAACATTTCTTTTATCTTCTCCATGTGAGCATTTGACTTGTGATTTGTAAGCCTATTTGGAAATGGTACACTAGGCTTATAAGGTTGCTCATCTACCTTTTCTTTACCCTTGGCTTTTGAAGTGGATGGCTCTGTACTAGAGGATGGTTTGTCAGAAGCTGGTTGCATTAGGACAGGAGGTGTTGGCTTTGGTACTGGATGAGATGATTGACTAGAAACCTTATTGTCTATCTGTTTTCCAGATCTCAGGGTATGAATAGCATGACAATGACTTGGGCCCGTGTCTTCATGTTTGGGATTTGGCAATGGCTGGCTTGGTAACAGTCCTTTTTGTCTCTCATTTACTGAATTAGCCAATTGCCCAATTTGGACCTGAACTTTATTCATATCCTGATGATAGTTCTTTGTAAAGGTTTCTAACATTTTTCTCAACTCTGATATTTCTGAATCATTCTGGGGTTTGTTGATGATATGGAGACTGGAATTGTGATTAGTAGTGTGGTGGACTTTGATAAGGTTGTGACTGTGGTGGACTTTGAGATGGATGAAAATTCTGTGCATTACGATTGAAACTGGATGGGTGAGACTGAGCATTATATGGATGTGGAATTGGTGGCCTATGATGCTCAGGACCAGACTGACTCCACAAAAAATTTAGATGGTTTCTCCATCCCAGATTATATGTGTTTGAGTATGGATTGTGAGGGGGTCTGGTAAAAGCTGCATTCGTGTTCTCCTGATATGATTGGGGTTGATACAAAGGACACTCCTCAAAAACATGGTTGAGATCATGACAGTAGGTGCAACCTGGCTTGATCAGAGGTGATGGGTTGACCTGATTGACCACAAAATTTTTCCTTGACTCAAGCAGTTCTATCCTCTTCATCAATTGTGTGATCTTGGCTTCCGCAGCTATAGAGGATTCTATGGAGTGCAAACCAGTTCTGGAAGTGGTGGAAGTGGGTTTATCAGGGTATGACTCCCACTGAATCGTTTTCTCAGCTAAGGCTTCAAAGAGATCCCACCCCTTATTCTCATCTTTCTTCAAAAATTCCCCTTGGCACATGGATTCAAGGAGTGTTTTCGTTTGATAGTCAAGTCCGTCATAGATAATTTGGCACTGACGCCATTTCTCTATGCCGTGATGAGGACATAAGGCTAGAAGATCTTTGAAACACTCAAAATACTTCCAGAACGGTTCGTGTGATTCCTGCTTGAATTGTATGATATTTTTTCGCATGAGGGTTATTTTGTGGATGGGATAGAATTTCTTAAGAAAGACTTTTACAAAATCATCCCATGAAGATATTGAACTGACGGGAAGATTGTAAAGCCATTTCTTAGCGATGTCCTTAAGTGCAAACGGTATGAACCGTAACCTAACAGCATCCTCGGTCAACTGGGAAATTCTCATTATTAAACATACTTCTTCAAACTCTCAAATGAAGAAGTACGCGTCCTCAGACTCTAGACCATGAAATCGGGGAAGTGTATTAATGAATTGCGGTTTCAGTTCGAAGTGATTTCCATTTGGTTCAGGAAGAAGAATGCACGATGGAAGGGAGGTGCGAATCGGATAGAATCGATCTTGAAGTGAAACGTTGTTTTCCATTGTGTCAAGTGGTTGTGCAAGTGTAGAAAGTCTAACAAGTCTCGCAGAATTTGGATCACGGAACCACTCTTGCATATACAGTCACAAACAACGTGCACCGATCACATCAGCGAAAAGAAAAATAACAAACAATAAAAGAAAAATCAATCCAAGCTATCTAGGATTCCTGGACCTAGACGACTCCTAACTGATTAGACTGTCCACGGGAGGTTTAGTGTAGACTTTGACCACAAGCTAATCAGCCAGGTCAGGGCAAGGTTGTTGGGAGGTTTTCTGTCAAAGACGTTCCTTAATTAAGTAACCACCAACCTTCGGGCTTTCGGCCCTCAATCCCTTTCCTAAACACTGATTTTACAAAAGTCAATTTCCAACACTTTTCCCCCTTAGGATAATCTCCTAAGTGAGTCCGGAAATCCCTAGGGCCAACGTCTATCAAATTTTATTACAAGCTTGGGATTGTGAGTGCTTGGAAAATGATTTTCGGGCTAAGGAAAGGGTGATGAAATCCCCCACCTTATCTTATTTATGGGTGATGCCCTTAAAATCAGTTTGGTGCAAGTGTACAGTTATAAACAAACAAGGTTCACTCAAAGCTATAAAAATCAAACAAGGAGTGAGTCCTAGTCAATATGCAATGCACACGTACCTTGCTCCAGCACTCTTCAGCAGTAAAATAAAAGAATTGAAAAGACACGTGCCTAGAAATGTAAATGTCTAATCAATTTTTAACTTTGCAACCAATTTTTTTTTACTGTTGATTATTAGCAGATATAAGGTGAAGCATACAAGAATTTAAGTATTGCAGCAGCTGTATTTTACAGAGAAAGCAACCCTGCAGAAATTTGGTCAGTAGTTCACTCCTCCTTGCCGCGGATCCGCGGCTTTGGCCGTGGAATCGCGGCAATTCAGAGGGCAACTGGTTTCTGCTTTCAAGAGCAGAAGCCCAGAGCCACTTATATGTTACTGCAATGCAAATTTTTCTGTTTTCTTCACCTGTAACCTGCAACAGAGAAGAAAATTCGTTTAATTCTTCACTTGAAATCAAAAACCATTGCTCTCCCCGGCAACGGCGCCAAAAATTTGATTAGGAAAAAGGATAGTGTGAAGTTGTACAAATATTCAATAAAAGAAAGAAGGTTTAGAGTCAACCTTAGGTGCTTGATCACTCCACAATGTATTTAAAATGATTGATGTATCCTTTCCAAATCACCGTAGTAGCACAAGCTATACGGGTCGAATCCACAAGGAGAGCTCACGATGGAAGCTTTACGGTTTAATGTGAAGATAGAAAATGAAAGTTCTTCTTTGTTTTAAAAGAATGCAAAAGATATGGAAAAAGAAATGAAAGAATTGGTGGTTGGTTTGTACATGAAATGAAAACTATGGAAATAAAATGAAAAGAATTGAAGACAAGATTTGCTTTGGAATTAATACTAAAAGAATGAAAACTTGTAGAAGACTTTTAGATGAGAAAGGCCATGACTAGCTAACATTACTAACTTGCTTACTTACTAATCTCCGTTAGGGTGATGCTTGCCTCATGTTGATTCATCGGCATATGTTTGTCTTGCGTGTTGGTCTAGTTACTTTCCCACTTGATTGACGGGTGATCTTCTTGGAATTGTCTTGTAGCCTCATTGATGTTATAGGCCTTCAAGATAGACTTTCAATGGTGGAATCAAAAGAGTTGCCACTCAAGGGATGCTAAGGAAGAAGATACAACATTCATTAATTGAAGTAAAGAAGTTGTACAACAAATAGCATATGGTTGGTGATCCATCTCCATGTTCCATCAAGACACTTGTTCTAAAGACAAGGCTCTAAATAAGGCACACATGAATCATATGGAGAATTACAACAAGAAATTGCCAAGCATGAAAGTAACCCATCGGGGATGAAGAAGACTCAACAATTGCAAGATGAAGAATTTGCATTCACCCAAGAGTTAGAAGTTAAGCAAGATTAGTTGTTAGATAGTCATGTTAGAAGAAATTAGCTACTAGCCATTACAAGAAAAGAAAAGCAATTCATGAATAAGAGTGCAATGAAAGTAAAGCTTGAATTAAAGAATGCAAGTAAAGTACTAGAAAATGTTCAAGTAGAGAAAGGAGATTGGATTAAACCTTGCTTCACAAGTTGTCACACCTTGATTTACACAAGCTCTCTCTCTCTCTCTCTCTCACAATCTCTCTCTTGCAGAATTTCTAGGAGGAAGAAGAAGAACTAGAGCAACAAAAATCCTAGAGAAAAAACCTATAAAATACAAGCTCTATCCTCTAATCTCTCCTCTCTTTTTTGCACTGGCCCTGATGGTCTATTTATAGGCTCAGAGAAGAAGGCTCCAGAATCAGGCAGGTGGAGAAAATCTCGGGCTCAACGGCCCTGTAACTGCCGTGGAAATGCGGCAAAAGCCGTGGAAACGCGGCAAAATCTTGGTCGTTGAGGCTGAGATTTCTGGTGCGAGTTTGTTACAGGTTGTTAGCCACGTGGACCTTCTGGAAGTCTGACTTGGCGCGTGGATTTCTCCAGATCCTGGGCTCAACCTTTGGGCTCTCTTTTGGGCTTTGATTTATTCTCCTTTAATTCTTGATAATTAAAGGGATTTTGGGCCTTTTCTCTATTAGAATATGGACCTGCAAAAATAGAGAGAAAAGATTAAAAATCACATTTTTATTTACAATATGCATGGTATGGATGTGGTAAAATATGCAAAAATGAATAACAATCAACATGTTTGTATTTCAAAGATCTTACAAGAACTTATTTTTGTGGAATTTATGTGATTTTGATGGATTTAGTCAGTAATAAAAAGTGAAGTTTTTAAATCCTATTAACCCAGCCTGTTTGCTCTAGCGGTCAATCGTCCGGTCGACCGGCACGGTCGACCGATGTGCACAAGGACGTGCACATGGCTAACCTCTTCGACCGATCGACCGGGTGGTCGACCGACTGAAAGTACCCCACTCTAGGGTGGGGGCTGGTCGACCAGGCGGTTGACCGCTAGCACAACGGTCAGAAAAATAACCGTTGGCCGGTCGACCGGGCGGTCGACCGAAAGGGCAATTTTGCCCTTTGCCAGACTGCCAACGGGCAGATTTTGGTGAGTTATAAATACCCATCCTCTTGAGCCGTTTTAGCTAAGTTTTTCAAGAGCAAAAATTCCCATCTTCTTAAGTGTTTTAACAGCAAGTTTTGAAAGAGTTTTGGGCTTAAAGATTTTATCTTTATTTGTTTTTAAAGGGTTGGAAAAATCAAGAAAATGAGAAGTCTTTGGGAGTTATTTTGATCTTCATTTATATTTCAATTTAGAGTTTTTCTTAAGAGTTTTTCCTTGTGTTTTGATTTTCAAACTCTTTATATTCTCACACTTAAGCTATCATATCTATCCTATCTATTAGGATTTTATTTTTAGTGAGAAAATTGGCTTGTGGTCTTTGTGATCACCAAGAATTGTAAACCTTTTTATTTGTGTTCCCTCTTGTGTGGAGGTGAGTGTGGAGGTTGTATTGGTATCCCTCTTGTGTAGAGGTGATTGTAGAGGTTGAGTTTGATTTTGTTGCCATCCCTCTAAGTGAGAGGTAATTGTTGTTGATTATCTTAGTGCCCTATCCCTCTTATGTGAGGTTGATCTTGTTTGGCTAAGTGCCCATCCCTCTAAGTGTAGAGGCGATAGTTGTTGTGTCTTGTCTTTTGTGTAGAGGTTGTGTTGGTTGAGAGAGGAGTTGTGTACTCCAAAGTTGTATTACCCAAATCCTCAGTGGAGATTCCCTGTGTGGACGATATAATGAAAATCCTTCTGTGTGTAGGCGGGGACGTAGAGCAGCGGCTCGAACTTTGAAACATATCTTGGTCTTCGCGTTTGATCCACTATCTCTAAACTCTCTCTCTCTCTTATATTATACTTTGCATTATTTCATATTGTTCATATCATACTTATATGCTTAGTATTGCTTGAGTGTGCCCATACTTGTGTTCAACCAAAAGAGCTTTACATAGCACCTCAACTCTTATTTAGAGAAATTTAGAGGAGATAGTCCAGAGCCCTTCACCGAAAATTCGGCTACACTCTTTGGTTACACTAAGTGTGTGACAATTTTTTTTAATTCCGCATCATTTGTCATTAGATTAGTCATACACCTATTCACCCCCTCTAGGTGTACTTACAGATGTATGTGGGATGGAACGTATGCCAGTACAAATACCTATATATATATGTTGGACGAGTAATAATATAAGATGTCAAGATAATAATTTGTTGGTGTTTGATCTGATTCCATGCGGTTTTGCAATTCGGGTTGTATATATTCAGATTATGGTAACGTAAGATATAAGGTATATAGATGAAGGTTTTCTTATTTGGATTATTCCTTCGACGTACTTATCTTATGGAGTCGTAAACTGGGTTATATTGCTGGTTTTCTCATATTCATTTTCATTAGGTTTTGATCAGATTTCATGTTTTATTATTATTATTATCATCATCATATTCATGTTTCCTGTTAACCGCCTGTGTACTACTCATCTGATCTCCTACTCTTATCCTACTTTACTCTACATGTCTTGTCTCTTACTTGATATTGCTCTTGTACTACTGTACTTTTCCTCCTGACTTGATCACTCCTGGTTTATATTGATTCTTAATTATCACTTATTACTTGATGCCTCATTCATATCTGGTATGCCTATGCTCACGATACGATTTTCATTGCATGCTTTCTTTACTTGAATTTATCAATACACGTATGCCTATCCATGCACGCCACATGGCACATGCATTACCACTCGTTATGTTGCATCTGATAATTCTAGACCTGTATGTCAAGATTCTGGAGCTTGAAGCTTATGAATTCTCCTAGTTGCTGATCAGAGTGGCGAACGGATGTGTGGACCATCAGCAGACCGTCCGAAGCCTATTTCTACCAGACCCCTCGCTCGGCTCTCCAGTTTTCACGTCGTGACTCTGAGCCTCCTTTTGCAGTGTTCATACTTGTATATCTCTTTGTATTTCATATTTTTGCATCTATTGGTGATGTAATATGTTGGCCCAAAGGCCTATCACTCTAGTTTTGATGATGATTAACTCATGTAATTATAGTACTAATGATCTTGTGTTTATATAGTTTCAGTTATTGATCAAGATCGTAGTAGGTGCTTAGCTTTAACAAAGGAGTTTTGGACCTAACACATGTAGATTCAAAATCTCGCACGTCAAGATCACATCTAGCACTCGGATGGAGTCAAGCTCTTTGGATCGTGCTTAGATTGAGTCGGCTTGGAGAAGGAGTTCTACAAGAAGACTTCGGTTTGTATAGTTTAAATTTGTATTTAGATCTTATGTAAGATAGACTAGTGTTGATATACTCATGTTCACACACACATACAAGTCCAATATGTTTGATTTTCAGTTTAACCGGTTTTAGATTTCAAGTACAAGTATATATAGTTTTCATGAATAGATAGAATCAAAACAAGTTTACATGGTTTAATGTATATTGGATTTCATCTATATACATCTATGCTTCATATATTTAGAAAAACTCATTTTGATAATTCTATTTCATGTGTTTAGAGTTTTGGAATTAACAAAACTTATTTTGGATTTCATGTCAAGAACATAGAAATATCTTTTATATATGTATTAGATTCTATCCATACACTCTATGCTTTAAAAGATTTTCAATATCATGTTTTTGTTTTTATACAAGGTTGAGAAAAATCAGATTTTCATTTCAAAGTTTGGTTTTTGGAAACTACCAATTTTGAGTTAAAGCTTAATTTTTATACCACAAAAATAGTTCAAATAGTTTGTAATATATGTTGATTTTTGGTCACACTTATTTGTTCTTCAAATATTTATAAGAATATATTTTTGTGGAATTTATGAGAATTTATGGGATTTTATAAATGTCAAAAAGACCAAGTTCATATCCTATTTCCCAGCCTGAGCCTTCTGGCGGTCGACTGGCCGGTCAACCGATTCAGAGCTCAGTCGACTGACCGGTTAACCAATGTGCACAAGGACGTGCACAAGGCTAGCCTATAAGGCCGGTTGACCGGGCGGTTGATTGACTGTAACTGCCCAACTCTCGGGTAGCGCCGGTCGACTGGGCGGTCGACCGACAGGCTATGAACTTTTAGGCTCGGTCGATCGGGCGGTCAACCGGAGGCTCAACAGTCAGAAATATGACCATTGGCCATCGACCAGTGATTAGTCTACAAATTTTGCATTATTATATCGCATTTCCAACCGATTTATGAATAAAATATCATTTCTAATTGCGTTTCTACTTTGCATATAAATCAAGAGTCCAATGGTCAAAGGGTAATAAGAGCTTAATCAAACCCATTTTAGGGTAATTAAATCCGCAATTCTTGGAGGCCAAGTAAGGGATCTTCTAGATGATACATTGAACCTAGACCATTGCGCACATCAGACGAATATTCAGGCGAAAATACCCGAATTGGGATATACCAGGAAGGTCCTCAAAGCAACGGGAAGATACTCGCCAAAACCAGGGAAATAATTCCCTGGTATTGCCGCGGATCCGCGGCAATTGCCGCCTTTCCGCGGTAATTGGGTGGAGCCAGGCGTCGATCTTCGACGCGTGGCCCCGTCTCGTCTTCTAGAAGCCCTGTATGCCTATAAATACATCTAAAGAGGCCCTAAACGCAAGTAGATTTGAATTTTATGTTAGGTTTTCTCTCTTTTATTGTAGGTTAGGATTTTCTTTCTCTTTTATTTTGTATTTTCTTTTTGTTTTTATATCTTGTAGTAGGGCTGAGGGATTTAGAGAGAGATAGAGAGATATTGATGTAATAGATGGTGACAGTCTATTTAAAGGTGTCTCCTTTCGTCTCCAATGTAATCTTCTCCAATTTCTACATGATGCTTAGCTAACTTTTCTCTCATGGTGACTAACTACTAACCACTAACTAGCTAACCACTTACTTGATAATCCATATGAATCTAATAGCTTCTATAAGGCCTTGCTCTTGCAAGAGCCATTGATGACTCATGATGATGGGTTCTAACATCTAACTTACTAACTTGCTAACCAAGCTAACTCTCTTATTTCATGCTTGCTTCTAATTGTTTTGATGATTTAATGTTTGTATTAGCTTGCTCTTGATGTATGTTTAAATGTGAAGAACCATCTTATTTGCCATGCTCTGTATCGTCTCTTGAAGCCAAGGATTAGTGATGGCTAAGGATCTATGTGAGGCAACTATCACTAAGCGGATAGCATATTAGTGGAGTAATTAGTAGTTAGAAATCATGAGATTTCTTTTATAGCATTCCTCATTCTTTTTACTTTGTTTTAAGAATCATTTTTAAAACCTTTTTTATCATTTTTCTATCAATGTCTTCACCACTTTCTTAGTACATCTTTGTTCCATCTTCCTTTTGTTTTCAAAACGATTTCTCTTTTATTTTCACATTTCAATTTTTATCGCCTTCTTCACCTACCACATGCTTGATTTCTTTTCTTTTTTTTTCTTTTTCTAGTTCTTTAAACAAAGAAGATTTGTTAACAACCGACGTGAATAAAAACTGTTAATACTTCTATCGCCTCCCGTCCCTGTGGATTCGACCCTTTAGCCAATGCTATAACGGAAGTATCAAGGGAATATTAGCACATTCATAATTTCATTTATTTCATAAATAATCCCCCTTAGTTTAAGTATAAAAGATTGGGGAGATAATTTTATCTTGTATTTTTTACCTTAGATAGTTTGCACTTTACACAAACACAATTTTGGGAGGGAAACAAAGACCTAAAATGCCAAAAAGCAAAAAATAAAAAAATATATTGTATAAATAAATAAAAAAATCAAAAAAATTACTTATTAAGCTGGATAACTATGTCTCAAGAAGCATGATTATTCACGCCTAATAGTGATCATAAGAAGCAAATAATCCCCCTTAGTTTTGTGGCCATGTTTACTCGAGTCCTTAAACCCGAGGGATATTTTCTCATCTGGTGCCCTAAAATCGTCTGGTCTGGGAGTCATCGGTTAAAGGCACACAACCCGGGTAAACTAGAAAGCCTAAGAAAACTAAGGGAAGAAGGGGAAAAAAAGAGAAAAAAAAATATATATAAATAAATGGCTTGATGGTTGGAGTAGAAATCCTAGAAATATTCACTACACAAAGTGCAGATTATCTAGGTTTTATAAAGGATAAAATATTCAATCCAATTTTGAATTCTTTCCTTAATTAAAGACAAGATCTTGCATATAGACTCAGTTTAAGGAAGACTAATTTTTGATGGACTTATGACCTTAGATCACTTATATTTTTGCAAAAATATTTCATAAACTTGTCTCTCTTTTAAAAAAATGCGTTTTCAAAATACTAACATTTGTCTTCTTTCTTTATGGATTTTGTGGGTGCAATCCGTTGAAAACCCTCAGGAGACAAAACACTTCCTCTAGGGCAACCTAGAGGTTTAACGGCTTGTTGCACACGCTCAATGCAATCGCGTCACCTGCGAAAGTGGTGTAATAACATTTGTAGTATTATTTTTCTTTTATTGTTTGCTCAGGACGAGCAAAAGATAAGTGTGGGGGTGTGATTAGTCTACAAATTCTACATTATTATATCGCATTCCCTACCGATTTATGAATAAAATATCATTTCTAATTGCGTTTTAGTCTACTTTACAGATAAATCAAGAGTCCAATGGCCAAAGGGTAATAAGAGCTTAATTAAACCCATTTTAGGGTAATTCAATATGGAATTCTTGGAGGCCAAGCAAGGGATTTTCTAGAAGATACATCGAACCTAGACCTTTGCGCATGTCAGACGAATATTCAGGCAAAAATAGCAGAATTGAGAAATACCAGGAAGGTCCTCGAAACAACGGAAAGATACTTGCCAAAAACTAGGGAAATAATTCGCTAGTATTGCCACGAATCCACGGTAATTGTTGCGTTTCTGCGACAATTAGGAGGCGATAGAAGCATTAACAGTTTTTTGGGAGGCAATTGCTTCATATTAAATTGCTTCCGTTGATCTTTTATCTATCCATTTATCCCTTTGGATTTTGAATTTGGACTTTGTATTTCATGTTATCCTCGGTTGATCTTCAGCTAACCAAAATAGATTTATAGAAATCTGAATTTTATCGGTTTCTATTTGGTGTTATCTTTCTGATTTGCTCTGATCTTCAGCTAAACATTTACCCCAATCCTTGATTTATTCTAGATAAGTGATATCTTTATAGATCTTTAAATTAATCAAATTGATTCACCAAAATCTGATTTTTAATTAACTAGATTTGGGATCATCTTCAGCTAACTAAATAGATCCAGTTAAATCTGATTTTAACTAGTATTTATTTAGTTTAATTCTCTTTCTCTTTGTGATTATCTTTTGCAAAATAAATATTTAAGATAAGAAAATTAGGAGATTTATTACACGATAAATGTAGGAGTGTAATGAAAAGAATGCAAAATATATGTACGATCACACCCCCACACCTATCTTTTATTCGTCCTCGAGCAAAATAATAAAACTAAACCAAAGATTATTAGACCACTTTCGCAGGTTACATGATTACACTGAGTATGTGCAACAAGCCGTTAAACCTCTAGGTTCCCTTAGAGGACGAGTTTTGTCTCGTGAAGGTTTTCAATGGACTATACCCACAAAATCCATAAAAAAAGAGAAACAAATTGTTAGTATTTTGAAAATACATTTTGAAAGAGAAAAATATTTGAAGTATTATTGTAAGAATTAAGTAATCTATAAGTTATAGGAAAGCCGAATTTTTCATTCTTAAGATTAGTCTTTATTCAAAAAATTTTTATCAATCAATGCAAGGAGTCAAACTGTATTTATTATGTAGTTTATTATTTTACTCTTATGCCTTATTATTTTTTCTTTTGTTTTTTAATTTTTGTGATATTATTCCTTAGTTCTATTAGGCTTTCTAATCTGCCTTTGTAATGAGTCTTTAATCGGGGACTCGCAAACCAAGCAGTCTTAGGGCACTGAGTGAGAAAACGCCCGAAGGACATAAGAACTCGAGCAAACAAGGCCACAAAATTAAAGATTTTATTATATGAACCGCTTTTAGGCGTGAATACTTATGCTTTATGAGGCATAAATACCCATCTTAATTAGAGGATTTTTGATATATTATATATATATATATTTATTTTTTTAATAAGACATAAGAATCTTTGTTTTTTGAATCCTAAGTGTGTAAGTGTATAAAGCATGCATATTTCATCAAGGTAAAACTCAAGACTAAATTACTTTTTTAAATTTTTTCCGAACCCTAGAAAACAAATAATCTTATTTTGACCAAGTATAAGAAATCCTAATTATGATCCTCCTATTCCTTAAAAATAACTTAATTTCTTTCAAAAAATATGTCAAAATATTGCTCTCTTTTCAAAAAGTTTTTTTTAAGAAAGAAAAATGTTAATTTTTTTATTTTAATTAAAAGAAAATCTATATTATGTTAGAACCCTCCCACACACCTATCTCATGAATTATCCTCAATATATGAATGAAT
Source organism: Agave tequilana (assembly GCA_038442645.1). Lineage (NCBI taxonomy): Eukaryota > Viridiplantae > Streptophyta > Magnoliopsida > Asparagales > Asparagaceae > Agave > Agave tequilana. The sequence continues at coordinate 76,448 of JAVJIF010001916.1, read as the reverse complement.
GCATAGATGCATGAAAAAGAAGAAGGGAAAAAAATATTACCTTAAGGTGGAGGTTCCGGTGGTGCTCGGATTGGGTCAAGCATTGCTACCCAATCAAGATAATGTGGTGGTTCACAGAACCCATCTTTATTGACCTCTTTTCTATTTACATATTTACAGTCCCCAATATGAATAGGATCATGAAAGATCCTATCATGAAACTTATTCCCTTTACATGACCAGTCTTGAAAAATCATCACAGAATCATCATGGTCTATACTTATGTCCAACAAAAGAATATGACTTGGTGGAATAGTTGACTTGGGCTCAAGAATGATAGTTTTGGGAACCAATACTAACTCAGAAAAATTAACTTTGGGTTCGAAAGTCAGTTTTGGTTCAAGAGTTGAAATTCACATTTTTTCCCGTCAATGGAATGTGACTATCCAAAATTGGTGACTCAATTTCTAGATTTATGGGTACGGGAATAAATGTTGGCTCAGAAAATTGGTCCAAATTGGGTAGGAATACCTGAGTTAACTAGATTCGAAGATGGGAACTGAATCACAAAGTTGGGGATTGGGTTCACATTCATAATTAAGTTCAATCTCATTAAAATGAAAACTTGCAAATTCATTAATGGGTTGATATTAGTCAAGTTCAAGGTTTTGTGGTGACATTTACTCTTGGTCAAAGTCTTCAAGATACCATGATTCTGGGTTTTCATCAATATGGTTAAAGTGTCGAGAATAGTCAAAGATTGGGTAGGGAGAGTTTCCTTATTCCTACGCATGTTTTTCAATCGACTAAGTCTTGCTTCTATCATATCGAGTGGATCACTTTGGAATTGAATCATGGATTCCATACTCTTTTTTAGGTCGGTATGTTCTTCTTGAAACATAGAGTAAGGATCTGTGATTTGAAAATTTTGACAGGATTTTGAATTTTCTAGAATTTGAACTCGTCGCTCAATCTCTTCTAAGGCTTCCATCCTCTTTTCTCAGTCAATTGATTCTTCTAATTGTTTCTCAGGAGGAGTATATAAAGCTGGGTGTTGGTAAGGTGGTTGACAATATGACTTGGGGGAGTTGTATCCCCATTGGCTCTGTGAAGAGTAGTGATGATTATTCCAGTCTTGTTGATAGTATTAGGACTGGGGCATGTATTAATTCAAATAAGACCAATCTGGCACACTAGGTTGGTTAAAGTTATGATATGCCGGGTTGGTAATATCCAAAAAAAGGTTGGGGTGTAACATAGAATACAATTAAAGTTGAAAAAATTACTGTTATAAGCCATACCATACAAGAAATGTCAAAAACAAACAAAGAAAAATAAACAAATAAACAAATAAAAAGAAAAAAATCTAACCTAAGTTAGGGTAGACCTTAGACCTAGACGACTCCTAACTATTTAAACTATCCACGGGGGGTACATTGCCGAATCTGACAACAAAGTTAATTGGTAAAGTAGGGGCAAGATTGGTGGTTGCTATCCGTGCTTAAAATCAACGAGCCTAATTAAGCTAAACCACCAGCCTTCGGGGTTTCGCCCCTCAATCCCTAACCTTTGACACCGATTTGGCAAGAGTCAAATTCTAATCAACTTCCCCCTTTGTCAGTCTCCTATTGAGTCCAAGATGTCCCTAGAGCCAATGTCTACTCAGTTTTAATTAGAATTGGGTTAGTGAGTGAGGAGATTGTTTGTGGGCTTAGGGAGAGTAATGACTTTCCCATCTTATCTTGTTTATAGGACAAGCCCTTAATTCAATTTAATGTAGTGTACAAGTATATAGAAAAAGTAACACTCAAGTAATATTTCATACAAGAATGAACCTTATACTAAATACTATACATACATACCATGGCCCCAGCACTCTTCAACAGTAAAAAGAAAATGTAACGAAATAGACACGTGTCTAAATGCAAAGTCTAAACTATTTTTAGCATTTACAATCAACCTTTTACTTAGAAATATATGTACAGTGAGTGAAACAAGAAAATAAATAGCTGCAGATATTTAAACTGTGTAATTCAGCCAACTTGCAAAAAATACAGGTTAGTAGTTCACTCAGATTGCCACTGGAGTATAACTGAGGGCTTCTGGGCTCTGATTTCTTCTGCAGAGTTCAGGGCCACTTGTATGTCTACTGCAGTAAAAATTTCCTTGATATCTATCACTGCACACCAAGAACAAAGAAGAAAGTTAACAAAAAATATAAATTTGAAAAGACAATTACTTACCGTCCCTCCCGGTAATAGTGCCTAAATTTGATTGAGTTTCAACCTGGACACAGAAAATACAGAATTTTAAAACTTTATAATAGAAGTGTGCAAGTACTCAATATTATCTCTATAGCAAGTGGCTATGCAGGTCGTGATTCTCAAGGAGGAACTAGCGATGGAAGCTTTTTACAAGTTCTCTTTTAAGTTACAAAAAATAGTTAAAGTTCTTCTTTTAGTTCTTGAAAAGAAAAGAAAATAAGTTATGTTAAATTGTGAAAGTGCTAGATAGAAGGAGATGGTGATTTTGTACAAAGAAAGTGGAGATAGTAGAGATTTGGTAATGGAGTTGATCTAAATTAAAGATTAAAAGAAAAGAAAGAAAACCTCAAAGAAATGCATGCCTTTTTCTGGTTGATGACTTACCTGGAATCCTTGCATGTTTACCTTGATTTGGAGGCAATCAGCGCATAACTCATAAGATTAACTCAGTCCCAATTCACATTACATCATCAAGGCTTCTTTGAGCAAGTATGAAATGATACAAACATTGCGAAGAATCCATCGTCATGAGCTATCGATGGCACTCGCTAAGGCAAGGCAATACTGATGCTATTTGACTCACTTGGACTATCATCAACGTCAAAAGAGGAAGAATAGAAAGAAGAAGAAAACAAAAATAAAGAAGAACATGAAAAAAACTTACCTTTTTATTGCTTGCGGAACTGATGGAAGAAAAGAGGAGGTTACATCGGTGTCACTCTCAACATAAATCTCTCTCTTACTTACATGAATATTAGTCTAACCTATTCTTACATAGAAATAAAAATTACATAAAATAAAAATAAAAATCTACACTAAAAAAATGAAAAACTGGCCAAAGAATCTATCTCTGCCTCTTCGTCCTTCTGCCTCTGATGTGTGGAGTATTTATAGCATAGAAATGGATAAGGAAATGAGTTAAAGATAGGAGAGCTGGCTATTTCGGAATTTGAATCCTCCTTATTTTCAAAATTGATTTGATGTGAATATTCAATTCTGATCAGCAGCTTGTTGGCATGTTGATTGCTGAATATAACTTATCAAATGATAGAATTAGAAATATTGATCAACTTAAGAGTTATACCCCTTTAAGTCTTCTTTCTGGATCATCTTGAATAATCAGATTTGAGTTTTGGTAGCTAAGGGTACGATTCAAATACTAAAATGTATTCAGTCAGAATTTGAGTAAAAATTGTTTCATCTCATCCTTTGATCTTCTCTCTATCCATTTATCCCTTTGATTTTGAATTTGGACTCTGTATTTGATGTTATCCTCGGTTGATTTTTAGTTGATCAAAATAGATTTATAGAAATCCAAATTTTACCGGTTTCCATTTGGTGTTATCTTTCTGATTTGCTCTGATCTTTAGCTGAACATTTACCCCGATCCTTGATTTGTTCTGGATGTAGTGATATCCTTATAGATCTTTAAATTAATCAAATTGATTCACTAAAATCTGATTTTTAACAAACTAGATTTGGGATCATCCTCTGCTAACCAAATAGATCCCGTTATATCTGATTTTAACTGGTATTTATTTGCTTTAATCCTCTTTCTCTTTATGATTATCTTCTGCAAAATAAACATTTAGGATAGGAAAATTATCATATTTATTACACGATAAATGTAAGAGTGTAATGAAAAAAATGCAAAATATGTGTGCGATCAGCTTCCATTGCTAGTTCCTCCTTGCGGATCACGACCCGCATAGCCACTTGCTATCGTGGTAGTATTGAGACTTTGCACTATCTATTCTTTTGTTTTAAAATTCTGTATTTTGTGTGCAGGTCAAATCTCAATCAACAGGCGATATGCCCCATCCAAATGGTCCTTTCCATTTGGGTCTGAATTTGCCCTTGGACTTATGTGTCATGACCATAGGCTGTCTGATAGCCAAGACCAAATATGCCTTCTGAAAAATTTTCTCTTTTACCTTTTTGATGAAGGCTTTTGAGATTCGAGCCTGATAAAGCTCAATACGTTGTTAAGCCTATAACTGCTTATCGTCTAGTGCTTCAAGCTCTTGGAGACATAACCGATGGTTGTTTTCGTCAGTCATCTTGGTTGCCAGGGAACACGCAGTGATTGTATTTGAATCTCTAAGGGTACAACTGCTTCACACCCGTATACCAGAGACAAAGGCATATTGCCTGTTGGGGTTCGGACTGTTGTTCAATAGGCCCAAAGATATTCACTGAGCTTCTCGTTCCAATCTCGTTTGCTGGTCGAGATAAACTTTTTGAGGAGCTTGATGATTATCGTGTTAAATGCTTCTGCTAACCCGTTGGCAGCGGTGTTATATGCGGTCGAGGCGATAGTTTGAATTCGGTATTTATCGCAAAACTAATAAAATGATTGGCTCACAAATTGAGGACCGTTGTCATGGATAATCCTTCAGGGAACACCAAATCGATGAATGATATTGTGTTCGATGAAGTTGATGACGTTAGTCGTTGTAACTTTAGCAAGTCGTACGGCTTCTGCCCACTTTGAAAAGTAATCAGTTATCGCAAGGATGAACCAATGACCTCTAACTGATGGAGGACTGATTGGTCCTATTACAACAATTCCCAAGCTTTGAATGGCCATACTGCTACAGTGGGATGGAGTAGCTCCAGGGGTTGGTATATAAAATCCTCATGGATTTGACAAGCCTTACACATTTTTGCGTATTTAACTGCATCAGTGATCATAGTTGGCTAATAATAGTCGAGTCAGTGCAATCGATCCTCGAGCTTCGGACCTGGTTGTGCCCCACATATGCCATCATGAGCCTTTTTGATTACTTCTTGTTCTTCCGAATTGGATAGACAACGAAGAAGTATACCATCATATGAACGGCGATATAGTATCTTTACCCCTGCATCGTCATCGAACAGACATCGCTTCCCTAGGGTCATCAGGTAATATGTCGTGCAAGGCATAGGTGATGATCAGGAATCACCAGTCTCTTGGTTCAAAATTTGTCGATGTTGTATGAACTTCACTAACCTCTAAACCATACTTCGGACAGAAGAGATGACGGATGGTCGCGGTAAGACGGTAAGTAGTATTGGGTAAAGCTAATATAGCTGCCAATGTAGCTAGAGTATTGATTAGTCTATGATTATGCATTATTATATCGCATTTCCCCACCGATTTATGAATAAATTGTCGATTTAAACCGTGTTTTGGTCTCTATTGCAGGTCAATCAAAAGTTTAAGGGCAAAGGAGTAATAAGAGCCTAATTAAACCCAATTTAGGGTAATTAAATCCGCATTACTTGGAGACCAAGCAAGGGATCATCTAGAAGATACGTCGAATCTAGACTCTTGCGCACGTCAAACGAATATTCGAACAAAATTACCCGAAACAGGATATACCAGGAAGCTTCCAGAGTCAAGACGGATCCCCGAACCAAAACCAGGGAGATATCTCCCTGGTTAGGCCGCGGATCCGCGGCAAAAGCCGCGGATCCGTGGCCCATTGGTGGGGCCACTCATCGATTTTCGACGAGTGGCCCCGTCTCGTCTTCCAGAAGCTACCTATGCCTATAAATAGCCCTGTATTTGGTCAAAACGCGAGCAGTTTTCGTTTTTAGGAGTAGTTTCTGATATTTCCTATGTTTTAGTGTAGTGTAGGTAGGTGTTCTTCATTTCTTGTATTTTGTTATGTTATTTCGTTTTTAGATCATGTATTAGGGCTGAGAGATTCAGAGAGAGAGAGATAGAGAGGGATTGATGTAATAGATGGTGACAATCTATGTAAAGGTGCCTCCTTTCTTCTCCAATGTAATCTCCTCCATCTTCTACATGTTGCTTGGCTAACTTTTCTTCTTCTCATGACAATCTAACTACTAACCACTAACCATCTAACCACTTACTTGATAATCCACAAGAATCTAATAGCCTCTATAAGGCCTTGCTCTTGCAAGAGCAATTGATGGCTCATGATGATGGGTTCTAACATCTAACTTGCTAACCAAGCTAACTCTCTCTTATTTCATGCTTGCTTCTAATGGTTTGATGATCTAATGTTTGTATTAGCTTGCTCTTGATGCAAGTTTGAATGTGATGAACCATCTTATTTGCCATGCTTTGTATCGTCTCTTGAAGCCAAGGATTAGTGATGGCCAAGGATCCATGTGAGGCAATTATCACTAAGAGGTTAGAATGGTTAGTGGATTACTTAGTAGTTAGTAGCCATAAGCTTTCTTTTATCTTATTTTAAAAAGCAATTCATTTATCTTTTCATCGTTGTTTTTACCATCCTCTTTGTTCACCCTTGTTTTCATTTTCTTTACCACAAGCTTCATCTTCTTTCCTATTTGTTTTTCAAACCACTTCTATTTTGTTTTTACATCGACGTTTTCATCGCCTTCTCCACCTACCACATGCTTGTTTTCCTTTTCTTTTCTTTCCTTTTCTTTTGTAATTCTTTAAACAAAGAAGAACTGTTAACATAACGACGTGAATAAAAACTATTAATGCTTCTATCGCCTCCCGTCCCTGTGGATTCGACCCGTTGAGCCAATGCTATAACGGAAGTATCGAGGGCACATTAGCACATGCGAGCTTTTTCATTGATTTCATAAAACACATATTTTGAATGCTAGTTTTGCCCCGAGCAAATTTTTGGCGCCGTTGCCGGGGAACGGGAATGGTTTTAATTTCACGTTTTTGTTAACATTCTCTTCTCTGTTTTGGTGTGCAGGACATTCTTTCTAGGATCTTAACATTGCAGAATAAACACTAGCTTTGTATCTCCCTGCTCTAGAAAGTAGGGACCCAGCTTCTAAAGAACCGCCGCGCAAATGTGACTTTTGCCGCGAAAACACGGGCATTTTGTAATCATTGTGTATCTTGTTGTGCTGGGATGTGTTCATTGTAATAGCTAGTGGATCTGTATTATTACTTCTTGCTTTGATTACCTACACACCGCAATAAACTAAAGAACTAAAATACGGTATTTGGACGCTTTTAAAACGGTTTAGACATTTGCATTTAGGCACGTGTCAATTCAATTCCAATATACTGTATTTTGTTCTGTTGTTGTGATCTGAATTGAGGTGTACATATGGCATTGCATATAGCATAGGACAAACACGTGGGTGATTTATCGCTTTGTGTTATATTCTTGTCTATATCGCACACTTGCACGAATTGAACTTAAGGGCATAACCTATACAAGATAAGGTGGGGATTTCATCACCCTTCCTTAGCCCAAAAACCACCTCCCCCACTCACACAACCCAAGCCCTAATAAAAATTGATAGACGTTGGCCCCTAGGGACATCTCGGACTCATTAAGAGATTGATCGAGAGTGGAACTTGTTTTGAATCTTACTCTTGTGAAATCGGTGTCTAAGGTTGGGGATTAAGAGGTTACGCCTCGAAGATACCGTAGTTTGTCGTAATTAAGGCCCGTTGCTTACGCAGGATACCTCCCACCGTATTTTGCCCCTACCTGGCCGATTAGCCTGTGGTCAGATTCAAGTAACAACCCCCCCTGGGTAATCGACCAGTTAGGAGTCGTCTAGGTCTAGGTCAACCCTACTATAGGCTTGGTTTTGATATTTTCTTTCTTTTTGTTTGTTGTTTGATTTTTTTTTTTTGTTTGTGATTGTTTGTGAAATGGAATTCAACAATAACATTTCTTTCAATCCGAATATGAATCCATATTTCACACCGACCCCATTAATTCGGATAAATCCAACCCGATTTTTCACAATATGAACCACCGGCTTGGACTTATTCGAATCAATACAACCCATACCCACATTCTTATGACTATAATTTCTAAAATAATTTCAACTCGTCACAGAGTCAACGGGGATTCACCTCCCCGAGTTACATTTTCAACCTCCTTGTCCTCCTGATCCATCTTGTCCACAAATCTCATTCCCCGATTTCGCTTCCTATACTCCTTTTCTAGAACCACCAATTGAAGAAAAATCTGAGTTAGAAAAGAGAGTAGAAGCCAATTTACAAGAGGTCGAGCGACTACTTCAGAAAAGGAGGGTCTCTCCAATTCCACAGTATTTTCAAGAGTCTTACTCAGTTCCACCTCCTCATAATGACCAACCATCTGCCCTGGAAATGAGTAAGGAACTCTTGTGTGAATCCAAACTTCAATCTCAAAACACTTTTGACTCACATTCTTCACAAAATTTCCAAAATCAAGATTCTTATACTCCCATTCTAGAGCATCCACTTGTAGAAAAATCAAATCTAGAAAAGCGTATAAAAATCTTGCAGGAGTCTGCGTTACAATTTCAAAAATCTTCTTCTCAGTCTGTTAATAGGATGGAAACACAATTGAGTAAATTGGTCAACATTTTTAAGAATGAAGAAACTCTCTCTTCACCACCTTTGACCAATTCACATATCTCTAACTCTATCAATTTGACCCATGACTCCTATTGTTTTGGAAACCAAGATTCCTACACTCCTTTTCTAGAACAACCACTTGAAGATACATCATATCTAGAAAAGAGGATAGAAGTCTTGCAAGAGTCTGCACTAAAATTTCAAAAATCATCTGCCGAGTCTGTCAATAGGTTGGAAACACAATTGAGTTAATTGGATAGCATTTATAGGAATGAGGAAACTCTATCTTATCAACCTTTGACCAATTCAGCTATGTCAAACTCTATTGATCTGACTCAGGACTCTTGTCATTTTGAACATCAAGATTCAATTTCAGCACATCCACCTGAACTTGTCCAAACTTCAAATCCCATTGACATTTTGGCAAGTTATCCTTTTCCTGAAATTGAACTTGAGCATGAATATGATCCTGAACTTTCACTTGATAATTCAATTTCACTTCCTAATTCAATATTGACTGAGGTGTTTTTACCTGAATTTAGGCCTTTTCCTGAGTCAGTATTGGATCCTGTACCAGTCCATTGTGAAATTGAATCACCAATCATTTATGATGATCATATTGAACTTGACCAATTTCATACTTTTGAAAGTCCCATTGATAAATTGGCAAGTTCTCATTTTTGTGAAATTAAACTCAATGAGGAATGTGACTTTGATCCTCAAATTTATGATCCAGCTCAAATTCCTGAATCAATATTGACTCCTGTTTTGTTTCCCAATTTGAGCAACATTTTAGAGTCAGTTTTGATTCCCATACCAGTCATTCTTGAACTTGAATCACCAATCTTCGAAAGTCACATTCCATCATAGGGAAATAAATGTGGACTTAATTTTCATCTTCTTGATTTGGACCCACTTCCTGAACCGATCTCGACTCCCGAACCTTTACTTGACTTAAGTCTTTTTCCTGAGTCGGTATTAGTTCCTGTATTTCCTGAGTCCAAATCAATCATTCCATTCTGGGACAAGGGTCTTGATAAATTTGACTCTGAAATTATTTTAAAAGTTTGGAAATTAGATAGGGTAAAATTCTTAATAAAAATCATACATATATACATCATTTTAGTGGGTTGTATTTTAGAGGTCTCTGGTGGGTTCCTCCGGACTCCACGCAAGATGGATTGGGACGCATTTCGTGGACCAATCAGACCGCCACCAGAACCACCACCTTGAGGTGATTTTTTCCTTCCCTCTCTATTTGTTTCATGCATACATACATCACGATGCATTGAGGACAATGCATGAGATAAGTGTAGGGAGGGTTTACTAATATAGTGTTTTTAGATTTTCTTTCTTTTACACTTCTTTTAGGATACTTTTAGAAATCTTCCCTTTTGTATATGATTTTTCTCTTTCTTTAAAAACTTTTTGAAATAAGAGACAAAGTTTTGATCTATTTTTAAGAAAATTAAGATGATCTTAGAAATTAAGGAAACCTTAATTATGACATCTTAAACCTAGTTGAAATAATGAATCTTGTTTAAAATTATAGGTTGAGTATAAAAGATTGAAGAGATAGTTTTATCTTGAATTTTTTACCTTAGGTACTATGCACATCATACTTACACATTTTTGGGATGGAAACAAAGACCTAAAATGCCATAAATAAAAAGAAGAATAAAAAAATAAAAAAGTAAAAAAAAATCATCACTATTAAGCTGGATAACTATGCCTCAGAAGCATGATTATTCACGCCTAACGGTGGTCAAAAGAAATAAATAATCCCCTTTAATTTTGTGGCCTTGTTTACTCGAGTCCTTAAACCCGAGGGATGTTTTCTCATCTGGTGCCCTAAAACCGTCTGGTCTGGAAGTCATCGTTATAGGCTCACTACATGGGTGAACTAGAAAGCCTAAGAAAACTAAGGGAAGAAAACAGAAATGAATAAATATACATATATAAATAAATGGCTTGATGGTTGGAGTTGAAATCCCAGAAATCTTCACTATCACAAAGTGCATATTATCTAGGTTCTATGAAGGATAAAATATTCAATCCAATTTTGAATTCTTACCTTAATTGAAGACAAGATCTTGCATATAGACTAAGTTTAAGGAAGACTAATTTTTGGTGGACTTATGACCTTAGATCACTTATATTTTTGCGAAAATATTTCATAACTTGTCTCTCTCTTTCAAAATGCGTTTTTCAAAATACTAACATTTGTCTTCTTTCTGGATTTTGTGGGTACAATCTGCTGAAAACCCTTAGGAGACAATACTCCTCCTCTAAGGGCAACCTAGAGGTTTAACGGCTTGTTGCACACGCTCAGTCCAATGCGTCACCTGCGAAAGTGGTGTAATAACATTAGTAGTATAGTTTCTTTTTCTTGTTTTGCTCGGGACGAGCAAAAGATAAGTGTGGGGGTGTGATTACTCTACGATTATACATTATTATATCGCATTTTCCCACCGATTTATGAATAAATTGTCGGTCTAAACCGTGTTTTGGTCTCTATTGCAGGTCAATCAAAAGTTTAAAGGCAAAGGAGTAATAAGAGCCTAATGAAACACAATTTAGGGTAACTAAATCCGCATTACTTGGAGACCAAGCAAGGGATCATCTAGAAGATACGTCGAATCTAGACTCTTGCGCACGTCAGACGAATATTCAGACGAAATTACCTGAAACAGGATATACCAGGAAGCTTCCAGAGTCAAGACGGATCCCCGCACCAAAACCAGGAAGATATCTCCCTGGTTTGGCCGCGGATCCGCGGCAAAAGCTGCGGATCCGCGGTCCATTGGTGGGGCCACGCGTTGATTTTCGACGCGTGGCCCCGTCTCGTCTTCCAGAAGCTACCTATGCCTATAAATAGCCCTGCATTTGGCCAAAACGCGAGCATTTTTCGTTTTAGGAGTAGTTTCTGATATTTTCTATGTTTTAGTGTAGTGTAGGTAGGTGTTCTTCATTTTTTATATTTTGTTATGTTATTTCGTTTTTAGATCATGTATTAAGGCTGAGAGATTCAGAGAGAGATAGAGATAGAGAGGGATTGATGTAATAGATGGTGACAATCTATGTAAAGGTGCCTCCTTTCTTCTCCAATGTAATCTCCTCCATCTTCTACATGTTGCTTGGCTAACTTTTCTTCTTCTCATGGCAATCTAACTACTAACCACTAACCATCTAACCACTTACTTGATAATCCACATGAATCTAATAGACTCTATAAGGCCTTGCTCTTGCAAGAGCCATTGATGTCTCATGATGATGGGTTCTAACATCTAACTTGCTAATAAAGCTAACTCTCTCTTATTTCATGCTTGCTTCTAATGGTTTGATGATCTAATGTTTGTATTAGCTTGCTCTTGATGCAAGTTTGAATGTGATGAACCATCTTATTTGCCATGCTTTGTATCGTCTCTTGAAGTCAAGGATTAGTGATGGCCAAGGATCCATGTGAGGCAACTATCACTAAGAGGTTAGCATGGTTAGTGGATTACTTAGTAGTTAGTAGCCATGAGCTTTCTTTTATCTTGTTTAAAAAGCAATTCATTTAGCTTTTCATCATTGTTTTTACCATCCTCTTTGTTCACCCTTGTTTTCATTTTCTTTACCACAAGCTTCATCTTCTTTCCTATTTGTTTTCCAAACCACTTCTATTTTGTTTTTACATCGACATTTTCATCGCCTTCTCCACCTACCATATGCTTGTTTTCCTTTTCTTTTCCTTCCTTTTCTTTTTATAATTCTTTAAACAAAGAAGAACTGTTAACATAACGACGTGAATAAAAACTGTTAATGCTTCTATCGCCTCCCTTCCCTGTAGATTCGACCCGTTGAGCCAATGCTATAACGGAAGTATCGATGGTACATTAGCACATGCGAGCTTTTTCATTGATTTCATAAAACACATATTTTGAGTGCTATCTGCCGTAGTATTTTAAAGGTGAGATACATGACAGATGTAGAAGCCATCAAACATATTAGCCACTGAATGGTTACATGGTGATAAGGTATCAGGTCTTCATGATGGACCTCATATTCACCTTTGACTTGGTTGATGATTAATTTGGAGTCACCATAAGCTTCAAAATATCATACCCCCATTTGTTGAGTGAGCTGGAGGCCGACGAGCAAAGCATTGTACTGAGCTACATTGTTGGAACAAGGTTCCGTCAGTGAGAATGCACAAGGAAGGACGTGATTCTCAGATGAGAAAAAATATTACCCCCATTCCAATGATAATCTTGCCCTTTGAGCCGGTTCTTGATGCGCCATCAAAGAACATTTGCCATACATCATCGCTTGAAGTCATGTTGGCTTCGATAACTTCATTCGGAATATCTTCATGTAGCTTTGAAGTCTCTGAAACTGGATGAGCTGCTAAGAAGTCTGTGAGGGCTTGACCCTTGATGCCCTTCTGAGGTACGATGGTCATATCGTATTTGGGATAGTAATACAGCCCAAGTAGCTAATCTAGAGTTCAAAGAACTTGGCTTTGTCATAAGAATCTGTAGAGGATTAACTCTTCAAATGACATGAAAGGTCTGCCTGACCAAGTAATGTCGTGTCTTCTGGATGGCAAAGGCGAGAACAAGACACTCCTTTATGACTGGGTTTTAGTGACTTTTAGCCCCAATCAAGGTTCTGTTGAGATAATAGATGGCTTGCTCAGCACCTTCATCATTCTTCTGTGCGAGCAAAGCACCTAGAGAATGGTCCATGGCTCTTACATAGAGTAAAAATGGTTTTCTTGAAACAGAAGACACCAAGACCGGAGGCTTAGTGAGGTACTCTTTGATATCCTCAAAAGCTTTTTGACAAGCATCATCCCAGACAAGATACGCCCTTCTTCATCAGTCGTGTAAACGATTCACAGTGACCACATAGATTTGCAATGAATCTTCGGATGTAGGCGAGTCTGCCTTGTAGACCTCTAAGTTCTTTGAGATTATTTGGAGGCTGCATATCTTGGATGGCTTTGATCTTATCGGGGTCGAGATGAATTCTCTTGGATGTGATAATGAATCCAAGGAACTTACAGCTTGAGACTCTTAAGAAAGACTTTGTCAGGTTTATTTTTAGCTGGTGAGCCTGTATGAGATCGAACATCGCTCTCAAATCATGGAGATGATTGTTCTTGTCATGACTTTTGATTGTAATATCATCGACATAGCACTCCACTGTATTTCATAAGTGATCCTGTAAGATTTTTCTCATTGCATGTTGGTAGGTGGCACTTGCTTTCTTTAAGCTGAATAGGATTACAATATTGCAGAACACACCTAACGATGTTTGGAATAATGTATGCTTTTCATCATCTGGATACATCTTGATCTGGTTGTACCCTGAAAAGCCATCCATAAAAGATATCCTTTCGAAACCACAAGTGTTTTCAATCATAACGTCAGTGATGGGTAATGGAAATTCATCTTTAGGATGAGCTATATTAAGATCGCAAAAGTGAATATAAACTCGAATCTTTCTGTTCTTTTTAAGGACAGGCACAATACTAGTAACCCAGTCTGGGTGCTTTCCTCTCGAATGAAGCCATATTCGTTGAGTTTTTGAACTTCAGCTTTGACTGCCTCCATGATGTCAGGTCGGAAGCGTCGTTGTTATTGTTTGACTGACTTAGCATCCGGTTTGATGTTAAGATGATGCATGGCTACCTGAGGATCGAGACTAGGTATGTCTTCATAGCTCCGAGCAAAGACGTCTATATATTCTTTTATAATAGATATAAGGTCTAGCTTCTCCATAGGTGACTTACTTTCACTTATAAGGATGAGCTTCAGGTGCATTTGATCACCCACATTGAGATTACTTTATCCTCCGTAGGAGGGTCGCATTGTTCAAAACTCTTCTCCCATTGAAAGTCAAGTTGTTGAGCCCATGGATCAGTGTCGAGTGGCTCCATGTCTTCTTCTCGTTCTACCTAACTAGTTGACATCATGTTAGCAAAGAGTTTCTTAAAGGAAAATCCCACACTTATGTCAGATCCCCAATCCGATGAGTATGCAGAATGTGATAGTAGAGACTTTTCAGACTCTAAATCAGATTAAACAGATGGGGTAACGTACCCCAACCCCCTGCGAGTCTGATCGTATTAGTTGGCAGGTTTTTCTTTTGGTAAAAAAATTGTAAAGGGATGCATCATCCCTTTTCGGAATTCAAGCCTTCACCACGACATAAGTCGTTTCCTATTTCTTTCATCATACGGTGCGCTAATCGTGTATAGTGGAAGAATTATGGGGGTTCCAAGTCTTCGTCTGAATCGTCGGATGTAGTAATCCAATATCAGACTTGGCCAAATATAATTGGCTATTGGTCCTTCTTAGAAGGTGGAACTACAAACACAGATTTATCATTCTCCTCTATGTGCATGCAAACCGTTGACATTGGTAGGGGCATGTGTAAAGGACTCATGTCAACATGATTATTTACATCATCGCAGCACAAAGAATAATTAAAATTGACATTTTCATTAAGGACCCATTCATTGTCATTATCAGCGGAATTATTATAATCAGGATCATTTAGATGTGCTATAATTGATTCTTCATCAAAAGAAACTTCTGGATCATCTCTTGATTCTGAGTCTGCTTTGTTGTCATTATCGATGTCGTTTGGCAATGGTTTTTCCATCACTTTATCATTCTATTTATAAAGTAGAGAATCAGTGAAGTAGTTCTCTACTCCTTTGAATGGCTGTATTTTGGTGAACACTGTTCTGACCATCGCCTTGTCATCCACATATTAAATGCATTGATGGAGCATAGAAGACACAATCTAGTTAGCATGAATCTAAGGTCGTCTGAGCAAGAGATTATAGGATGTGTCAGCATTAATGACATAACACGTTACTTCTGATTTCAAATCCCCAATTTGGCACCAGAGACAGATCTTGCCCAGAGAGTGACTATTCTTAGTGTTGAAGCTATATATGGTTGTAGTCGTAGTTGACAAACTGCTCAGCAGGATGCCGAGAAAATAAAGAAGTCTCTTTGGGATAATGCTTAGAGCTGACCCTGGATTGACTTGTACTATCTTGATGTGTGTAGACCCAAAGTAGCCCGTATAGTACAAGGGTCTATCATATCAGTTATCCTTAAGGAGCATGTCTTCTGGGGTGAAGGTAATGCATGATACTTGATGTTGTACCAGATGGCATTGATGGCATGAAGCTCCATCTTTTTTTGTCGGTGTTGGCACTTGTGTCAGAAATGATTCCAAATTAGCAAGCACATCCCTAAGTGCCTCTCTTATTTTCTTCGAGAGGCGGAGTAGCTCGTGCAGGGTAATGCGAGCTGAAATATTGTTGTGCCAATATGTCAAAGTGGAAAGGAGCATTGAGTCCTCTGGAAGGATTCTTCTTCAAGGATTCATCAAAGCAAGTCCCTTTCTGCTTCTCTTTGTCCTTAGGCACTGGGCCTAGATAGGTGTAGCGGCTCCTGACATCGTTGGTGTTTGTGCCCCGTTGGATATCTGATCGTACGGTCGCAAGTACTATTTACAAGAACATATGCCCACCGGCTGCGAAGTAGGGGCTGTGTTGTTAAGCAAGCTTCTCTCCTTCTAAGTTACTGAGAGAGGTTACAGTCACAGAGTCATCATCTGTTGTGAGAGATACGGCATTGCATAACTTGCCATTGAACTTGGACTTGTCAGTCTCCCTTTGCTCATCTTAAACAATATCTGGGTGTACCCACATGATCTCTCCAAATTATGTCATCATTGGAATGAGGCACTTGGCTTTCTGCTTTTCAGCCATTGGATTAATGACATCCAATCTGGATTTAGAGACTATGACTAATCCATCTTGGACAGTCGATTTTGGGAAGGCCCTGAAATTAAGAGTCACCATGTTGGCGATGACTCTTTTTTGTTCTGACTTAAGAGTCAGAACTCCAGCATCCACCAATGCTTGTATTTTGTCCTTGAGGATAAAACATCTGCTGGTAGGGTGAAGCACTATCCTATAAAACAGGCAGTAGTTAGGATCATTTGTACGCCTCACTTCATTAGATTGCCGAACTTCAGGTAACTTGAGCTTATTACCCTTATGAAGCAAGAGAAAATTGTCAGCACCTGTTCGTCTTTAAACGAGTACTGCTAGAGGTGGAAATAGTGCACGAAAACTGATTAAGATTGAGAGTGACTTATGTTCTTAAAAAGGTGCTACTGTTCCCTCGAGACTACTGTTATAGCTAAGAAGCTCAACGGGTCGAATTTACAGGGAGGGGGAGCGATGGAAGCTTTGTTGTTTAGTTCTCTTATTTATCTTGAAATTCCTTATTTATTTCAAAAAGAATGAAGAAGTAGAAGAGAAGAATTGTGTTGGTGGTTGGTGAAAACAAAGTAAGAAGGTTGGTTTGTAGAAATGTGAAGTGAAAAAAAAATGTAAAAGAAGTTGACTCGAAGAAGTAGAAAACAAGTTGTGAAAAAAGAAAAGGAAAAAGCTTGAAAAATTAAATGTGTGTTGCTTAAAGAAAATTTGAAAAAGAGAACAAGTTTTGAAAAGAGGTTTTGTAGGACACAGAACTTAGAAAGTAAGGTTTAAAAGCGGGAAGAGTAGATTTTTCTTTTGAGATTGTAAAAATACATGGCTAACCTCCTACTAATAGATCACATTAATCAATAACTTTCTTGATGATAGAGCCTCACAATGGATCCTTGGCCTTCACCACTCTTGTGCTATAAGAACTTGTCATGTGGTTAACGAATGAAAATTCTTCACCCATTATCTTGCATTACAAAACAAAAATTTGAAGGTCACCCCATTAAGAACCATTTTAAGGTGAGAATGGGGTTAACTACAAGTTCATGATCGGTATCGGTAAGGATGAATAGGTATTCTCCAACTTCATTAAACAAAGCAAGGTTAGCATAGAGAACTTGTCACAGCCGCCATTTCTCTATGCCATGGTGTGGACACTGGGCAAGTAAGTCCTTAAAGCGCTCAAAGTACTTCCAAAATGGTTCATTAGGCTCCTGTCTAAACTGTATGATATTTTTCGGATGAGAGCGGTCTTATGGATTGGGTAAAACTTTTTCAAGAAAACTTTTACAAAATTGTTCTAAGATGACATTGAACCGACTGCTAGATTATAAAGCCACTTCTTTGCTAGGTCCTTAAGTACAAATGGGATGATCGGAGTCTAACTGCATCTTCACCTAGCTGTGGGATTTTCATCATCAAGTACACTTCTTCAAATTCCCTTATGAAGAAGTATGCATCCTCAGATTCCATGTCGTGGAATTTAGGAAGAGTGTTTATGAATTGCGGTTTTAGCTCAAAGTTGCTACCATTTGCTTCTGGTAACTAAATGCATGAAGGATGTGATGTCCTGATGGGGTAGAATTTGTCCTGAAGTGATATGTGATTGGCCATAATTGGATGTGAATCTTCGAGTAGTGTAGGTGCTTGCAAAGTGTTTCTAACTAATCGTGATGTTGTTGGGTCCCTTGACCACACTTGCATGCAAAGTTACACTACAACCAAAATTCAAACAACAACCAAACAAAAAAGGAAAAAATAATAAACAAGAAAAAGAAAAGCAATCTCCAAGCCTAGTCTAAGGTTCCTGAACCCAGACAACTCCTAACTAAGGGCTTATCCAGGGGAGGTTGTTGCATGAATCCGACCATAAGCTAATCAGTCAGGTAGGGACAAGATACGGTGAAAGACATCCATGTGTAAGCAACGAGCTTTAATTACGCCAAACCACGGTATCTTCAAGGCTTAACTTCTTAATTCTCAACCTTAGACACCAATTTCACAAGAGTATGATTCTTACAAGTTTCACCCTCAGTCAATCTCCTATTGAGTCTGGATGTCCCTAGGGGCCAACATCTATCAAGTTTAAAATTAGGCTTGGGATTGTGAGTGCTTGGAAGATTATTTTTGGGCTAAGGGTAATGACTTTCCCACCTTATCTTGTTTATTTGGGTGTTGCTCTTAAAATTGATTTCATGCAAGTGTACAAGATATTCAGAACAAGATACACTCAATGTAGATAAATTAGCCAAGGAGTTGATCTTATTCTATATGCAATGCGTACATTCCTTACTCCAGCACTCTTCAACAGTAATTTAAATGAATCGTAAAGACACGTGCCCTAGATGCAAGAGTCAAAACTGATTTTAAATTTGCAATAAGTTTTTACTGTTGGTTTATTATCAGTTTACTGGTGATGGCATAAAAGAAAATTAATGCTTGTAAAAAGCTAATTTTGCAAAGCCAGCCTTGCAAAAAAGATTGTGAGTAGTTCACTCAAAACTGCTGCGAAAATGCGGAAAAGTCGCGTTTTTGCGGCAGAATTGAGGATACTTGGTCATTGATTTCAAGAGTAGAGGCCCAAGACCACTTATATGTTTTTACTGTTCTTGATTTCTTGATTTCAAAACATGTAACCTAAAACAGAGAAGAGATCGTTTAGTTCGAAAACAAGAAAATACCGTTACCCCTCCTCGATAACGGTGCCAAAAAATTTGCTCGAGACGGAAATAGTGCACGAAAACTGGTTAAGATTGAGAGTGAATTATGTTCTTAAAAAGGTGCTATTGTTCCCTGAGACTATTGTTATAATTAAGAAGCTCAACGGGTCGAATCCACATGGAGGGGGAGCGATGGAGGCTTTGTTGTTCGGTTCTCTTATTTATCTTGAAATTCCTTCTTTGTTTCAAAAGAATGAAGAAGTAGAAGAGAAGAAATGTGCTGGTGGTTTGTGAAAACAAAGTAAAAAGGTTGGTTTGTGGAAATGTGAAGTGAAAAAGAAATGTGAAAGAAGTTGATCCGAAGAAGTAGAAAACGAGTTGTGAAAAGAAAGTGGCTTTGAAAAAAGCTTGAAAAATGAAATGAGTATTGTTTAAAGAAAATTTGAAAAAGAGAACAAGTTTTGAAAAGAGGTTTTGAAGGAAAGAAATGAGAAAGTAAAGTTTAAAAGTGGGAAGAGTAAATTTTCTTTTGAAATTGTGAAAATGCATGGCTAACCTCCTACTAATGGATCTCACTAACCAATAACTTTCTTGATGATAGAGCCTCATAATGCATCCTTGACTTTCACCACTCTTGTGCTATAAGAATTTATCATTTGGCTAATGAATGAAAGTTCTTCACCCATCACCTT
The DNA here is from genome assembly GCA_038442645.1 of Agave tequilana. Taxonomy (NCBI): domain Eukaryota; kingdom Viridiplantae; phylum Streptophyta; class Magnoliopsida; order Asparagales; family Asparagaceae; genus Agave; species Agave tequilana. The sequence continues at coordinate 56,757 of JAVJIF010001916.1, read as the reverse complement.
GCGTTTCATGGCAAAAACTTGAAGGTCACCCCATCAAAATCCATTTTAAGGCGAGAATGAGGTGAACTACAAGTGCACGATCGGTATCGGCGAGGATGAATATGTATTCTCCAACTTCACCAAACAAAGCAAGGTTAGCACATCAATAGATCGTCTATAACATGTAGTTAAACATGAAATATGAGAATTAGCTTGTATGTTAGTGTGTTAGAGTTAGAACCCTTCGTCGTTAGCCATCCATAGCTCTTGCTTGCACAAGGCTCATTGTGAGGCTTATTGATTCATGTGGATTATCAATCAATTAGTTAGAGGTTAGTGGGTTAGTTAGTTAGCTAGGCCAATGAGAAATTAGCTAGATATGGAATTGAAATGCAAGGAACCAAACATCATTACACTATTTGCTAGGAAGAAGAAAAGCTTGTTAAAATAACAAGAAAACTACAGAAGGAAGAAGGAGCTTGTATTGATTGCCACAAGTCAATTACAGAACTCTCCCTATTTTCTGGACTAATAAGGAAAAAATTACACAAGAGCTCTAAAGAAAATCCTAAAGAAAATTTTAAAATTCTTTTCTAAATTCTATAACTCCACCTCTCGTAGAACTAGAGGGTTATTTATAGCCTCAAAACCCTAGGTCCAATCAATCGCCACCGTAGAAGAAAGCGATGCATCAACGGTCAGGAATTTGCCATAAAAATACGACCAAAGCCACGTTTTCGCGGCAGAATCTTGGCCGTTATGAGAGCACCATCTCTGACAGCCTGGCTCTGCTCAGGTGTCCTGTAAAAGCTTCTTATTCTCTTCGAATATCCTCTGGTTTGTTACAGAACTGGGCTTCATGGATTGGGCTTCATATAATCTTCATTAAATCCCAGTTAAATTAGGACTTTGGGCCTTCTTCTCCATTGAATTGTAGACCTAAAAATCAAGAGAAAAGACATTAGAAACCAGTATTTTATTAGCAAGTAAATGGAAAAATGTTTTGTAAATAATGTAAAAATGAATACTAATCAAGTACATCTTTGGTGGGAATTTGAATTCCTGATTGCCATTGGTGTCGCTCTTCTGCTTTGGTTGAGCTGCCCCTGATAGCTTAACGGTCATGGTTTCCTTCCCTTTGGTTGGGAAGACTAGGCTATTTCACGCCTATTTGGGTTGACCCCTACTTGTTCTTGAATACTGAGGGTTCAAACTTCTTAGCTGATTTCTCGGCTATCTCAGCTTACTGTACAAGCTCCTTCCATGTATGGGCTTTGACAGCTCCCATACCTACGTATTTTCACTCTATCGAGGAAATTATGTTGATAGGACTGGAGTAGCATGGGCAACGGCATACCAGCGGGCACATAAGAGAAAGGCTGCAGAATCTCTCAGTGTATTCTCGCACGATTCTCCTCCTTTCTGAACCATCAAAAGAGTTTATCCACAGTCACCTCGATTTCATCCTCGTAGAATCGATAGAAGAACCAGGTTTTCAGGTCAACCCAAGAATTGATGGAACCGCTAGGCAGTCTCCTGAACTAATCAAAGGCTACCCCCTTAAGGGAGTCGATGAATAATCTAGCCATGATGGCATCATTATCTATTATATTACTGGTTTGAGACCGAAAGTAATAGATATGTTGGTTGAGTGAGCTCTTGCCATCGTACGTATGCAAAGTAGGTGGCTTGAAGTTTGTAGTATGGAATTGAATCCCATTCCAGCGGGTAAGGATGAGTCGTCCCTACTTTTTTCAGTTCATCCCTCTAGGCTAGGGATGTAATCTGAGCTTGGATGCCTTTAATTATCTCAGCATCGATTGAGAAGCTTTCCTTTGACTTCTCAGTCTTATGATGTTCATCGTTGTTGTGCTCCTCTTCATTGCGATTGCTACTAGTGTCATTGGTGTTCCTGTTAACCAAGAGCTCAGCTAGAATCTGCTGGATATTATTCAAATCTCCTGCTGAACTCTAAAAGTCTGCTCTTGTGCCTCCATTCGCCGATGGAGATCATCATCATTATTATCAGCCATGTTAGCAGATACGAGCCTCGTTCGTACCGAACTGAATGTAACAACAAAGTGTATCCACTGGCCTCCTCATCATTAAACCATTGGAAAATGTTCCTCAATGTTGCTAGTGACATAGCTCTGGTTGATGAAGAAGGTTGTCTGTAGTTGTAGGATATTGCTACCCTAGAGCGAGTACGTTGAAAGTTACCCTCTTGTTCCACCAGAACCTAACTTATGCCGGGGCTGTAATTAGAATCTAGGGAACTAGCAGGAGGAGTAAAGGTCCTCCGTTTCCTTCATCAAGACTGAAATGGATCCCTCCATTGTAGGATTTATAAACAATGACAACACAAATACTAAAACAAAGATGGATAGCATTTAATAAAAAATACTTGCAAGAAAAAGAAAATACACAGGATAAATCCCAGAAAAATACAAATGCAAACACAAGAGATTTTATCCTGGTTCGGTCCTTGTGACCTACGTCCGGTCCCGAAGCAACCCGCTTGAGATTTTCCTCATCCTGTTTTTGATACACCTCAAAATTAACTCCTTGTACACCACTTGACAAAATAACCTTTGCTAAATCTGTACAACCTTCTCTACACCAAGAAGAAAACAACTCTTTGAATGATTACAATGAATCCTATAAGCCTTGAAATTTGAAGGTGATTATGAACAACGTATCTTATAGGAGAACTTTCAGAATTCTTCACAAAGAGTTGGAATTGTATGAAGAAACAGAAAGTAGAAATAAGTTTTCTGACAAACAGAATTTTTGAACAGAGTTTGGGCAGAAAACTTGTGATTTTAATTGGTGATTACATCCAAGGATAACATCCCTATTTATAGGTGAAATCTATGGTCAGTTAGGAAAGTTATCAACTCAAATTTGAAAATCAGAACGTTAGAGAAGACACCAGAAATCAAACTGAATAACAGTCAGAACTATAGTTAGTCGACTAGAATATGAGAGTTAGTCGACTAATATCGGAAGTTTTGCTTGGGTTAGTCGACTAGTCTAAGTATCAAGTCGACTATAGAAGGCTGACACAGAATGATAAGTCTCTAAAAACTAATATTAGTCGACTAGCAGAGAAGATAAGTCGACTAATATTGGTTACAATTAACAAATAGAGAACTGATATATGTTGTGTGAAGACACTTAGTCGACTATGTAACAAAGCAAGTCGACTATAGGATATGTTAATCGACTATAGATAGTGGTTAGTCAACTATAAGACTATTTTGTGTGTGTAATCAAGGCTTTTAACAAATTTCTAAAAATACACAAAAATAGTAAATATCCTTGAATAATCTTGAGCAATCAGAACTCAGTACTAGTTTTTGAGATAAAGTTCCAATGCATTTGCATCACAAATGTTATCATTAAAATCTAAGTTCCAACATTCTCCCCCTTTATGATGATGACAAGTGATCAGGGGAAAATCGCACACAAAAAGTGTATGTTTTGAAATTAAGATTTAAAGTGTGTGTTTTTGGCTTCCTCGATATTTCCGTTATAGCATAGAGGCTAAAATGAGTCGAATCCACAAGGACGTGAGGCGATAGAAGCTTATACGGTATGTTCACATGTATGTTAACGGTTCTTCAATGTTTGAAAGAATGAAAAGAAAAGAAAACAAAGAATGAAAGAGAAGTACGGTGAAACACAAAGAAGTGAGAAACATAGAAGAATGATTTTTGTGATTTTTGATATTTCTAAAATAAAGTGAAAAAGAAAGAAAACTCACGGCTACTAACTACTAATGACTCCACCAACATGCTAACTTCTTAGTGATAGTTGCCTCACATGTATCATTGGCCATCACTAGTCCTTGGTTCAAGAGCGTTTCAAAGCATGACCCATATGTAACTCATCACATCCCAACTCAACAAAACAGGTGCAAGCTACACTTAAACCATCAAAACTAAAAGTAAGAATGGAGTAAAGTAATGTTAGCTTGTTAGAGAGTTAGGAAGTTAGAGTGTTAGATCCATCATCACGAGCCATCAATGGCTCTTGTAAGAGCAAGGCCAAGTAGAGGCTATTAGATTCATGTAGATTATCAAATAAGAAGTTAAACTAGTTAGTGGTTAGTGGTTAGTTGCCATGAGAGAAAAGATTAGCTAAACATGTAAAACGAGTTAGATAGAAGAAAACAAAGAGAGGTAAAGAGAGCACCTTTCATAGATTGTCACCTTCTATTACAAGCACTCTTGCATTCCAAGCATGTACCACTCTCTCTCCTATTACAAGATCTATAAGAAATGAAAAATAAAAGGGAGGAAGAAGAAGAAGAACTAAACTAAACTACCCTAAATTACAACATGGAAAGAAAAACCCTAAAACTAACCTAAAAACTACTCAAAAACTCCTCTCCCGGTTTTGGAAAACCCCCAGGGTATTTATAAGCAAAAGGGGGGAACCAGGGTACTGTACGGAGCCGCAGAAATGTGGCTATGGCCGCGTTTCTGTGGCCATAGTGCGATCGTGCGCTGCGCGCCATCTGCTGCGCTGTCCTCTCCTGTCCCCCTATCGGCTGGATGTTCTGGTTTCTGGTATTTGGCCCTTGGTTTTGATGAAACCATCCTCCTAGGTAAATAAATATCTTTATAGGCCTTTAATCACCAATTAAATGGTGATTTAGGGTCTTCTTCTTCATTGCACACCATGGACCTAGAAATATGCAAGAGAGGTATTATTAGCAGAATTTAATATCAAATAAATTTGAAGATGTGGTATGAAATATGCAGTTTTAGAGACTAATCACACCCCCACACTTTGAAAGTACATCTAGAGGGGGGGTGAATATGTGTATGGCTAATCTAGTGACAAATAATACGAAATTAAAAATTAATTGCAACACACTTAGTGTAACCAAAGATGCAGCCGAATTCTTGGTGAACGGCTCTAGACTATCTCCTCTAAATTCCTCTAAATAGTTGAGGTGCTATGTAAAGCTCTATTGGTTCAACACAAGTATGGCACACAAACAAACCCAAGCATATATATGATATGGCAATGCACAATGAGAGAGAGAGAGAGTTAGAGATAGTGGATCAAATGCAAACACAAAGATATGTTTCGAGGTTCGAGCACCCAGCTTTACGTCCCCGCCTTCACACAGAAGGATTTCCACTATATCGTCCACACAGGACTTCCCACATAGGGAACCTCCATTGAGGATTTGGGCAAATACAACTAGGAGTACACAACTCTTCTCTCACAAATACAACCTCTCACTAGAGGCAAGGCACAAAGCAAATCACCTCTACACTTAGAGGGATGGACACTTAGCCAAACAAATATCAACCTCACACTTGAGGGATAAGGCACAAAGCCACAACTCCACCTCTTCACTAAGAGGGAACAACACAACCTCCACAATCACCTCTCACTAAAGGGATATCAACACAATCACCTCTCACTAGAGGGATATCACAAAGTATGGAAGGTTTACAACTCTTGGTGGTATTAATAACCACAAACCAATTTTCCCCCAAAATAGATCCTATAGATATGATAGATATGATAGCTCAAGTGTGAGAAAAAACAAAGAGTTTGAAAATCAAAAACACAAAGAAAAACTCTTGAGAAAACTTCTAGAATAGCTATAGAAATGAAGATCAAAAACCAATCCCAAAGACTTCTTCTTTTCTTGATTTTTTTCAACCACTTTTTAAAACAAATAAAATAAATTTTTTAACACCAAAAACTCTTGCTGAAAAACACTTGAAAGATGTAAATTTTCTCTCTTGAAATCTTGGTGAAATCAGCCAAAGAATGGGGTATATATAGCCCCAAAACAAATTTGCCTGTTGGCAGCCAGGAAAGGGCATTTTTGTCCTTCCGGTCGATCGGCCGGTCGACCGGCCAACGGTCATTTTTATGACCATTTTGCCACCGGTCGACCACCCGGTCGACCAGGCCTGGAACCAGAGAGCAACGACTCTCTGGCCGATCGACCGCCCGGTCGACCAGAGCTCGATACAGAGAGCAAAACTCTCTGCCGGTTGACCGGGGTCATTACTAGAGAGAAGAACTCTCTGGATGGTCGACCGCCCGATCGACCGGCCCACCAGCCTTGGTTGTGTGCACATCCTGTGCACGTCGAGCGAACGGACCGGTCGACCGACTTCTGCAGCGGTCGACTGGTCCGGTCGACCAGCAGACAGCCAGGTCAAACATTTTAAGGATTAAAAACTTGGGTTTTTGACTTCAATTATATCCCATAAAATCACATAAATTCCACAAAAATTAGTTCATACAAATATGTGTAAGTAAAATTTAACACATATTACAAACAATTTGAACCATTTTTGTGTTCTTGAATATTTGCCTTAAACCAAAATCCGTATTTTCAAAAACTAAACTTTGAAATGGAAATCCGATTTTCCGAAACACATGTAAATACAAAAATATGATATTGAAACAACTTTTAAGCATTTGTATATGGATAGAATCCAATATACAAGAAAGATAATATATCTATTTTTTACATGAAAACCAAGATCAGTTAAACTGAAAAACCAAAACATGAAACTTTAAACTTGTGTGTGTATTGTGAACTTGAGCATATCAACACTATCTAATCTTTACAAGGATCTAAACAATCTTAAACTAAACAAACCGAGGTCTTCTTGTAGAACTCCGTCTCCAAGTTGACTCGATCCAAACACGATCCAAAACGAGCTTGACTCCATCCAAGCGGTAGATGCGATCTTGATGCTCGAGCTCTTTAATCATCATGTGAAAGCTCCAAAACACCTTTGTTGAAGCTATTCACCTATTAATAACTTGATCAAATATCTGAAACTAAATATCACAAGATTATTAGTAAAACTATAACTATATGAGTTAATCATCATCAAAACTAGAGTGAAGGGCCTTTGGGCCAACAATCTCCCCCTTTTTGATGATGACAAAACTCATGGAGTTATATATGCATGGATTAAAGTTAAGCTTCATAGAAACTCCCCCTTAACTCATGCATAGCAATAAACAATAAAGATATACATAAAGATATGCAATGAACGCTCAATAAACATGCATAAACATGCATAAATAAACATGCATAAACTAAACATCCATAATATGCATATATGAAACTCCAAATTTCTCTCCCCTTTTTGTCAATTCATCAACAAAGGGGTACAAAAATAAACTCAAAAGAAATTTTCTTCTTTATTTTATCAATTTCTCTCTTCCTTGCATATAAGCAATAAATATCAAAACATTATGATATCAAAGCATGATAACAATGGAAACTACACAAAAATTTTAAAGTACCAAAAAGGATACCAAATTGAAAACATCTTGTAATGTTTTGATACCAAATATAAAATGAAACATGTGTATTTTTGATACCAATAGAAACATATACATTGTAAGTATTGATACCAATGAAAGTAAACCAAATTTTTAGGTAAACATGGCTCATACCAATATAAAATGAAGCATGATACTAATTGAAAAAACATAAACCAATCTTTTGATTAAACACTAAAATCATTTTGTAATAAAGATACTAAATAGAGAATAATATCAATTTAATATTCTTGATACCAATATTGAAAATGAACCATATACCAATTAAAAATAATTTACACTTTTGATACCAATTTAAAGTATTTTTCATTAGGAGCGTAGGAAACCAATTAAAAAATGAGATATCAATAGACAAATATTATTTTTCAACATAAAGAGTGGGAGTAAGATACAAAACTGATTGAAACGTAAAACATGAATTTTCTCCCCTTTTATGAAATACTAATAAAAACGATGAATAAGCTTTTATAAGATACCAATTAGAAAAATAATTGTCATTAAGGACTATATCAAGCTTAGCATAACAAAATTTGTGCTCTAAGATATAAAGATATAGTAAGCACAATCAAAACATATATATATGTATGAAAAATTAAATACCAATCGAAATTGATACTATTTGAAGTTGAAGCATACATATATAGAAACAAATATGAGTATACAAAGTAGATATCAATTGTGATATCAATTGAAAACATAATAAGGATCAAGTGTATAACTCATACCTTCCACCCTATCATGCACTTGTTTAAATAGATTTTCAATTAGGCATACAAGGCATGGTCGCCTATCCAACTGCCCTTATAGGGTAGGGGTTTTCAAAAATAAGTTTGAAAATAATTTTAGTATAATTGAAAACTCTACTAAAAGAAGAATAACATAACTAGTTTTATGATAATCTTGAAAACTAGTACGAAATCCTTCAAGTAAGGAATAAAACAAGACTATATCGATAAAAATATGAAAATCACACAAATATCAACACTCAAAGTTTATGTAGCACATATAATACTTATGAAAACAAAGTCATGAGAAAACATCAAATAAGGTGAGTGTACAAAAATTATGTGAAAAACATAGTCATGGAAATAAGCAATAAAACTTCATATGGAATTCCTTATAAACATGAAAAACATGAAAATTTAATTTTCATTAAAACAATACTAACTCCAAGGCATATGTATGTTTTGTCAAAACTAGAAGTATACATACATATCCAAACACAATTGAGTCTACAAAGAAGTTTTGCATGAAAGGAAAATGACTCACGGTATACATGTATATCCAATAATTTTGACAAAATCAACATATACATGAAGCTAAAACACATCATCATGAAAAGCATGTTCAAAAATAGGGAATACAAGTTGAAATGTATGAATTATCAAAACTAGGCTATACTAGTACATCTAATGAGTACAAATGAGTAATTAAGCATAAACATATAATAATCTATTTGTGGCTCACTAGTCGTACAAGTATATACTCAAGTTTTAATGAAAGCTACATCTAAACTGTAATCAAAACCATGAAGCATAAAACGAAAAACATAAGCCAACATGATCATTATGTAAATACACATGTATTAGACTAGGATATACAACATAGCTAAACTAAAGTGAGAACACAATAATATAAATCCATATAGAACATGGGTGTATCTCAAGATTACTACATATGTATATCATATGTCTAATCATGGCAATTAACACAATAATCATGAAACATCAAAACATGCTAATAATTAATAATATGAAAGCATGTAAAGATAAATGGGAGTTAGAGATTGTTACCAAAACTATGAGGGCAAATCTCTAGGCTCCAAACCAAGGTGGTCCTCCCACCAAACTTCCCTTGAAAGTGATGCATCCAAAATAGTCACCGTTTAGCTCGGAACGCATCCACCTCAAGGCACCAACACTCTCACGTCAAGTGAGAGCCCATACCTGCATCAAATAAAATAGGAGCGGTCTTTGGTACCCATACTCTATTGGGTCCATGGGGGTTAGCACCTTTCCTAACCCAAACAAATCTATTTGCTAAATTTACATTATGTATTCTATCATAACAAAACTTAGCAAGATGGCCCTTACGTCCACAATGTGTACATGTGTACACATGAGCATACAAGTGTTGTGTGTATGTACGTGGAAAGCATGTGTATGCCGTGGTTTGTGTGCATGCATATTTAGAACTTGTTTCTTTCAAAATATGAATTCCAACCGTGTGTGGTTCATGGCACATTGGCTCAAAGTGGAGCCCAAACAACCAACACTTTTCTTCAATATACAAATATTATTTTAATACTTGAAGATAAAGTGGAGCATGCAATGGTATACTAGATGGTGAAGCTATACTAGCATGGCAAACATGAGATGATAATTCATTTTTTAAAGATTTATTTTCTTTTGAAACACAATCCAAATCCTTTGAAATTAAAGCAATTTTTAGTTTTAAGGATTCATTCTCTTTTATAACAAAATCGAGTTTTGAAGACAAAACCTCATTTTTCTTCAACAACTCATCACAATTATTTTTACTTCTCAAAATTTTGTTTTCATTTAAAGCAAGTTCAAGTTGGGATTTTAAAGAGTCACGTTCACTTAAAATCTCAACCTTCTCTTGCAAAGCCAAATCAAGTTTTGAAACTAAATCCTTATTTTCTTTGTTAAGTTCAAAACTTTTCTTTTTCAATGCTTTATATTTTTCTAATAATTTTTCACAAAAAATGGAAAGTTCTTCATTCAATGCATCAGGATCAACATAATCATCACCTGAAGAACTAGCACAATCATCTAGATGAGTTTCCAAATTTACCTCAAGGGAGTCATTCCCTTGGCCCATATAGCAATGTAGTTCGGATTCATCCTCATTAGATTCCTTCTCCACAATGTTTGGCATTTGAAGTTTTAGAGAGGTCAAAGTATTTCACACTGCAAAAGCGGAATCACAATGAGAAACCATAGACAAATATTCTTTACTTAAAGTGTTTCTAAGTGCCTCAAGGGCTTGTGCATTAGCCACTATATGCTTGCTATTACCAAGATAGGATTTCTTGGTAGAGGCAAGGAAAACATGCAATCCTAACGTTTTTAGGTACATACTCATTCTAAGTTTCCACACATTGATGTTAGAAATATCAAACATGGGAGGGGCAAGATAATCGATGAGTGCGTGTAAACAATATAAGTGTGCAAATGTAAATACTAGATTAGCTACCAAGATCTCACTCCTAGGTGGTTAAACCTAATATCAGGAGCGTAAGCTCTGATACCAATTGAAAGTACACCTAGAGGGGGGTGAATAGGTGTATGGCTAATCTAATGACAAATAATGCGAAATTAAAAACTAATTACAACACACTTAGTGTAACCAAAGAGTGTAGCCGAATTCTTGGTTAAGGGCTCTGGACTATCTCCTCTAAATTTCCCTAAATAAGAGTTGAGGTGCTATGTAAAGCTCTCTTAGTTCAACACAAGTATGGCACACAAACAAACCCAAGCATATATATGATATGAATAATATGATGCAATGCACAATGAGAGAGAGAGAGAGAGAGAGAGAGAGAGAGAGAGAGTTAGAGATAGTGGATCAAACGCAAACACAAAGATATGTTTTGAGGTTCGAGCACCCAGCTCTACGTCCCCGCCTTCACACAGAAGGATTTTCACTATATCGTCCACACATGACTTCCCACACAGGGAACCTCCACTGAGGATTTAGGCAAATACAACTAGGAGTACACAACTCCTCTCTCACAAATACAACCTCTCACTAGAGGCAAGGCACAAAGCAAATCACCTCTACACTTAGAGGGATGGGCACTTAGCCAAACAAATATCAACCTCACACTTGAGGAATAAGGCACAAAGCCACAACTCCACCTCTTCACTAAGAGGGAACAACACAACTTTCATAATCACCTCTCACTAGAGGGATATCAACATAATCACCTCTCACTAGAGGGATATCACAAAGTATGGAAGGTTTACAACTCTTGGTGGTATTAACAACCACAAACCAATTTTCCCACAAAATAGATCTTATAGATAGGATAGATATGATAGCTCAAGTGTGAGCAAAAACAAAGAGTTTGAAAATCAAAAACACAAAGAAAAACTCTTGAGAAAACTTCTAGAATAGCTATAGAGATGAAGATCAAAAACCAATCCTAAAGACTTCTCCTTTTCTTGATTTTTCCAACCCTTTTTAAAACAAATAAAATAAATCTTTTAACACCAAAAACTCTTGCTGAAAAACACTTGAAAGATGTAAATCTTTCTCTCTTGAAATCTTGGTGAAATCAGCCAAAGAATGGGGTATATATAGCCCCAAAACAAATCTTCTCGTTGGTAGCCAGGAAAGGGCATTTTTGCCCTTCCGGTCGACCGGCTAACGGTCATTTTTATCACCGTTATGCCATCGGTCGACCGCTCGGTCGACCGGGCCTGGAACCAGAGAGCAACGACTCTCTGGCCGGTCGACCGCCCGATCGACCGGAGCTGGATACAGAGAGCAGATTTCTCTGCCGGTCGACCGGCCGGTCGACCGGGGCCATTTCCAGAGAGCAGAACTCTCTGGACGGTCGACCTCCCGGTCGACCGGCCCACCAGCCTAGGCTGCGTACACGTCCTGTGCACGTCAGTCGATCAGATCGGTCGACCGACTTCTGCAGCGGTCAACTGGTCCGATCGACCGGCAGACAGCCAGGTCAAACATTTTAGGGATTAAAAACTTAGGTTTTTGACTTCAATTAAATTCCATAAAATCATATAAATTCCACAAAAATCAGTTCTTATTAGATCTTTGAAATACAAATATGTGTGAGTAAAATTCAGCACATATTACAAACAATTTGAACCATTTTGTGTTCTTAAAAATTTGCCTTAAACCAAAATCCGTATTTTCCAAAAACTAAACTTTGAAATGGAAATCCGATTTTTTCGAAACACATGTAAATACAAAAATAAGATATTGAAGCAATTTTTAAGCATGTTGTATATGGATAGAATCCAATATATATGAAAGATATTATATCTATGTTTTTGATATGAAAACCAAGATCGGTTAAACCGAAAAATCAAAAGATGAAACTTTAAACTTGTGTGTATTGTGAACTTGAGCATATCAATACTATCTAATCTTTATAATGATCTAAACAATCTTAAACTAAACAAACTGAGGTCTTCTTGTAGAACTCCGTCTCCAAGTCGACTCGATCCAAACACGATCCAAAACGAGCTTGACTCCATCCGAGTGCTAGATGCGATCTTGATGCTCGAGCTCTTGAATCATCATGTGAAAGCTCCAAAATACCTTTGTTGAGGCTAACACCTACTAATAACTTGATCAAATATCTGAAACTAAATATCACAAGATTATTAGTAAAACTATAACTACATGAGTTAATCATCATCAAAACTAGAGTGAAGAGCCTCTGGGCCAACATACTTATCTTTTGCTCGTCCCGAGCAAAACAAAAGCTAAAGAAATTATTATACCACTTTTCAAGGTGACGCGATTGCACTGAGCATGTGCAACAAGCCGTTAAAAATCTAGGTTTCCCCTAGAGGAGGAGTTTTGTCTCCTGAGGGTTTTCAGCGGATTACACCCACAAAATTCATAAAGAAAGAAATCAAATGTTAGCATTTTGAAAACGCATCTTAAAATAGAGAAAAGTGTTGAAGTATTTTTGTGAAAATATAAGTGATCCAAGGTCAGAGGTTAAACAAAAATTGTTCTTTCTTAAACTAAGTCAAAATACCAAATCTTTTTATAAATTAAATATAAAAATTTAAAATTGAATTGATTCTTTGATCTTTCATAAAACTCTTAGAAAAATATGCACTTTGTGAACAGTGCAGATTTTTGGGATATCGACTCTAACTTTCATGCCATTTATTTATATTATTTTTTTTTCTTTTTTTTTCCTTCCCTTAGTTTTCTTAGGGTTTCTTATTTACCTGGGTAGTGAGCCTTTAGCCGGTGACTCCCAAACCAGATGGTCTTAGGGCACCAGATGAGAAAACATCCCTTGGACTTAAGGACTCGAGTAACAAGGCCACAAAATTAAAGGGGATTATTTTATTTTTGTCCACCGTTTTAGGTATGAATAATCATGCTTCCTAATTACCCAACTTCAATAAGTAGTTTTTATTATCATCATTTTTTAAAATATATTTTTATGACATTTTTAGTCTTTGTTTCAATCCTAAAAAATTGTGTAAGTGTGAAGTGCATAAATCTAAGGCAAAAATTCAAGATCAAATTATCTTTTCAATCTTACTTTCTTGTCCTAAAATTTAAATAAGATCTATTATTTTGACTTGGTTTAAAATTTCATAATTTTAGGTCTTCCTAATTCCTAAGATAATCTTAATTTCTTAAAAATGGATCAAAACTATTTCTCTTAATTCAAAAAGTTTTGTAAAAAGAAAAGAAAAGAGTTTTTATACAAATTTTTTTAATTTAAAAAGAAGTGTAAAAGAAAGAAAATCTAAAACTAACTATGTTAGTAAACCCTCCCCCACACTTATCTCATGTATTATCCTCAATGCATCGTGAATGTGTATATACATGAAACAAATGGAGAGGGAAGGAAGATTACCTCATGGAGGTGGTTCCGGTGGCGGTCTGAATAGGCCAAGCGTTGCTACCCAATCAAGATATCGTGGATCTTGTAGAAACCCACCAATGACCTCTCTAATACGACCTAGTAAGAGAATGATTGAATGAATGGTCTTATTGAAAAAATGATCCCCATCTAATTTTTAATTTTCAAAAATAATTACTGAGTTATTTTCTTCAATATTCTTGTTCAACAATGATGTGTGATTTTGAGAGATGACTGATTTGGACTCATTCTTGTCCAACAATTGAAGTTTGTTTATTTTGAATCGGTGAGACTGAAAAAGTTAAGTAGGACTCTTGAAAATTTGGTTGAGATGATGAGTCCAAAATGTTTTGCATTCTTTCACAAAAGACTTCCAAACGCTTTTTTAGCTCAGATTCTTCTTCAATTGGATGCTCTAGAAAAGGAGTATGTGGAGTTTGATGTGGGAAGGATCATGAATTGAGCAACTTTTGAATTTATTGTAGGGACTCTTCCATACTCCTTTCCAAATCAGATTTTTCTTCGGTTGGTGGAACAGGAAAAGGAGTATATAAATCAAAATTGGGGAATGAACTTTGTGAAAATTGTAGACAAGGTGGTTGAAAGTTAGACTCGGGGGAGGTGAATCCCCATTGACTCTGTGAAGAGTTAAAATTATTTTGAAAATTATGGTCATAAGATTGGGGATATGGGTCATATTGAGTCGGATAATCCCAACTCGGCATATATGGTTGGTTCATGTTGTATATAGCCGGGTTAGAGTTATCCAGTCAAATGAGGTTGGAGTGAAATATGGATTCATATTCGGATTGAAAAAATTGTTATTGTTGAAATCCATATCACAATTTACAAGAAACAAACAAACAAACAAACAAATGAACAAACAAACAAGGATAAAGAAAAAGAAAACAAGCCTATGCTAGGGTTGACTTAGACCTAGATGACTCCTAACTGGTTAGACTGTCCATGGGGGGTATATTGTCGAAAGCAGACCACGAGTTAATTGGCTAGGTAGGGGCAAGATCAGTGGGAGCTATCCGTGCCAGAGCAACGGGTCTAATTATGTCAAACCACTGTTCTTCGAGGTTTCGCCTCTCAATCCCCAACCTTAGACACCGCTTTGATAAGAGTCAACTTCTAACAACTTTCCTCTGAGGTCAATCTCTTAATTGAGTCTGAAATGTACCTAGGGGCTAACATCTAGCAAATTTTATTAAGGCTTGGGTTGTGTGAGTGGGGAGGTGATTTTTAGGCTAAGGGAGGGTAATGACTTCCCCACCTTATGTTGTATTGGGTGTTGTCCTTAAGTTCAATTTGTGCAAATGTGCAATATAGATACAAAAAAAGCGAGTAAATCACCCACGTATTTGTCCTAACTATATGCTATGCAATATGTACACCTTCTGCAATATCACAACAACACAAGAACAAAATATAGTATATTGGAATAAAAATTGACACGTGCCTAGATGCAAATGTCTAAACCGTTTTAAAGCATCTAATTTTCGTATTTTAGTTCTTACAATTATTTACAGAACACAGGTAATATAAACAAAAATTAGCAGCAGAGTATAAGAATATACAAGAATTTACCCAACCACACAAGAGCAAGTGTGGACTTCTGCAACGCTAAAAATTTAATCTGAACACCAAAAAATAATGAAGAAAAGTTAACAAAAACATTAAATCAATCCGTTCCCATCCCCGGCAACGGCGCCAGAATTTGATCTGGGAAAACCGCACACAAAGAGTGTATGTTTTGAAATTAAGATTTAAAGTGTGTGCTTTGGCTTCCTCGATACTTCCGTTATAACATAGAGGCTAAAACGAGTCGAATCCACAAGGACGAGAGGCGATAGAAGCTTACACGGTATGTTCACGTGTATGTTAACAGTTCTTCAATGTTTGAAAGAATGACAAGAAAAAAAAACAAAGAATGAAAAGAGAAGTACGGTGAAACACAAAAAAATGAGAAACATAGAAGAATGATTTTTGTGATTTTTGATATTTCTAAAATAAAGTGAAAAAGGAAGAAAACTCACAGCTACTAACTACTAATGACTCCACCAACATGCTAACCTCTTAGTGATAGTTGCCTTACATATATCATTGGCCATCGCTAGTCCTTAGTTCAAGAGCGTTTCAAAGCATGACCCATATGTAACTCATCATATCCCAACTCAACAAAACAAGTATAAGGTGCACTTAAATCATCAAAACTAAAAGTAAGCATGGAGTAAAGTAATGTTAGCTTGTTAGAGAGTTAGGAAGTTAGAGTGTTAGATCCATCATCACGAGCCATCAATGGCTCTTGCAAGAGCAAGGCCAAGTAGAGGCTATTAGATTCATGTGGATTATCAAATAAGAAGTTAAACTAGTTAGTGGCTAGTGGTTAGTTGCCATGAGAGAAAAGATTAGCTAAACATGTAAAAGAAGTTAGAGAGAAGAAAACAAAGAGAGGTAAAGAGAGCACATTTCATAAATTGTCACCTTCTATTACAAGCATTCTTGCATTCCAAGCATGTACCACTCTCTCTCCTATTACAAGATCTACAAGAAATGAAAAATACAAGGGAGGAAGAAGAACAAGAACTAAACTAAACTACCCTAAACTACAACATGGAAAGAAAACCCTAAAACTAACCTAAAAACTACTCAAAAACTCCTCTCCCTGGTTCTGAAAAAACCCCAGGGTATTTATGGGCAAAAGAGGGGAACCAGGGTTCTGTACGGAGCCGCAAAAATGAGGCTATGGCCGCGTTTCTGCGGCCATAGTGTGGCCGTGTGCCGCTTGCTGTGCTGTCTTCTCTTGTCCCCCTGTTGGCTGGATGTTCCGGTTTCTGGTATTTGGCCCCTGGTTTTGACGAAACCATCCTCCTAGGTCAATGGCTATCTTTATAGGCTTTAATCACCAATTAAATGGTGATTTAGGGTCTTCTTCTTCATTGCACACCATGGACCTAGAAACATGCAAGAGAGGTATTATTAGCAGAATTTAATATTAAATAAATGTGAAGATGTGGTATCAAATATGCAGTTTTAGAGATTAATCAACAAGCTGTGTGCATAAAAACTCCCCCTGCAGAGAAAAGGTTATAACAAAAATAAGTGTTCTCCCTTGCATAAAATATATCATGGTATACATATATGATATATTATATTATGCATTATATATTTGAAATAATTTTTTATTAAGTATTCACACTTTTTATATAAGGTACCTATAAGATAAAATATTTTACATTGTAGCCATCAAGACAAGATCTAAAAAAGATTAGCCTTTAGGAATCCAAACCCAATTTGAATTTGATTTTCATTTGTTTGTATAAACATAATTACAAGAATTACATACATGATGTATATATGATGCAATATAAGAATTTTTATCCATAATACTTAAATCTTTAGGAATCTATATATTTATTCCTAATTCTTTTTGAAATAATATCAGTATTTCTTTTACCAAAAGAATTATATGGATTATGATTCTTTTCATAAACATGTACAGATTTTCCAACATTATTTTTTGAAAGACTAAGACCAACATGTATAGATTTTTTAAACTTATCTTTTGAAAACCCAAGACTAAAATGATTATTTGACATCTTTTGATAAGACAATAAATCATTTAAATTTTTTCTCTTATTAAATTTTGTCAAATTTTTCAAAATTTCTTCATTTTTAATTTTGAAACTTGATATTTCTTTATCTATAATAGAAATTCTAGAATTTAAATAAATAATTTCTCTTTTAAGCAAAACATTCTCTTTTAAAATTCTCATTATCTTTTTTTAAAGATAAAATAACTTTTTTAAAGTTAACTTTTTGAGAATTTAAAGAAGACATTTGAGAAATATAAATTTAATTTTAATTGTTGAGTCTTTCATTTTCCTTTGATAAAACTTTACTTTTAATCTTTTCATTCTTGAGATCATCATATAACTCATGAGTACTTCTTCTCCATCTTGACTTGGTCCAAACCTTGATCCAAAGAGTTAAACTCCTCTTGAGTACTTGATGCGATCTTTGAAACGCGAGCTCTTGAATCAACACATGCTAGATTCAAAACTTGACTTTGAATCTTTTGTTGAAGCTAAACACCGACTAAAGATCCTGATCAAATATCTGAAACTAAATAAGCACGAGATCATTAGTACTATAACTACATGAGTTAATCATCATCAAAACTAGGGTGATGGACCTTTGGGCCAACAATCTCCCCCTTTTTGATGATGACAAAACTCATGGAGTTATATATTCATGGATTAAAGATAAGCTTCATAGAAGCTCCCCCTTAACTCATACATAGCAAAAATAATAAGGATATTCAATAAAAGCTCATATAAACTAAACAAATATATATGCATAAACAACAATATTAGACATGCATATATAAACTCTAAATTTTTCTCCCCTTTTTTTTCAATTCATTAACAAAGGGGTGAAGACAAACAAACAATAAAGATGTATATGCGGTATACATTTATAAAGAGAAGAGATGTTACGTTAACTTCCCCTGCATACATGCATTACATGGAGAAGGGATGACTAGACTCTAACCCACATAAAGCATAATATACAATGTATAAATGGAGATGTTAAGCTCCCCCTACACACGTGTATCACATAAAGAAGAGAGTTCAAGCTCCTCAATATGTAAAGTACACTCAACATGAATTTATATATAGAGGAGATGCTAAGCTCCCCTTGCATATAGGCAATACATATCAACCAAATTTTGAAATTTTTTTTGATAATACTTAAAAACAAAATTTTGAAATTTCTTATAGTCAACAAAAAAAAATATGATACCAATTACAAATTTTGATACCAATTGAAATTAAATAGTAGTTGACAAAATAAATATTGGTACCACTTGTAGATAAACAAAAATTTTAAGATACTAATAGTAAGTCTTTGATGCCAATAGAACGAGAAATTGATACTAATTGTAAATGAAACATGAGTATGAAACCAATTGTAAGTTTTTGATACCAATTGAAGGTAAAATATGAAATATTTTTTGATGCCAAAAAAATATCAATTGAAATCAATACATAAGTCTGTAAAGATACCAATCAACATCTAGAATTAAATCATGCTTAGCATAAACTTTTTGTACTTAAAATAAAATATATTGCATTGCAAAAAAAGCACCATCTAAGTCACATATATATATGTACGAAAATAAAAATACCACATGAAATATGGTGCATACATATATTTAGAAACTAAAATATGAGTATACATAATGAATAGATCATGAAATTTATGTATAACTCATAACTACCACCCTATTCATGCACATGATAAAAGATAGTCAATAAGGCATACAAGGCATGGTTGCCCATCCAACCGCCCTTGAATGGTAGGGGTTTTCAAAAATAAGATTTGAAAATTATTTTAGCATAGTTTGAAAACTCTACCAAATTGAAGAATAACGAAACTCCTTTTATGATAATTTTGAAAACTAGTACGAAGTCCTTCAAGGAGGGAATAAAAATAAAAATATATACATGAAATATGCGTATCATACGAGAGTTGCCACTAAAGTCTATAAAGCTCAAAGATTTGCTCATGAAACAAAGTCATGAGTGAGCATAAAAATGTGCGTGTACAAGAATCATGTAAATAACATATTCATAAAAACATAAAAATCATCAAAACTAAAATTTTCATCAAATTAAATAAGCTTCTAGGTATATGTTGTTTTATCAAAACTAACAAAGTATACATTCATATCCAAACACAACTGAGTCAATAATAGAATTTTGCATGAAGGCAAGTGACTCTAGGATATACATGTAAATCTATTAGTTATAGACAAAAATGACATATACATGAAGCTAAATACATTTTTATGAAAACATGTACAAAAATAGGGAATATAAGTTATGATGTAAGGATCATCAAAATAAGATTGTACAAGTACATCTAATGGGTACAAGTGAACAATAAAGTACAAACACATAATAATTAAATGTGGCTCACTAGTTGTGCATGCATAAACACAAGTTTAATAAAAGTTCCATTTAAATATGTAATTAAAATATTGAAGTGCAAAAACATAAACAAACATCATGAGTATTAAAACCACAACATGCCAAAAAAAATCATCAATGTAAAAGCATGTAAACTAAAATAGGAGTTTAGAGATAGTTATCAAGCCATATGAACGATTCTCTAAGTCTCCAAACTATGGTGGTCTTCCCACCAAACTTCCTTGATAGTGATGCATCAATTTGGTATATCCATCTAGCTCATGAATTCACCACCAAGGTACCATTCCTCTCACGTCATGTGAGACCCACACCTGCATCAAACACAAGAGGTGGAGATTTTTGTACCCATATCTTTTTGGGTCCATGGGGATTAGAAATAATTGAAACCCAAACATTTTTATTTGCAAAATTTAAATAATTTATTCTATTAAAGAAAAATTTTGCTAAATGGCCTTTGCAGCTGCAATGTGTACATTTATATACTCTAGCATATATGTAAGTAGGGTGAGCATGGTGTGCATGTGTATGCATGTGTGGAACTTATTTCTTGTAAAACATAGATTCCAATTTATTATGTTTAAATGCACATTGGCTGAAAGTGGAACCCAAACAATCAATGTTCTTCTTCATAATGCAAATATCATTATCAATTTTGGAAGAAGAAACATGAGAAACAAAATTCTTTTTTTTAGAAATATTTTCTGTTTCTTTTAAAACAATTTTCTTTTTCAAGGATTTATTTTCATTTAAAACAATTTCTTTTTCTTTTTTCACCAAAATAAGTTTATTTTTCAATGAATTATTTCCTTCACAAATTTCATTTAATTTTGAAGTCAAAGAAACATTCTCCTTTTTCAAAAATTCCCTTTCTTTAGAAATAATTTCAAATTTATTTTGAAAAAAGTCTTTTCTTTTGAAACCAAATCATTTTCATTTTTCAAACTTTTGTTTTCCATTTTTTAACAATTCATACTTTTTAAGAAGTTGTTGACAAAATGAAGAAAGCTCATCATATAGCATGTCAACATCTTCATCAAGCTCAGATTCATAATTTACCTCAAGGGGGGTCATCCCCTTGGACCATATAGCATGTCTTGGAAACATCACTTCTTTCATCCGAATCACTCCTCCTGTAGTATTACTTTTGTTCACCAAGAAAGTTAAGGGTATTCCATACTACAAAAGTCGAATCAAGGTTAGCAATCCTAAATAAATATTCATCATTTAGGGTACACTTTATAGCATGGATGGCTTTTGTGTTAGCCTCAAGATGTTTGCCATTAATAAAATATGAATCCTTAATAGTGACAAAATAGACATGAATTCCTAAGGCCTTGAGATGCATGGATATCTTAACTTTTCAAGTTTGGAGGTTAAGAATGTCAAACAAGGGAGGTGTCAAGAAGTCCATGTGTGTGTAAACAAATATAGTGATTATCTAAAATGAGGATCTTTAACTCAAGATTGTTAGACCCAAATCAAGAGTACCAAGTTCTGATATTAATTGAAAGTCACCTAGAGGGGGTGAATAGGTGACAATCTAATCTAATGCAAACTAATGCGAAATTAAAACTAATTTGTGCAAACTAAAAAAATAAGCTAACATACAATGTATAACTAAAGAGTATAGCTGAATTCTCAGTGAAGGGCTCTAGACTATCTGTAACGCCCCGATCCCAAAGATACGGAGACGTTATGGCGACGTACATACGTGAGGTGAAAACACACTCACGAGTACGTTGAGCCTCAGTACAGGATATAACTTCCATATACACATGAGTTCCAGCATGAAATAAGTACAAGAATACCTGCAGAAGAGGTTAGCGATCATAACAGATATGAAAAAGATGGACGAATAATATAACAGAAATAAATCACTAAGATACCTATGAATAGTCCCGATGAGGAATCTCCCATGTGACTCCAAGGCACTCTCTGAAGCTACGGTAACTCGGATCTCCAACCTGGGCATGCAAACCTAGGGTTGTCAGAAAGCGACCTAGTGAGTGGTACAATGAAGGAGGCAGTAATATATACAATAGTAATACAAGCATGATAATAATAGGTAATACATCATGTTGTACTGGTGATATCATATAATAAGGATATATATATGAAGAATGTTATAAGCAGTAGAAATAGATAAACATGTAAGCAGTAGAAATATATTTATACAGGTCATCTTTTAATACCATCATTAAGCCGGTTATCATCGGGTCATGTCTATAGTCGTCTAGTGGTGACGTGATAGAAATGAACATGCGAGTGGCGACGTGATAGACGTGTACAGGCAGATGGGCCTATGCAGTGTAATCACTATACGGTGTGGTGTACATACAGTAGTGATGTCTGCTATACAGAAAGCATAATATATGCAATGCAGAACATGCGTCGTATGCCATGCAATGCAGAACATGCGTCATATACCATCACAGACAGTATAACATATGCCAGGTAAAGTAACAAGTATACAGGTAACATGAAATCGGATAAAGTAGCATGAACAATAACAAGATAGCATACAGGTACCAGGCATGTCATGTGATTTATACAATAGTAGCGATCAGCACCACCTGGTATTACAATCACTCTCTTCCAGTGTCCCATACCACTGGCAGTTCATACTGGAGCCGCACTCCTGTCGAACCCATCCGGACATGGCCTACGGGTACCATTATCCAAACGAGAGAGTGACCAAATAACAAGTGTTCCCGACGTCACTATTGTGTATACTGCTTTATTATGTTAATTGAAAACCCATGGTCGAGGAGTTCTTATCGGGTAGGTGTATCCCGTGCATACCCGGGATCACGGCCTTAAACAAACCCCTGGCTGTTGAGACCAGGGCCCTCCGCTAAGAGGGGAGCATGAATCAAGTAACAAGAGCTCATGGAGCAATTGGTAGGTAGCACTACCGTCCCCTACAGTGGGAGAATAATATGGATCCAGTACATAACCCGATAAGATCTAATCAACCGTCGAGTCTCCCCCATACCCAAGTTAGCTTTATGATCTGATATGTCAAGTATACAATGTAACAAGAACAAATACAATACTGATATGGGTAACATGATAACAGGACCTGAGCTCTGTTGATAGCATAAAACAATATAACGAGAAACGAGAACAATATAACGGGAACAATATAATGAGAAACGGGAACAATAGATGTGGGATTCCACATATCGCATATCAACAGCTCTCATGTCCAGTAACAGGAATGTCCCATATCAGTAACAGGAAACATTCATGTAACATGAACACGGTCTAACATGGAACATGGAACAATAATACATGTAATATGAACGGGAATCCATATGACAGGAAGAAATAAACAATATATGCATGTGTAACAGTGATATGCTGAGAATCCATGTAATGATAATAACTGTATAGGAAATGACGGTATGCCGTGAAGTGGTGTACATGAATACGAACGTGAGACGTGTCATAGTATCTGCGCAACATGTACATGCAATAACAGTGTCCCATGTAGTGTATCAAAGGTTGCCATGCAATCACTATGTCGAGTGTATCGGTGGGTCTGTAACGTGGACTGTGTCATAGGATCTGTGCAACGGGAATACATGTACAGGTAATATCAGTGCATGCAATGCCAGTGTCCTGCAGTCATATCTAGTGACATTATAGTGTTATCGAATATCGTGGATCAGTATACATGTGACGATAGTTAGCAACATAATAGTGTCCAAGAATATGGGGACATAGTGGCCGAGTCTCAGTGCATGTGTAGGTATGATGACTGTGTCCGAGTTGTCCATGTCAGTAGTTATAGTTCCTATTATGCCCTCATATGAAATCAGGAAAATAGCTAACAATCTTCTGGGTTATTCCTATTACAATGACTGTCCAATCATTATCCGTTAATAATTAGTCGTTATCGTATTTTATCCCTAATCAATATCAGTCACATAAAGCAATCAATGTATGTCACTAAACATGGTAAAAGATAATTTAAAAAATAAAAACACTCACTAACTGGCCATAGGACTGTAGCTCTCTTTCCCACGATCGCAACGGATCCAGAATCGTCCGAATCGGAGTCCGGATGCTCCCAATATCGCCCGAATACTAAAAGAAATAAAATGGGGTTAAATGTGTAATAAACATATTTCAATGCAAATACTAAAAAGTAGCAGGGGCTTTTATGCAAATTTACCTTAATGGGTTTCGGAGCGGGTTTGGCCTCATAACGGGTCGGGTTTGGATCCAATACCCAAACCCGCAATTTAAGTTAAATGGGTAACGGGTTTATAGGGGTAATGGGTCTAACCCAATAGGTTTATTGGGTAATGGGTAAAAAGGGTTTGGGCCTTGGGGCTCAGGTTCACAACCCGTTAAGGGTGTGAACCCAACAGGATAACAAGGGCGGCAGCAGCAGCAGAGCTGCTGCTGCGCGCGGTGGCCGGCCAGCCAAGCTGGCCGGCGTCAGGGGGTGGGCCCGCCGGCGGCGGTCCCGGCCGCCGGCGGCGGTCAAGCCCCAAGGGAGAGGGTGAGAGAGAGTATGAGAGAGGGAGAGAGAGAGGACCGATAGGGAAAGAAAAGAAAGAAAAGGAAAGAAAGGGGAAGAAGAAGAAGATGACGAAGGAGAAGGGGGGGTGCGGCCGCCGGGGTGCGGCCGGCGGTGCCGCGGCATGGCTTGGTCGCCGGAAAGGGGTTCAGCCCCTCCTTTTAGGGGCTGTACAGAGAGAGAGGGAGGAAGTGTGGAAGCTTTGAGAGAGATAGAGAGAGAGAAGAGAGAAGAGAGAAAGAGAGTGAGGAGAGAGAGAGGATTTATGAATTAGAGAGAGAGGGAGATTTATAAGAGGAAAAGAAGAGAGAGAGAAGGCAGTGGAGATGGGTCAAAGGCGGTGGAGGGAGCTCTCTGGAGAAATGGAGAAGAGGAAAGAAAAAGAAAAAGAAAAAGAAAAGAAAAGAAAATAAAAGAGTTTAAATCATTAAAATAATATTATTTAATTCGACTCAAAATTGGACTAGTCCCGAATGGTGCCCAAAAATTACAAAAAAATAGAAAATATTATCCTGAGACGTAAGATGAAGACAGTTTCTAGAAAGTCAATCCGGATTGCAAATTAAAAATCCTGAAAGATGACGCCGGTACCGGGCGACACCGGTTTGGCCCGATTTTCGATAAATTCAAAAAATCCCCAAAAATACCCTAACGTAGAGAACACGATTCTAAGGCACATGGTGAAAGCGGATTCCCAAAATTCTACTCTGTTTGTGAAATAAAAATCGTAAGACTGGTTATCGGTATCAGTCGACACCGGCTACGGAGATTTTCCAAAATAATCCAGAAATATTTCAGAAAATCCTGAAAAATTGCAAATATTAGAAAATAATTTTTGAAACTAAAATCAGCTCTATCGGACTACCACGGAGGTCAACTCAATTTTATATGTCGTATCGCGTACCGATACTGTGATACGTACACCGGGGTTCAGGGGGTTACATTTCTCCCCACCTTACAAAAAATTGCGTCCTCGCAATTTCCATTCAGGTGTGAGAACAATATCTCCAACCCCAAAGCCTCAAGGGTAGGGGTCCACGACACTTCCGCTGCGCACTCTGCTATCTATAAGGAACTCGGGATGGAGAAGTATTGTAGTGAACTAACACTAACGGATGGGAAGCAAGACGATGTAAGGAAAGCGAGAAGGAACTCGGATGTTCTGATTGACAACTGGAAGGAAGGAAGGAATACAAATGAGTCAAGGAATGAAGTGTCAAGGTCATGGTATTCTTGTACTCGTTGCTGGAATCCCCAAATGCAGATACAGATCAGTTAATCTGAATCTGCTTGTACTGTTGGTAAGAGCCCGAGTATTGACCCAGGTGGTCACCCACACCAGGTGTGAACCTAGGCTCTGATACCACTATGTAACGCCCCGATCCCAAAGATACGGAGACGTTATGGCGACGTACATACGCGAGGTGAAAACACACTCCCGAGTACGTTGAGCCTCAGTACAGGATATAACTTCCATATACACATGAGTTCCAGCATGAAATAAGTACAAGAATACCTGCAGAAGAGGTTAGCGATCATAACAGATATGAAAAAGATGGACGAATAATATAACAGAAATAAATCACTAAGATACCTATGAATAGTCCCGATGAGGAATCTCCCATGTGACTCCAAGGCACTCTCTGAAGCTACGGTAACTCGGATCTCCAACCTGGGCATGCAAACCCAGGGTTGTCAGAAAGCGACCTAGTGAGTGGTAAAATGAAGGAGGCAGTAATATATACAATAGTAATACAAGCATGATAATAATAGGTAATACATCATGTTGTACTGGTGATATCATATAATAAGGATATATATATGAAGAATGTTATAAGCAGTAGAAATAGATAAACATGTAAGCACTAGAAATATATTTATATAGGTCATCTTTCAATACCATCATTAAGCCGGTTATCATCGGGTCATGTCTATAATCATCTAGTGGTGACGTGATAGAAATGAACATGCGAGTGGCGACGTGATAGACGTGTACAGGCAGATGGGCCTATGCAGTGTAATCACTATACGGTATGGTGTACATACAGTAGTGATGTCTGCTATACAGAAAGCATAATATATGCAATGCAGAACATGCGTCGTATGCCATGCAATGCAGAACATGCGTCATATACCATCACAGACAGTATAACATATGCCAGGTAAAGTAACAAGTATACAGGTAACATGAAATCGGATAAAGTAGCATGAACAATAACAAGATAGCATACAGGTACCAGGCATGTCATGTGATTTATACAATAGTAAAGATCAGTACCACCTGGTATTACAATCACTCTCTTCCAGTGTCCCATACCACTGGCAGTTCATACTGGAGCCCGCACTCCAGTCGAACCCATCCGGACATGGCCTACGGGTACCATTATCCAAACGAGAGAGTGACCAAATAACAAGTGTTCCCAACGTCACTATTGTGTATACTATTTTATTATGTTAATTGGAAACCCATGGTCGAGGAGTTCTTATCGGGTAGGTGTATCCCGTGCATACCCGGGATCACGGCCTTAAACAAACCCTGGCTGCTGAGACTAGGGCCCTCCGCTAAGAGGGGAGCATGAATCAAGTAACAAGAGCTCATGGAGCAATTGGTAGGAAGCACTACCGTCCCCTGCAGTGGGAGAACAATATGGATCCAGTACATCACCCGATAAGATCTAATCAACCGTCGAGTCTCCCCCATACCCAAGTTAGCTTTATGATCTGATATGTCAAGTATACAATGTAACAAGAACAAATACAATACATGATATGGGTAACATGATAACAGGACCTGAGCTCTGTTGATAACATAAAACAATATAACGAGAAATGAGAACAATATAACGGGAACAATATAATGAGAAACGGGAACAATAGATGTGGGATTCCACATATTGCATATCAACAGTTCTTATGTCCAGTAACAGGAATGTCCCATATCAGTAACAGGAAACAATCATGTAACATGAACACGGTCTAACATGGAACATGGAACAATAATACATGTAATATGAACGGGAATCCATATGACAGGAAGAAATAAACCATATATGCACGTGTAACAGTGATATGCTGAGAATCCATGTAATGATAATAACTGTATAGGAAATGACGGTATGCCGTGAAGTGGTGCACATGAATACGAATGTGAGACGTGTCATAGTATCTGCGCAACATGTACATGCAATAACAGTGTCCCATGTAGTGTATCAAAGGTTGCCATGCAATCACTATGTCGAGTGTATCGGTGGGTCTGTAACGTGGACAGTGTCATAGGATCTGTGCAACGGGAATACATGTACAAGTAATATCAGTGCATGCAATGCCAGTGTCCTGCAGTCATATCTAGTGACAGTGTAGTGTTATCGAATATCGTGGATCAATATACATGTGATGATAGTTAGCAACATAATAGTGTCCAAGAATATGAGGACATAGTGGCCGAGTCTCAGTGCATGTGTAGGTATGATTACTGTGTCCAAGTTGTCTATGTCAGTAGTTATAGTTCCTATTATGCCCTCATATGAAATCAGAAAAATAGCTAACAATCTTCTGGGTTATTCCTATTACAATGA
This sequence comes from Agave tequilana, assembly GCA_038442645.1. NCBI lineage: Eukaryota > Viridiplantae > Streptophyta > Magnoliopsida > Asparagales > Asparagaceae > Agave > Agave tequilana. The sequence continues at coordinate 28,713 of JAVJIF010001916.1, read as the reverse complement.
CTGTCCAATCATTATCCGTTAATAATTAGTCGTTATCGTATTTTATCCCTAATCAATATCAGTCACAGAAAGCAATCAATATATGTCACTAAACATGGTAAAAGATAATTTAGAAAATAAAAACACTCACAAACTGGCCATAGGACTGTAGCTCTCTTTTCACTAGAACTCTCAGACTCACAAGTCCCTCACTTGTTCCCACAAGAACAACACAACACGAACCTATAAGTTCGCCAAGGCGACACCTCTACAATGAGCTCCCTTAAGAACTCTACACAACGCGAACCCACAAGTTCACCTCCTCAAATACAAAGATGAAGTCTTGGTGATCTCTACACTTTGATCACCAAAAAATAACTCTCACAACAAGTATCCTAGAGGATGAATTTAGCAATGGAAAGCTCAAGTTTGTGTGAGAAAATAAGGTAGATTGAGTGGAAAACTCAAGAAATCATTTTTGAAGACACTCTTAAGAACTCTCCTTTTGATATGGAATTTTTATCCCAAAAACTTGTGGGGAAAAGCCCTAAAAGAGGTAGGAAAACTAGCTCTAAAATTTCTCCAAAATCTTGTATAAAACTAGCCAAAACAGCCTTATTTTATAGAGTTCAGAAATATAGCCATTAGGGCTCAATAAACAGGTCAGGTGACCTGTCGGTCGACCAGCCAATGGTCATATTTATGACCGTTGGGGTTGCTGGTCGACCTCTCGGTCGACCGCACCCAGGTCTTGACCTATCGGTTGACCGGTCGGTCAACCGAGGAAAGAACCAGAGAGAAAAGCTCTTTGGCCGGTAGACCGCCCGGTCGACCAAGGCCAGATCCAAAGAGTGAACTCTCTGGATCGGTCGACCGCCCGGTCGACCGACCCTCAAGCCAAGACTGTGTGCAGGTTTTGTGCATATCGGTCGACCGCTCGGTCGACCAACTTCTGGCTTGGTCGACCGGTCGGTCGACCACCAGAAGGCCAGGTCAGGGATATTAAAAGGATTAAAACTTGGTCTTTTAATATCCATAAAATCTCATAAAACTTTATAAAATCCACAAAAATAAGCTCATTGAAATACTTTGAAATCCAAATATGTGTGATAAAAAATCAACACATATTACAAACTATTTGAACCATTTTTGAGATAAAAAAATTTGGCCTTAAACAAAAATCCGTATTTTTCAAAATCAATCTTCAATATGTAAAACGATTTTTTCAAACCTTCTTCAAATATAAAAACAAGATATTTAAAACTCATTTGAAGAATAGAGTATACGGATATGATCCAATACATATATAAGATGAAATATCTATATTTTTGACAATAAGCTCTAAATAAATTTTTAATAAATACAAAACTTAAACACATGATATAGAAACATCAAATAAGTTTTTCTAAACATTTGAACTATCAATATGTGTGGATGAAATTCAAAACACACATAAAACATATAAACTTGTTTTGATGAACTCTAATCATGAAACATAAGGATGTATACTTTGAAGCTCAAAATCAAAACGGTATTTTCTAAAATCAAAACTATTTTATGAAAACATGATATAAATTGTGTGTGTATATATGAGCTTGAGCAATCCACAACTAATCTATCCTTTGCATTTTAATCTTTAACACTTGCAAACACTAGACTCAAGTCTTGAAAATATTCTCTTGAAAATCTTCTTCTCCATATTGACTTGATCCAAACCTTGATCCAAAGAGTTAGACTCCTCTTTAGTACTTGATGCAATCTGTGAAACACGAGCTCTTGAATCAACATGTGCTAGCTTCAAAAACTTGACTTCGAATCATTTGTTGAAGCAAAACAACGACTAAACATCTTCATCAAATATTTAAAACTAAATAAGCATAAGATCATTAGTACTATAACTACATGAGTTAATCATTATCAAAACTAGAGTGATGGACTTTTTGGCCAACACACTTATCTCATGCATTATCCTCAATGTATGAATGAATGCATATATACATGAAAAAGAAGAAAGGGAAGAAAAAATATTACCTAAAGGTGATGGTTCCGGTGGTGGTCGGATTGGGCCAAGCGTTGTTGCCCACTGTAAGTAATGTGGATTTACAAAGAACCCACCTTTGATGACCTCTTTTCTATGTACATGTTTACAACCTCTAGACTTAATAAGATCATGCAAGACCCTAACATTATAATCATCCCGATTATATGACCAATCTTAGAATATCATCTCGGAATCATTTTGTTCAATACCTAGGTCCAGTAAAAGAATGTGACTTGGTGGAATGGTTGACTTGGGGTCAAGAGTGAAATATTTGAGACCCAATGCTGACTCAGGAATATGACTTAGATCAAGTTTAGGTTCAAGAGTCGGTGTTGGTTCAAGAATTGGTTCCAAATCAAAGAACTGAAATTCACATTCTTTTCCCATCAATGGTATGTGGCAAAAAATCTGTGGTTCAATTTCTAGCTCTATGGGTACAGAAATCTTTGTTGGCTTGGGAAATGGGTCCAAATTGGGTAAGGACACCGGAGTCAATATAGATTCGAAAACTGAAACTGAATTACAAAGTTATGGATCAAGTTCACATTCATAATCAAATTCAATTTCCTTGAAGTGAAAACTTGCCAATTCGTCAAACATTTGGAATTGGTCAAGTTCAAATTGGTGTGAGAAAATTGAATCTTGGTTAAAGTCTCCAAGACACCATAATTCTTGGTTCCTATCAATATGGCTACGGTAATCGGGAATGGTCGAAAATGTGTTAGATAGAATTTCCTCATTCTTATCATTTACTATGTTAATTAAATGACTCATTTTGTGCTTCTAGCCTATCGAAGGAATCATTTTGGACTGAATTTAATTATTTTGGGACTCAGTCATGGATTCCACACTCTTTTTCAAGTCAAAAGGTCCTTCATTTGTTGTGGTAAGACTTGAAAAATGGAGTAGGGATCTTGGATTTGAAAACTTTGATTGGATCTTGAGTCTTCCAGATTTTGAATTCATCGCTCGACTGCTTCTAGAATCTTATCAAAGTAAGATTTTTCCTCTATCGGTTATTCTATACAAGAATCATATGAATGTTGGTAAGGTAGTTGATAAAATGACTCGGGGTAATTGTATTCCAAATGACTCTGTGAAGAGTGAAGATGATTGCTCCAGTTCTGTTCATAATATCGGGACTGGGGCATATGTTGATTCGGATAAGACCAATCTGGCATACTTAGTTGGTTAACGTTATAAAATATCTGGGTGGTGTTATCCAAATTAAAAGAGGTAAAAGTGAAATATAGATCACTACATGCATTGAAAAAATTATAATTATAATCCATATCACATAAACAGTGACAAAAACAAACAAACAAGTAACCGAGCAAAAGAAAGAAAAATCTAGCCAAGTTAAGGTAGACCTTAGACCTAGATGACTCCTAACTGGTTAGACTGTCCACGGGAGGTATATTTTAGTAATCTAACCACAGGTTATTCGGCCAGGTCGGGGTAAGATTAGTGAGAGGTATCTGTGTAAGAGCAATGGGTCTAATTAAGCCAAACTACTAGCCTTTGAAGTTTCGTCTCTCAATCCCCAGCATTTGACACCGATTTGACAAGAGTCAAACTCTAATAACTTCTCCTTAGGTTAATCTCTTATTGAGTCCGAGATGTCCCTAGGGCCAACGTCTATTCAGTTTTAGCTAGGATGAGTTAGTGAGTGAGGAGATGATTTTTGGGCTAAGGAAGGGTAATGATTTCCCCACTTATCTTGTTTAAGGATATGCCCTTAATCATTTTCGTGCGCGTGTACAAATATTTAGTAGAAAGTAACACTCAAGGTGATCATATAAGAATATTTCCTATACTAAATGCTTTGCGCACATACTTTTGCCTATCACTCTTCAACAATAAAAAGAAATATAACGAATTAAATAAGTGCCAAATGGCAATTTCTAACCATTTTTTAAGATTTACAAAACACAAGTTACTTTTGAGTTAATACAGTGTACAGAATATATCAAAAAGAGAAACTAAAAATTTAAGAATGTAGAATATTGAATTTCAATCACCATGCAAGAAAGTGGGGTGAGTAGTCAACTCAAACAGCTACAGAAACGCGACTTTTGTTGTATTTGCGTGGCTGTATTGAGAGCTTCTAAGCTCTATTTTCTAGTGCAAAGGTCCAGAGCCACTTGTTTATCTCTGAAACAGTTTATTTTCTGACATCAGTACCTGCACAAAAAAATCGAAGAGAAAGAAATAACAGTTAGTAAATTTAGGAAGAAAACTTAACGTCTCTCCCAGGCAACGACGTCAAAATTTGATTGATATTGAACCTGCACAGAAAATGTAAAGTTGAAGAATGAGCTAGGTTGCTCAATGTTACCACTATAGCTAATGGCTATGCAGGTCGTGATCCATAGGAGGGACTACGATAGAAGCTTTTAATAAGTCTTTTCTAAGTTACTAGATCAGTTAAAATGTTTCTTCTTAGTTTATTTTAAAAAGAAAAAAGTGTTAAGAGTTAAGAAGAAAAGAAGATAGAAGATGGTAGAAAAAATGGTTTTGCTGTTTGGAAGTGCATCTAAACTAAGTTAAAAAGAAAGAAGAATAAAGAAAGAATTCTAAACTAAGAAATAAAAAAGTAAGAACTAACTTACTTACCTCCTTGAAGCTTGCTTTACATATGATCCGTATCGACGACTTACCTTGGCTTGAAGGCAATAATAGCATAGCATATAGGATCTTCCCCATTCCTGTCGATCTATTAAACGAAAGTGCAAGAAAAAATAAAAGCAGAAAAGAATACTAACTATTAGAAATAGATGCCCATCACCATAAGTCCTCAATGGCACTTGCAAGGGCAAGGCATAATCGAGGTTATCGGATTCATTTCGATTACAATCCAGCAAGGAAGGTAATTAAAAAGAAAATAAAAGGTAAACTTTAATTTAGATTGAAAATGATGAAAGAAAGGAAAGAACATTAAATTGGTGTCACTTCTCAATACAATCCTCTCTCTCTTTTTAACATGAATCTGAGTCTAACCCTAATTTACAAAGAACTGAAATTTTACATTAAAAGAGAAAAGAAAAACCTAAGTTAAAACTAAAGGAAAAAATCATAATTCTAACTCTCTGGTAAGTGGTGCCCTTTGACTTCGGAGATGTAGGTATTTATAGGAGAATATGGATAAAGGAGAGCGTATGAGGATAGGGGGAGCAAAAGCTGAAATCACCAAGAGGGGGGTGAATAGGTGACTAGCTAATCTAATGGTGAATTAATGCGGAATTAAAACTATTAATGCAAACTAAAAATTCTTATGCACAACACACCAAGTATAACACAAGAATGTAGCCGGATTCCCCGTGAAGGGCTCTGGACTATCTCCTCAAGATTCCTCTGGATAAGAGCTGATGTGCCTCTATGGCTCTCTTGGTTGAATACAAGTGTGAGTAAACAATCCCAATCAAGTAACAATTAAGCACACAATATATCAAGCATATAAGAGATATGAGCAATAAGTATAAGCAAGATATAAACACAAGTGAGAGATAGAGAGAGTAATCGTAAACACGGGAGATTTGTTTCGAGGTTCGAGCACCTTTGCTCTACGTCCCCGCCTTTAACACTATGAAGGATTTCTGCTAAAAATGTTCCCACCGGATCACTCGGTGCTGCAACACCTACAAGGAGTTCACACTAGAACTCTTGGACTCACTAGTCCCCTCACTTGATCCCGCAAGAACAAACACATCGCAAACACACTAGCTTGCCGAGACCGCACCTCTACACCGAGCTCTTACTAGAACTCAAAATACCACGAACCCGCAAGTCTGCCTCCTCAAATACAAAGAATGAACACTTGGTGATCACAACACTTTGATCACCTAAAATCCTCTAACAACAAAGATCCCTATAGGATTGATATAGCAATGGATAGCTCAAGTGTGTCTGAGAAAATCAAGGATTAATTTGGTGGAGAAAAGCTCAAGAAATCACTTTTGAAAACACTCTTGATAAACTCTCCTTTTGATATAGAAATTTTGGCTCTTAAATAACTGGAGATAAACACTAAAGATGTATGACAAAATAGCTTGAAAACCAACTTCAAATCTTTTATAAAACAGTCTAAGGGAACCCCATGTTATAGGCTAACAAAAACTAGCCGTTGGGGTCCAAATCAGCAGCTGACGCTGCTGTCGGTCGACCGCCCGGTCGACCGTTGGGAAGACCGATCGACCGGCAGGTCGATCGCCAACTGGGCAATGGCCCCAGTGGTCGACCGCCTGGTCGACCGGGCCATTTCCAGAGAGCAAATGCTCTCTGGCGGTCGACCGCACGATCGACCAGCCCTGGCCGTGTACGTTTTGTGCAGGTCGGTCGACCGGCCGGTCGACCGATCTCTGGCTCGGTTGACCGTGCGGTCGACCGACAGAAGGCCAAAAACAGTATTTTGGAGATTTAAAAACTTGGTCTTTTTACTTTCATAAAATCCCATAAATTCTCTAAAAATATACAAAAATAAGTTCATTGATATAATTTAATATACAAATATGTTTGAGTAAAAATCAAAACATGTTACAAACATTTTGAACAATTTTTGTGTTATGAAAATTTTGCTTAAGGCAAAAATCTGTATTTTTCCAAAATGATTTTTCCAAATAGAAAATCGATTTTTTCAAACTTTCTCCAAATATCAAAACATGATATTCTAAACACTTTTTAAAGCTTAGTGTGCATGGATATGATCCACTATACATGAACTGCAGATGAGTAAGATATGGTCCGAACAAAGTAGCTTTCTGGTGGCTGAATTTTTCTCGCGCGAATATATTTTTTGAGTGAGAAATTTGTTTGTGGGTGATGCATATATAAACTCAAAATCATTCTCCCTCTTTTTATCAATCATCAACAAAGGGGTAAAAAATAAATCATCAATAAGGATGTATATGCGATATACATTCATGAAGAGAGAGACGTGAAGTTAGCTCCCCTGCATACATGCATTACATGAAGAAGGGATGACAAAGCCCTAACTCACATAAAGCATAATATACAATGCATAAGTGGAGATGTGAAGCTCCCCCTACACACATGTATCACATAAAAAAGAGATGTCAAGCTCCTCAATATAAGATACACTCAATATGAATCTATATATAAAAGAGATGTTAAGCTCCCCTGCATATAGACAATACATATCAAACATTTTTAAAATATCACAAGATTTTTTGATATCTTTTTGAACTTGAAAATTTTTTTTATTATACTAAATGAAATTGAAACATTTGTAAATTTTGATACCAAAAGTAAAGTATTTTATATTTTGATATTAATCGAAATACATGGTAAATTTTGATACCAAATAAGAGGTAAAACATTTGTGATACCAATTGAAATTTAAGCCCAATTGGAAATCGAAACATATTGATACCAATTGAAATATATAGTAAATTTTGATATCAACAAAATACCAATTGAAAATAACGCATAAGCTTATTAAAGTACCAATTGAGATACCAATTGAAATTAAGATTTAAATCAAGCTTAGCATAAACATACTTTGTGCTTTAAACATGTAAATATATTATAAATCAAGCACAATCATATCATATATATGTATAAAAATGAAAATACTAATAGAAATTGATATTCTTTGAAATGTGAAGCATACATATATAGAAATTAAAATATGAGTATACAAAAAAAATTAATTGTGAGACCAATTGAAAATATAATGAAAATCAAGTGTATAACTCATAAATATCCACTCTTTTCATACACATGATAAATATATTTAATTAGGCTCACAAGGCATGGTCTCCTATCCATCCGCCCTTATAAAGAGTTGGTAGTGGTTTTCAAAAAAAGAGTTTAAAAATATTGTACATTGGAAATACTACCAAATGAAGAATAAATAACTAGTTAAAGTAATTTTAAAAAACTAGTTAAAGATCCTTCAAACATGAAACAAATCATATATATCTCATGAATTACACAACATACACAAAAGTTGACACTCAAAATCTATAAGGCTCATAAAAATGTTCATGAAACAAAGTCATGAATAAACAAAGAAATAATGTGAGTATACAAGCATCATGTGAATAGTATATTCATGAAAATAGTCAATAAGGCTTAAAACATCAATCATGTGAAAATCATGAAAATTCATCTTTCTTTAAAAATAAGACTTCAAGGCATATGTATGATTTATCCAAAGCTAACAATATGCATACATATCCCAAACATAAAAAGAGTCTATGATATAATTTTGCATGAAGGCAAGAGACTCAAGGGTATGCATGTATATTTATTAGTTTTGAACAAAGATTACATACACATGAAGCAAAACAAAAAATAGGCAAAACAAGTATAAATGAGAAAATCATCAAAACTAGGTTATACATGTACATGTAATGAGTACAATTGAGCAATGAAGTGCAAACATGTATGAATCAAATGTTACTCACTACTTGTATAATTATATACACAAGTTTTGACAAAAACTACATCTAAACAAGTATTCACCACATGAAGTACAAAACATGATCATTTTAACATAAAACTAAAACATGCTAAAAATCATCAAATATAGAAGCATGTAAACTAAATGGAGTTTACAGATAGTTACCAAAACACATGAACTACACTCCAAGTTTCCAAAACATGGTGGTCCTTCTACCAAACTTCCTTGATAGCGGTGCATCTATTTGTAGTGCCATCAAGCCCATGCATCCACCACCAAGGCACCAAATCTCTCACGTCATGTGAGAGCCCACACCTACATCAAACACAAGAGGTGGGGACTTTGGTATCTATTTTCTTTTGGGTCCACGGGGGTTAGTCTTATTTGGAACCCAAACATTCTCATTAGAAAAATTTAAAGAATTAATTCTATTATAACAAAATTTTGCCAAATGGCCTTTGGGGATTTAAAAACTTGGTCTTTTTACTTCAATAAAATCCCATAAATTCTCTAAAAATATACAAAAATAAGTTCATTGATATAATTTGATATACAAACATGTTTGAGTAAAAATCAAAACATGTTATAAATATTTTGAACTAGTTTTGTGTTATGAAAATTTTGCTTAAGGCAAAAATCTGTATTTTTCCAAAATGATTTTTTCAAATAAAAAACCGATTTTTCCAAAACTTCTCCAAATATAAAAACATGATATTCTAAACACTTTTAAAGCTTAGTGTGTATGAATATGATCCACTACACATATATGATGAAATATCTATGTTTTTGACATTTAACTTTAAATAAAGTTTTGGTAAAACATATGAATACTTTGAAGCTTAAAAATCAAAACGGTATTTTCTAAAACAAAATCTCTTTTATGAAAACACATATAAATCTTGTGTGTGAGTGTATATGTACTTGAGCAATCCACCAGCTAATCTATCCTTTATATTTTATCTAAAAACAAAATCTTACTAAAAACAAACCTAGACACAAGTCCTCTCTTGAAGGTCTTCTTCTTCTTTTTGACTTGGTCCAAACCATGATCTAATGAGCTAGACTCCTCTTGAGTACTTGATGTGATCTTGATGCACAAGCTCTTGAATCAACACGTGCTAGCTCAAAAACTTGACTTGAAATCCTTTGTTGAAAACACCTATTAAGATCTTGATCATATATCTGAGAGTAATTAAAACAAGATCATTAGTATTATAACTACATGAGTTAATCATCATCAAAGCTAGAGTGATGGGCCTTTGAGCCAACAAAAGCTTCCTCAGATTCAAAGGGATTGCCGTGAGAATGCGGCTCAACTAATTCAGATTATGGAGGATTTTTTAATCTCAAAAGAAGATTAGAATAGATAATTGAAGATCGCAACGTCAAACAGAGAAACTGACTGAAGATAAAAGCGTATCAGAGATTAACGATTAGCGGTACTCTGGATCTAGCCCATTGGCCAGATTAGTGCCGGGGATCCATGGCAAAAGCCTCGGATCTGCGGCTTGGTTATTTTTGTTGAGGGAGCGTTTGCTCCCCCTATATGTATACTCTTTCCCCTATCTCCTTTTCAGTTATAAATACTGCATTTTTCAGAGAAGAAGAACGAAGAATTTAGATTAAGTTTTTGCTTTATTCTTAAGGTTAGGACCATTGTTAGATAGTATTGAGAAGTTGTAATCTCAATTTATTTGCTTTCTAGTTTAGGCCAAAAAAGTGAGAGAGAGGAAACGAGTGTGTAATTCACCATTGAAGTGACAATCAAAGTAGATTTATCTTATTCAAGTCAACAGACTATTTGGTATGTTAATGCTCTTTATTCATTTTTTTTATTTGTTCTTACTTTGCTATGAGTAACTAATTCGATTTTTCTGGGCTCACTAATTTGCTCCTCTATCTCTTCTCTTAATTGATTTTAATAACCCAATTGAATTATATGGATGACTAAGTTCAAGCCTTGCATTTGTAAATGTCCTTGAAGGCACATGAGGATGGGTTTTGGACTTTAAAAATTGTTTAAAACTTTTTCTAAAACTATTTTTATTCCATACTTATTGTTCTCGCTTGATGGTTTAACACTCACTCTAAAGAACAATTTTTAAAACAAAGTTAAATTTTCAAAGTTCTATCTTATGTGTTTTACTTAGATACTTTGATCTAAAACACTAAGCTTAAGCTTATGATCACTTGAGGTGTTTCTTTTTAAGAGAATAGTATATGTTAAGTAAAAGACCAGCGAGCCCAATTCTTCCTTCTTTTACAAAACAAACGAAATCTATTTTTCAAACAAACCAATCTCAATCACACAATCTTCTTTTGTTTTCCTTAAAAAATCAACACTAAAACTTGTTTTCAAAATAGAGACATCGAAAATCCTTCATCGTATCTCTCCCCATGGACACAACCCGTTAGCCCTAAGCTACACGGTACTTTTAATTTCAAAATATTGAAGACTCACGATAACCATGAGCCATCAGTGACATTTACAAGGGTAAGACATAATCGAGGCTATCAGATTCATTTGGATTACAATCAAGCAAAGAAGGTAATTAAAAGAAGAATAAAAAATAAACTTTGATTTAGATTAAAAAACGATGAAAGATAGAAAAGAACATTACATTGATGTCACTTCTCAATACAATCTCAGTCTAACCCTAGTTTACAAAAAACTAAAAAATTACATTAAAAAGAAAATAAAAATCTAAGTTAAAACTAAAGGAAGAGAATCCTAATTCTAACTCCCTGCTGAGTGGTGCCCTTCTAACTTCGGAGATGCAAGTATTTATAGGAAAATATGGATAAGGGAGAGCGTACGAGGATAGGGAGAGCAAACGCTCTCCCAGATTTAAAGGGATTGTCGCAAAAACATGGTCTGGATGTGTTTTCGAGGCCAGGGTTGGGCTACAGGGCCAGATCCAAGGACCATGGATTTGTTACTTCCCGATACCTCCTTTTATCCATTTGGTTTCTCAGTTGTTCCTCTGGATTTGGTGATATCCCTGTTGATCTTCAGCTAACCAATTGGATCTTTAAAAATTCAGTTTTAACCAATTTTCATCTAATATTATCTTGTCTAATTTACTCCGGTCTTCAGATAGAATTGCTTCTAAACCTCTGAATTTGAGTATATTTTCATTGATTTGCTTGAACTAGAAATCCTATCTTTAAATCTCTAGATTTAATTGGATAAACCGGATCATTTCTCTTTTTTCTTCATTAATTACCCTGCACACCGTTAGACATTAAAATGAATTGAATAGCAGAGTTTTATTACAAAATAAATGAGAAAATGTGACACTAAATATGCAATACATGTGTACAATCAGTAATGGGGACTAGCATAAGGAAACTGTTAGTGTAATAGAGTGTGTCTGAGGATTAAGAATGTGACCCCTTTCTCCTTAGAGAAGAAGAATAGTATATACCTGATACGGATGCTGACATGGAGACGAAATTGATAGATTATTATAACTTTACGATCTGCACGTGTTAGATTTATTGTAATGGCTATGAACACCAGCGCTGGTTGGTTGGGATTCCAAGCAGGATATCTGTCACTGTCCGTAACTTTTCGTGCTGTGAGCGGTCACTGATATTGTATATTTATCATCATATTCTCATATTTATTCTGTTTTAATTATCTTTCTTGTCTAATTATTTGTAGGGCTTTTAATAAAGGAGAAGGAAGAGAAAATGAGCCCAAAAGCCCACTAAAGTTCAGATTACATCAAAATCAAGGATTAGGGCAATTGTCAGCTGAAGATCAGAGCAAATCAAAGAGATAACACCTAATGAAACCGCTTAAATTCAGATTTTGATGGATCCATTTCAGTTAGCTGACGATCAACAGTGATATAAATGAATCCAGAGCCCAAACTGAAAATCTATCAAGAGATGAAGGATGTTCGAGAGATCAGAGGCTCATGCACTCTAGATGTGGCCATCTAGCCACATCTAGGCCACGAAAATGCTACAAATGCTGCATTTTCACCACATTACAGATGAGATACGGGGAGCGTTTGCTCTCCCAATCTTCAGACGCTCACCTCTATTATATTTTTGCTATAAATACTTGCAAATTCTGAGGCCAGAGAGATCGATTCAGCAGAGTGTATAGGCTAGGCTATTTTTAGTCTGTAACTTAGGATTTTTAGTTTTCTTTTATATAATATTTGTTTTATTTATGTAACTGAGAGGAGATGAGAGTTTCATGGAGGAATGAGAGTGAAGCTTGTACTGAGTGTAACACCAGTGTTAGTAAGTCTTTTCTTTCATTGTTATTTGAATCGAATCAAAGTTTCCTTTTCTTTTTTACTCTTATATTTTGGCTTCCCTCTTTTGTGTTTGTAAATCTAAATGACTCTGATAGCCTCGAATTTGCCTTACTCTTACAAGTGTCGTTGATGGCTTATGGTGATGGGTAGCCATTTCTATGTTAGTATTGCTTGCACCTTCATTTTATAATTTAGAACGAGAATGGGGAATGTCTTATATATCATGCTTCGACCGCCTTCAAGCCAAGGTACATCGTCAATACGAATCAAAGGTAAGCAAGCGCCGAAGAGGTAAGTAAGTACTTTTAGGATTTTTCTTCCTTTCTTTTAATATTTAGTCTAGATCACCATCAACTCTATTCACTTTTTCACTTTCATTATATAAATTCATTTTCTATTTTCTCCACCTTCTCAATTTACCACTTTCTTCTTAACTTAACAGTAACACTTTTTTCTTTACAAGAACTAAGAGAAGACTTTTAACCATCTTTAGTAAACTAAAAGAGGACTTACAGCACGCTTCCATATCAAGTCCCTCCTCGTGGATCACGACCCGCATAGCCACTTGCTATTGTGGTTGTATTGAGTACTTGCATATTCTATTCTTAAATTTTAAAATACTATTTTTTTGTGCAGGTCTAACCTCAATCAAATTTTGGCGACGTTGCCGGGGAGGGACGGTAAGTAACTTTTTTTTGTTATTTTATTGGTTAACTTTCTTCTCTGTTCTTGTGTATAAGAGGAGACATCAAGGAAATTTTTGCTGTAGTGGACATATAAGTGGCCCTAGATTCTGTTCAAGAAAGCAGAGCCTAGAAACCCTCAGACTTGTCGCATTCCCGCAGCAATCTAAGTGAACTACTAACCTGTATTTTTGTAGGTTGGTTGAATTATAAAGTTTAAGTTTCTGTAGCTATTTATTTTCTTGTTAAACTCACTTTGCATACTTTTCTAATCTTAATAGTAAATTATTTCTTAAAAATGCTAAAAAAATTAGACTTGCATTTATGCACGTGTCTATTTCTTTACATTTTCTATTTACTGTTGAAGAGTACTGGAGTCAAGATATATATGCATAGCATATAGTTTAGGAAACATATTTTGAGTGATGTATATTGCTTAAAGTGTTGCTTTTTCTATATGCCTGTACACTTGCATGAATACGATTAAGGGCACATCCTTAAACAAGATAAGGTGGGAAGTCATTACCCTCCCGTAGACTACAAAGAATCTCTTCACTCACTAACCCTAGCCTAACTTAAAACTGAGTAGACGTTAGCCCTAAGGACATCTCGGACTCAATAGGAGACTGACCTAAGGGGGAAGTTGATTATAATTTGACTCTTGCCAAATCGGTGTCAAAGGTTAAGGATTGAGAGGCAAAATCTCGAAGAACAATGGTTTGGTATAATTAGGCTCGTTGTTTAGGCACGGATACCTCCACTGGTCTTTCCCCTGCCTGGCCGATTAACTTGTGGTTAGATTCTGCACTATACCCCAGATTCTGCATTATACCCCCCCATGGACAGTCTAACCAATTATGGGTCATTTAGGTCTAAGGATTACCCTATCTTAGGCTAGATTTTTCTTTATTTTTTTGTTTGCTTGTTTTTTATTTTTGTTTTTGACATCTGGGTGATATGGATTATAATCACAAATATTCCTATGCATATAGTGATCCATACTTCACCCTGATCTCTTTTGACTCGGATATTACCAACCTGGCATATTATAACTTTAACCAACCAAGTATGCCAGATTGATCTTATCCGAATCAATATATTCCCCAGTCCCAATATTATGAATAAGACTGGAACAATCATCACTATTCTTCACAGAGTCAATAGGGATACAACTCCCCTGAGTCATATTGTCAACCACCATTCCAACATTCAGCTTCAAATTTTCCTAGTCATGATCAACTGATAGAAGAAAAATCTATGGTGGCTAAGAGTATAGAATCCATGATTGAGTCTCAAGAATAAAACTAAAAATGATAAACTCACAATTCCCATAAGACATCCAAATCCAAGATCCTTACTCTATTTTTTAAGTCCCACAATAAGAAGAACTTATGGACTTAGACAGGAGTATGAAAAAATTGATTCGGTTCGAAAATAATTTTTTCCAATCTGTCAATAGGCTAGAAGAACAAATGAGTCATTTGATCAACATAGTGAAGATAGGAATGAAAAAAAATCTACCAAGACATGTTCGATCATTCTCGATTGCCCTAGCCATATTGATGAAATCTAAGAATCATGGAATCTTGAAGACTTTGAACAAGATTCAATTTCACCACAAAACCTTGAACTTGACCAATATCAACCATGTGATAAATTGGCAAGTTTTTGTTTCAATAAAATTGAACTTGAACTTGAATGTGACCCCAACTCAGAACTTTGTGATTCAATTCCAATTTTTGAATCTATGTTGACTCCGGTATCCTTACCCAAGTTGGACCCATTTTCCAGGACAACATTGATTCCTGTATCATAGATTTTGAAATTGAACCACATCTTTTGGATAGTCACATTTCATTGATTGGAAAAGAATGTGATATTAAATTCTTTGATTTAGACTCAACTCTTAAACAAAACTTACTCTCGAACCTAAAGTTGGTTTCTTCGAGTTAGCATTGGCTCCTGAATTTTTATTTCAGAGCCCAAATCATCCATTCCATAAAATCACATTCTATTGTTGGACTAAGGTAGTGGCCATAATGACTTAGTGATGATTTTCTAAGATTGGTCATGTAAAGAGAATATTTTCATGACAGGATCTTGCATAATCTTATTCATATTGGGGATTGTAAATATGTAAATAAAAAAGAGGTCAATAAAGGTGGGTTCTGTGAACTACCACGTTACCTTGATTGGGTAGCGACACTTGGCCCAATCTGACCACCATCGGAACCACCACCTTAAGGTTGTTGGCCCAAAGGTTACAATCCTCGGGTTATGTGTTTTGATGATAACAATCCATATAAAAGCTATTTGGTACTAATAAAAGTTAAAGAATGAATTTCAAATTGATACAGGTATTGATGGCACAACAGTTCTCAAGCATTGGATATTAGGGTCTAGCTCAAACGTTACTCAACATCAACTATCAGAGACTCCTGATTGAGGCAAAACCTGCACATAAAAATAAAGAATTTTAGATTTAGAATGAAGATGTGCAAGTACTCAATTCTTACCGCTATAGCAAGTGGCTATGCGGGTCGTGATCCACAAGGAGGGTTTTGCAATAGAAGCGTTTACGTTTCTTTATTGAAATCTTAATGAAGATAAAATGAAGATTCTTCTTTGTTTTAAGAAATGAAAATGAAAAAGAAAGTTATGTTAAAGTTAGAAAGAAAATGAGAGATGAAGAAGGTGGAGTGAAATGAGAATGACTATTTACAAAGAAAGGGGAAAGAAAGTGACTATGTACAAATGAGTCGAAAAAGAATGATTTGGAAGAGGTGGTGATCTATACTAAAGAAATAAAAGAAAAGAAAGAAAGAAGAGTGAAGAAATACTTACCTAGGTTGATTGATGACTTACTTGGAAACCTTTGCATGTTCTACCTTTGCTTCGGAGGCATTCAACGCACAGATCATAGGCTCGAGCTCAGTCCCCGTTCGCATTATATCATGAAGCGGGGCAAGCATGAAGTGATGCGGATCTTGAGGAGGAGAACGTCTTCATGAACTATCGTTGGCACTCACACAACATCGTTATACTTGTGCTTTGGAATTCACTTGCATTCTCATCAAAAACAAACGAGGTAAAGTAGAAAGAGGAAGAAGAAAGCAAAAGAAAAGGAAAGTAAAGATACGAACATAAACAAATGTTTACCTTTATTGCTTGAAACAATGGAAGAAAGGAGGAGGGTACATGGTGTCACTCTCAACATATGCCTCTCTCGCTTACTTACATGAATCATCATCTAACCTAAACTACATACAAGTTACATAAAAAGAAAAGAAAAACCTAAACTAAGAAATGGAAAACTAGGCTAAATCCTATCTCTGCATGGTCGTCCATTTTTAGCACAAAGAATGGCCTTTTATAGGCAAAAAACCCAGTGTGCAGGATCCCGGGGAGAGCGGGGGAGCAAACGCTCCCCCTAACTCCCCAACCTTGCCGCGGAAACGCGGCTTGGGCCGCGTTTTTCGCGGCCAGGGTGTGGCCAGGTGGCTACACCCTGTTGGTGGGTTGCCCTGGTTTCGCCCTCTGACTTTATCTGGAGTTGGTTTTTCAGTTTGAGTCCCGGATTCTGACGAAATGGCCTTGGATTCTTGGCTTTAACCGATCGATTCTGAGAGGATTCTTCTCAACCGGTTTTCAACCTCTTGATTTTGCCCTGATTTACTGAGTGCGAATTAATTCTGATTTAATTCAGAATTTGGGTGGGCTTTGGGCTCATTTCTCTTCATCTCCTTAAAGATTGGGCCTGCAATAAATTAAATAATTAATTAGGACAATGCAAGCTTTTATTCTATAATAAGTATGAAAATATGATACTAAATATGCAATATTAGTGACCAATCACACCCCCATACCTATCTTTTGCTCGTCCTCGAGCAAAACAACTAAACTATACTAAGGATTATTAGACCACTTTCGCAGGTCGCGCGATTTGCACTGAGCATGTGCAACAAGCCGTTAAACCTCTAGGTTCCCCTAGAGACGAGTTTTGTCTCGTAAGGGTTTTCAGCGATTGCACCCACAAAATCATAAAGAAAGAGAAACAAAGAGTTAGTATTTTCGAAAAGCATTTTGAAAGTGAAAAATATTTGAAATATAATTGTAAGATCTAAGCAATCTATAAGTTATAGGAAAACTGAATTTTTCATTCCTAAACTTAGTCTCTATTCAAAAATTGTTATCAATTAAGTAAGGAGTCAAATTGTACTTCTCATCTAGTCTATTACTTTACCCTAAGACATATGCACCTTGTGACTGTGAAAATTTTGACTAAGGGTTCATTAACTCTAACTCTTATGCCTTATTTATTTATATATACTTTTTTTTGGTGGTATTATTCCTTAGTTTTATTAGGCTTTCTAATCTGCCAATGTAACGAGCCTCTAATCGATGACTCTCAAACCAAACGGTCTTAGGGCACCGGGTGAGAAAACACCCAAGGACTTAAGGACTCGAGCAAACAAGGCCACAAAACTATGGATTTTATTATATGAACCCCTTTTAGGCGTGAATACTTATACTTTATTAGGCACAAATACCCAGCTTAATCAAAGGATTTTCTTTTTTTTTTCAAACTTATCTAATCATCTTTCGCATAAATACTAAGGCTTGCTTAGGCAAAGCACCTAACTAATCAATAATTAGATTTGTTTATTTATTTATTTATTTATTTTTATAGGCATAAGAATCTTTGTTTTTGAACCCTAAGTGTGTAAGTGTATGAAGTGTGCATATTTCATCAAGGTAAAGATCAAGACTAAATTTACTTTGACAAATTATCTTCCTAACTCTAAAATTCAAACAAATAATCTTATTTTGACCAAGTATAAGAAATCCTAATTTGGATTTTCCTATTCCTTAAAATTAACTTAATTTCTTACAAAAAATATGTCAAAATATTGTTTCCATTTTCAAAAAGTTTTAAAAGTAAAGAAAAATGTTAATTTTTTTTTATAAACAAAAAGAAAAGTTATGTTAGACCCTCCCCCACACCTATCTCATGCATTGTCCTCAATGTATGAATTAAGCATAGATGCATGAAAAGAAGAAAGGGAAGGAAAATGTTACCTTAAGGTGGTGGTTCCGGTGGTGGTTTGATTGGTCCACGAAATGCGGCCCAATCACTTTTTCTTGGGGTTCGAAGGAACCCACCATAAGTTTTTCTAATATAACCCATTAAGATTGTGTATCCATGAAGGATTTTTATTAAGTATTTGACCCCATCTAATTTCCAAATTCCATAACTGATTTCAGAGTCAATTTGTCAACCACCTCGTCCAGAATGGAGTGTGAAAGATAGAATGATTGACTTGGACTCAGGAAGTACAGGAACTAATACCGACTCAGGAAGGTGACTGAAGTCAAGTAAAGGTTCAGGAGTCGAAATAACTTCAGGAATTGGGTCCAAGTCAAGAAGTTGAAACTCAAGTCCACATTTATTTTCCAACAATGGAATGTGACTTAATATTGGTGATTCAAGTTCAAGAATGATAGGTGTGGGAATCAAAACTGACTCTAAATATTACTCAAGTTCGGTAACAAAACAGGAGTCAGTATTGATTCGGGAATTTGAACTGGATCACAGATTTGAGAATCTAGGTCACATTTCTCATTGAGTTCAATATCAAAAAATTGAGAACTTGCCAATTTGTCAATAGGATTTTTAAAATTGTATAATTGGTCAAGTTCAATATGATCCTCAAAGATGGGTGATTCAATTTCATGATGAATAGGCACAGGATCCAATGTTGACTCGGGGAAAAGATTGAAATCAGGTGAAGATACCGGAGTCATAATCGAATCAGGAAGTAGAATTGAATCACTAAGTTGGGGTTCAGGATCATACTCATTTTCAAGTTCTATTTCAGGAAAAGAATAACTTGCCAAACTATCAATATCTTTTTCAAAATTGGAGTTTGGGCAAGTTCAAATGGTTGTTCTGAAATGGAATCTTGATTTCCAAAACAACCTGACTCATCGGCTCTAACAGGATGGTTAGTGACATCAGAACTGGTCAAACGGTGAGAACGTAGAGATTCGACCATCATATCTATGTCACGATTACGAGCATTTTGAGCCTGAGTCATGGCTTCAAGCATCTTTTCATAGTTGATAGGTTCATTGTCTTGTTGAAAAGATGAAGAGGTGTTGTCTTGGAATTGGTAGTGAAATTGTGAGTCATCAGATTTTGTGATTTTTGTTTGGACTCACGCATACTCATTTCCAAAATTGATGGTCTTTTATTTTTGGACTGGTAGATCTGAGTATGAATTTTGAAAATGTTGCGGACTAGGTGGATAGGGAGGATAAGTTGGTTAAAAATTTGACTCGGGGTAGGTGAATCCCCACTGACTCTGTGAAGAGTTGAAGTCATTCTGAAAATTATAGTTATTAGATTGGGGGCATGGGTTATATTGATTCGGATAAGACCAATCCGGCACACTAGGTGGTTAAAGTTATGATATGCGGGTTGGTAATATCCGAAAATGAAGTCGGCGTGTAATATGGATATTACTGAAGTTGAAAAAATTATTATTATAAGCCATATCACACAATAGAATACAAAAAAGAAAGAAAAAAACAAACAAATAAGCAAACAAAAAAAATTCTAACTAAGTTAGGGTAGACCGATGGCCTAGATGACTCCTAACTGATTAGACTGTCCATGGGAGGTCTAATGCAGACTTTGACCACAAGCTAATCAGCCAGGTCAGGGCAAGTTTGGTGGGAGGTTTTCCGTCAAAGACGTTCCTTAATTAAATAACCACCAACCTTCGGGCTTTCGGCCCTTAATCCCTTTCCTAGACACTGATTTTGTAGAGTCAAATTCCAACACTTTTCCCCTTGGATAATCTCCTAATTGAGTCCGAGATGTCCCTAGGGCCAACGTCTACTCATTTTTAGTTAGGCTTGGGTTAGTGAGTGCTTGGAATCTGATTTTGGGCGAAGGAAGGGTGATTAAATCCCCACCTTATCTTGTTATGGGTTAGTGCCCTTAAGATAAGTTTGTGCAAGTGTACAAGATATGTAAATAAGAATCACTCAAAGCAATGAAAGTCAACCAAGAGATGAGTCCTATTCTACATGCAATGCGAACGTACCTTGCTCCAGCACTCTTCAACAGTAAAGAAAATGAATTGAAAAGACACGTGCTATATGCAAACGTCTAATCAACTTTTTTAATTTTTCAACAAACTTTTTACTGTTGGTTTATTAGCAGGTTTATGGTGATGGCATATAAGAAATAAAGTTGCAGCAAGCTATGTTTTTGCAAAGCAAGCAACCCTGCACAAAACCTATTAGTAGTCACTCTTCTTTGCCGCGGATCTGCGGCTTTGGCCGCGAAAATGCGGCAAATCAGAGGGCCCTTGGTCTCTGCTTTCTAGAGTAAAGGCCCAAGACCACTTGTATGTTGCTGCAATCTTAATTTCCTACTTTGATTGCCCTGCAACCTGCAACAGAGAAGAAAATTCGTTTTAGTTCTAAAAAATTTTTAAAAAAAAATCAGATTTCAATAAAAACGTTACCCTCCCCGGCAACGGCGCCAAAAATTGATTGAGGCAAAACCTGCACATAAAAATAAAGAATTTCAGATTTAGAATGAAGATGTGCAAGTGCTCAATTCTTACCGCTATAGCAAGTGGCTATGCGGGTCGTGATCCACAAGGAGGGTTTTGCGATAGAAGCATTTACGTTTCTTTATTGAAATCTTAATGAAGGTAAAACGAAGATTCTTCTTTGTTTTAAGAAATGAAAATGAAAAAGAAAGTTATGTTAAAGTTAGAAAGAAAATGAGAGATGAAGAAGGTGGAGTGAAATGAGAATGACTATTACAAAGAAAGGGGAAAGAAAGTGACTATGTACAAATGAGTCGAAAAAGAATGATTTGGAAGAGGTGGTGATCTATACTAAAGAAATAAAAGAAAAGAAAGAAAGAAGAGTGAAGAAATACTTACCTAGGTTGATTGATGACTTACTTGGAAACCTTTGCATGTTCTACCTTTGCTTCGGAGGCGTTCAACGCACAGATTATAGGCTCGAGCTCAGTCCCGTTCGCATTATATCATCAAGCGGGGCAAGCATGAAGTGATGCGGATCTTGAGGAGGAGAACGTCTTCATGAACTATCGTTGGCACTCACACAACATCGTTATACTTGTGCTTTGGAATTCACTTGCATTCTCATCAAAAACAAACGAGGTAAAATAGAAAGAGGAAGAAGAAAGCAAAAGAAAAGGAAAGTAAAGATACGAACATAAACAAATGTTTACCTTTATTGCTTAAAAACAATGGAAGAAAGGAGGAGGGTACATCGGTGTCACTCTCAACATATGCCTCTCTCGCTTACTTACATGAATCATCATCTAACCTAAGCTACATACAAGTTACTAAAAAGAAAAGAAAAACCTAAACTAAGAAATGGAAAACTAGGCTAAATCCTATCTCTGCATGGTCGTCCATTTTTAGCACAAAGAATGGCCTTTTATAGGCAAAAAACCCAGTGTGCAGGATCCCGGGGAGATCGGGGGAGCAAACGCTCCCCCTAACTCCCAACCTTGCCGCGGAAACGCGGCTTGGGCCGCGTTTCCGCAGCCAGGGTGTGGCCAGGTGGCCACACCCTGTTGGTGGGTTGCCCTGGTTTTGCCCTCTGACTTTATATGGAGTTGGTTTTTCAGTTTGAGTCCCGGATTCTGACGAAATGGCCTGGATTCTTGGCTTTAACCGATCGATTCTGAGAGGATTCTTCTCAACCGGTTTTCAACCTCTTGATTTTGCCCTGATTTACTGAGTGCGAATTAATTCTGATTTAATTCAGAATTTTGGGGGCTTTGGGCTCATTTCTCTTCATCTCCTTAAAGATTGGGCCTGCAAATAAATTAAACAATTAATTAGGACAATGCAGGCTTTTATTCTATAATAAGTATGGAAATATGATACTAAATATGCAACATTAGTGACCAATCAACTCCTGCTTGTAGACTCATATAGTTTGTTTTGTTAAAGAATAGTATATACGTTTGAAGCTCAAATACACGCCACACAAATTCAATACGTTTGGTTTTTAGTTTAACCGGTTTTAGATTTCAAGTACATATATCGGGTTTTAGATTTGAACCAGTTTTAGTTCTGCTGATCTGCTTGACACCCTTTTACATTTCTTGTCATAACTTTTATTATTATATTCAAATAACATGATTTAACTTGCATTTTGACGATAACTTTCAGATTTAAATTTATATTCAATAATCATTTTCAGACACAAATATTAAAGATATCAATATTTGGTTGAACTCTGTTCTTGTTCTGAAAACAGCTTACAGTTTCTGTTGTTACACCTGTCAGTGTTTTATTGATAACTTTCTAATAAAAAAATGATATTGAGTTGACTTCAGTTGCATTAAAAAGAAGACTTAGATTTACAAATTATCCTATATGCTAATTCTGAATTCAAATGTTTACAGCCTGAAAAATGTGCTCAAGGTTGACCAATCTGCCAAATTGGCAGTAATCGCTGATTTTCTGGAGGCTGATTTTTAACATATTTTTAACGTGTTTAAGTTTAAAAAATGTGGTTAGCTGTATTAGAGGGTCAATTTATTCCTCTTTTATTTAGGTAAAATTTTCTATGTTTACTCTGAAAACACCTAGGGGTGAATAGGTGATAGTGCTAATCTAGAAACTAAATGCGCTTAAATGCGGAAGCTTAAAAACTAATTTGCAACACACTTAGTACAACACACAAAGTGTAGCCGAATTCCCGTGAAGGGCTCTGGACTAACTCCTCTTGATTCCCCTAGATAAGGGTTGATGTGCTATATGAAGCTTTGTGGTTAAGTACAAGTGAGGCACACACACAAGCAAGCCAAGCATATAATGATATAGCAATAAAAAGATGCAAGGCACAAATGCAAGCAATAAGATATGAAGAATGAGTGATGCTTTGCACAAATATAAGAGAGAGAGAGTTAGAGAGACAATGGATCAAACGCAAACACAAAGATATGTTTCGAGGTTCGAGCCCCAGCTCTACGTCCCCGCCTTCACCGAGAAGGATTTCCAATCCACTATACTCCCACCGAGGGAGGATTTGTAACAACACTAGGAGTTACCGAACCCTTCTCAAAACCGCCTCACAACCGAGGGGTAGGCCGTAGCCAAACAACAACCAACACCTCTACCGAAGAGGGTTACAACCAAACTCCACCTCTCACTAGAGGGAGCAAACCAATCACCCGATCAACCTCTACCAAAGAGGGATACAACAAAAGTAAGGGTGTTTACAACTAGTGGTTACAAAGACCACAAACTCAATCTCTTTCCTTTTCCACAAAACAAAGATCCTAAAAGATTAGGATAGAAGATGGCTCAAGTGTGGAAAACTAAGTGTTTTGATCAAAGAAATACTCTTGGAAAAATACCAAATAGATATTGAAATGAAGAATAATAAACCAATTTCCAAAAAACCTATTTCTTTGAAAATACCCAAAACACTTAAAACAAATGAAATGAATCTTTTTGCTCTTTAAACTCTTTTGTAAACTTGTTTTTAAAACCAGAGAATGGGGGAATTTTCGCTCTAGAAAATCTTAGCCAAAATCCCAATCAAATGGGGTTTATATAGGCCAAACCCTGAAACTAGCCGTTAGGCTGATCTGGCAGCCTGACAGGCTAGCGGTCGACCGGCCCGGTCGACCGCCAACGGTCAGAAATATGACCGTTGGGCAAACCCGGTCGACAGCCCGGTCGACCGCCCAGATACAGAGAGCAGACTCTCTGTTTCGGTCGACGGCCCAGATACAGAGAGCAGAGCTCTCTCTGGTCCGGTCGCCCGGCCGGCCGACCGGCCCTGTGTCTGCCAGACGTGCACAAGGCTGTGCACGGTCGGTCGACCGCAACGGTCGACCGGCCCATGGTTCGGTCGACCGACCTGGCCTGACAGTCAGGTCTGGGTCAGAACCTGGGAGAAAAAACACATAGAAATATTTTGAAAAATTCTTTTAAATCTTGTAAAAATCCCAAAAATATTTTTTACCATATTACATTGATATATAAACATGTGATAAAAGTTTCAACTCAAATATCAAGCAATTCAAACTATTTTGTGTCTTATCATTTTTACCAAAAACCAAAACTTGTATTTTACCAAACTTGGATTTTTCAATAGGAAATCTGATTTTTCCTAAAACTCATGAATAGGCATATCAAAATAAGTTTGTTTAAGATATGAAGCATGTATGTATATTGAACATATTAATATACATAAAAACCATTTAAACTTGTTTTGATCTAAACTATTCATGAAAACAAAATCCATAAAACGTGTGTGTTGTGCACTTGAGCATATCAACTATATTAAGCTTTACAAATGGATCTAAACACACTAAACTATATGATACCTAAGTCTTCTTGACGATCTTCATCTTCAAGTCGACTCAGTCCACAACTCCGTGATCCAACGAGCAAGGCTATGTATGATCTTGACGCTCGGGCTCAGGAATCACCAAGTGAAGGCTTCCAAACTCCTCTTTTGAAGCAATCACCAACTAATATCTTGTTATATGATCTGTAACTAAAATCACAAGATTATTAGTAAACATAACTACATGAGTTAATCATCATCAAAACTAGAGAGGAAGGCCTCCGGGCCAACAATCTCCCCCTTTTTGATGATGACAAAACTCATGGAGTATATATGCATGGATTAAAGTTAAGCTTCAAAGAAGTTCCCCCTTAACTCATGCATAAACAAATAAACATAAATATAAACACAAAACATGCATGGATATGCATAAACAATAAACACAAACATCCAATGAAATTTTCAAAAACAAATAAACATGTTCTAGATACCAATTAAAACTAATATATGCAAAAACATAAGTATGCATATAAAACTCTTAAACTCAAAATCTTTCTCCCCCTTTTTGTCAATCATCAACAAAGGGGTAAAAACCAAAACAATAAATAAAACTCAAAATCTTTCTCCCCCTTTTTGTCAATCTCCCCCTATTTGTCTAAAACAAAAAACAAAGTCAATAAGGGGTGACATTAAATATGATATCAATTAAAAAAAATATGTCAATGAAATGCCTCTTGATACCAATTAAAAAAATGAAAACAACATCTTGATACCAATTGAAATAATTGTTCATTTTAAACATATGATATCAATTGAAATTATTATTTTCTATCATAAAGTAAGGGAGTGGAATACTAAATACAATTGAAAGATAAAATACGAGATTTTCTCCCCCTTTATGAAATACCAATAAAAACTATGCGTAGGCTCGAATTAAGATACCAATTGAAAGCTAAATCAATTGAAACAAAATTGAAGCTCAAGCCTTAGCATAAGAAAATTTGTGCTCTAAGATATAGAAATATAGTAAGCACAATTAAAACACATATATGTATGGAATATTAGATACCAATCGAAATTGATACTATTTGAAATGTAAGCATACATACATACAAACATATATGAGTATACAAGAAAGGTCAAAATTGATACCAATTGAAAGAATCCAATGATACCAATTGAAACAACAATAATATCAAATAATAATCATATAACCTATCCTCCCAATCATGGTTCAAGGTTTTAAATGATTTTCATTGTAAAGCATTCATGAACATGATCGCCCATCCATCCGCCGTGGACGGTAGGGGTTTTCAAAAATGGATTTGAAATATAAAGTATGTTTGAAAACTCTACCATATGAAGAATACGAACTAGTTAAATGAAAAACTTGTTAACTAGTACGAAATCTTCAAGTAAGGAATAAAAACAAATTATTTTTCATGAAACATAAAATCCACATGATAATCAACACTCTAAGCCAATTAAGCATAATTATGACTCATGAAAACAAAACATGAGTAAACAATAAATGTGAGTGTACAAATACAAGTGAAGAACATGATCATGAAAATATTCAATTAAGCTCAATATTCCTTGAAACATGAAAATCATCAAAACTTATTTAATCTTCAAGGTATATGTATGTCCTATACAAACTAAAGTATACATACATATCCAAACAAGAGTCCACAAAGATATATGCATGAAGGCACGTGGCTCAAAAAGGATGTATATGTATAACAATATTTGGATAAAATGGACATATACATGAAGTTAAACATAAACACATGAAAACAAGAATAATTAAATTTTCATTAAATAAATTTTATTTCAAGGTATATGTATGAGTTGTCAATACAAGAAGTATACATACATATCCCTAAACACAATTGAGTCCATAAATAGAGATTTGCATGAAAGCAAATGACTCAAGGGCTTAATGGTATATCTTAAGTTTGGCAAAATAAACATATACATGAAATGAAAACTCATAAAACAAATCCAATAATAGAATACAAGTTTAAAATGCATGAATCATCAAAACTAGACTATACTAGCACATCTAATGGGTTCAATAAGCATTCAAGCTCAAACATATATAGATTTTTTGTGGCCCACTATATGTACAAGTATAAATCCTAGTCTTAATGAAAACTAACATTTAAACATATATTCAAAAACATTAAGCATCAAAAACAAGATATGAATAAACATGAAAAACATAACATGATCATTATGATAATCCACATGTTATTAGAGCTATGATAAATATGATAGCTAAACAAGGTGAGAACACTAAAATAATGGTCCATATTAAACATGGGTGTCTCAAAAGGCTATACATGCATGTCAATGGTCTAATAAACATGGCATTAGCATAATAATCAATAAACAATAAACATGCTATAAACAATAAAATGGAGAGCATGTAAACAATAAATAGGAGTTAGGAATCGTTACCAAAACTAGAAGGCAACTTTCCTTGTCTCCAAAATATGGTGGTCCTCTCCACCAAACATCCCTTGAAAGTGATGCATCCAATTGGTTCTCTTTAAGCACGGAACACATCCACTCCAAGGTACGGCTACTCTCACGTCATGTGAGAGCCCACACCTACATCAAACATAAGAGGGGGATCTTTGGTACCCATAATCTTTTAGATCCATGGGGGTTTAGTCCCTTCTCTAACCCAAACAAAATTCTTTGCTAAATTTACATCATGTATACGATCAAAGAAAAATTTAGCAAGGTGGCCCTTACGTCCACAATGTGAACAAGTGTACACATGAGCATACAATGTGTGATGGTGGTGACCGTGGGAAGCATGTGTATGCCGTGGAGGGTGTGCATGCATAATAGGAACTTGTTTCTTCCGAAACAAGGATTCCATCCGTGTATGCTCTTGGCACAATGGCTCAAGGTGGAGCCCAAACAATCCATTCTCTTCTTTAACAAACAAAAAATCATCATTAATCCTAGAAGAAGATGTGCATGCAATAGGTATGCTAGGTGAAGCTACACTAGCATGGCAAACATGTGAAGACAAATCATTTTAAAGATTTATTTTATTTAAACAAATTTTTAGTTCTTGAAATGAAATCAATTTTCTTTCAAAGAATCATTATTATTTAAAACAAAATCTAATTTTGAAAGATAAAGCCTCATTTTCTTCAAAATATTATCACAATCATTTTTATTTTTCAAAAAATTATTTTCTTTTAGTGCAAGATCAAGTTGAGATCTCAATGAATCCCTTTCATTATAGACCTCAACCTTCTCTTGCAAAACCTTGTCAAGCTTAGAAGACAATTTTTCATTTTCTTTATTTAAAGCACAAGTCTTCTTTTTCACAAATTATATTTTTCTATAAGTTTTTCACAAACAATAGAAAGTTCTTCATTTAAAGCATGGGCATTAACATAATCATTAGAAGAACTAGCATCATCATCACAATTTAAGTGGGGTTCCGAATGTACCTCAAGGAGTCATTCCCTTGGATCATATAGCATTGAGAATCGGATTCTCCACTAGATTCCTCCGGTTGGATTTGCAATTGAAGCTTGGAGGTGGTTGTGGTTGTCAACAAGTTCCACACTGCAAATGCGGAATCAAAGTTAGAAGCAAGAAAAAGATATTCTTTAGGTAATGTGCTTCTAATGGCCTCAAGGCTTGTGTATTGGCCCCTACATGCTTGCTATCACTAAGGTAGGATTCCTTGGTAATGGCAAGGTGAACTTATATCCTAGGGCTCGTAGGTAAACGGACATCTTAGCCTTCCAAACAACAATGTTGGAAGGGTCAAACATAGGTGGGGTCATGAAGTCCATGGTATAAACTATATGTGTGCAAACAAGCAAATGCAAACAAGATTAGCAAACAAAGGATCTCACTCCTAGGTTGTTAAGCCTAAGTATCAGGAGCGTAGGCTCTGATACC